>VDFB02000010.1:25339279-25477001 GCA_007258455.2 Sequoia sempervirens | reverse complement strand
CTACTACTCGTGAGATAGCGTTAGTCGACGGACGGGTCATTTGCAGTCTCAAGCTTCTGGACATCGAGAGGAGTTTTGGCATTCCTCAACACCAAAACAGCCTAGTTGTTTCTATGGAGCAGTGTGCACAAGCGTTTGATGCTGATATGGACAAATGTCAAAAGAAGATGGCAGAAAGATGGTTAAAACAAGCAAAGAATAGATTGCCAAACAATGTGGGTCGTGGTGAGTACAAGGATGAGTACGCGATTCTAATCACACTCTTGAATCGTGTCTCAGGTCAAGCACACGCAAATGTTTTCCAGCCTTGGATGTATTACATTATTGGTCGCATCATTTCTGGGCAGGAGCATTATGACTGGGCATCCTTCATCAGCGAGATTCTCCACAGGCAAATCACCGGTTTCCTAGTTGCCCATGAGTTTCATATGTGTTCATATCTCGTGTACTTGATGCGGCTTATCAAGGTGGGTTAGAAGGGGACTAAACACGTGGTCATTCTTAGTGTTAGAGAAAGTCTATCATTATTATGATCAGCTTGAGTTCACCAGAGCTGAACGTCATTTCAAGCGTGTTCACGAAGCTTTCTTGACTTACACAGTGAGGAATTTGGACCGGGAGCTGCATGTTCGTATCTCGGCGGTTGCTAGGGCAGCGATGGATGGATGGGCAGATTGGTTTATTCAGTTCCCAACATACACCTACATCCGAGTATACGGCTTCACAGGAAATCCAGCTATGCTTCCGCGTTATCCTTCGGATAAAACAATCTTTCAGGAGTTCCTTAGAGCCGGATGCATGATGTTCATCGTCTTCTACGCCGTAGGCACAGACCATCACTCAACTTTCCTTTTCAATTTGGAATGTATTGGTTCAAGTCGGCAATTGATAGTAAGATCGCAGGACAAGAACTTGAGAAATATCATCTTAAGTATCTTGTCGAAGCACGTGCCTATGACCTTTCAGGTCATTATACAGCTCGCCTTGCTGGAGGTACATATCACGAGCCTTCTATGGAGGATTACTGGGCAAATTGCGCAGATGACTTCGAGGTTCGCAGACGCCGTTACGGCCGCTTCTCTCTCTCACAGATTTCTGTTTTCTTGTTAGAGGATGTGGGAGGTTTATCAGATGACGAGGGAGAAGTTCTTCCTCAGTTTTTCAGAGAGCAGGTCGATACACAACCGTTGCCAGCAGTTGATTGGTACGCCAAGGAATACGCAACGGTCAAGGAGAGGTCAAGTAGAGTTATTCAAAACAGTATACTTTACCTCGATAGCAAGAAGACAAGGAGGGTAAGTGTTCCCAGAGCAGAGCCGCCAGTGGTGGTGAATCCTTCGTTACCTTCCTTGTCAAGACCTAACAAAAAGAAGAGTAACCCTCCCAAGAAAGTACAAGCGCCAAACAATTCAAAGGGCAAGGCGCTTGCCACTGTTACACACACGGAGCCTGACAGACACCCGGTCACAGAGCCAGTTCAGAGATCAGTTCAGAGCCCGCCAGTACCTGAGGTTCAGCCTCAAGCTCCTACACCAGTTTCAGAGCCGTCACCAGTCCCAATTCACATTGAATTGGATTTAGACTCTCCACCTCGCAGTGAGGCTTCTACACATTCACTCTCATCAGTACCTCCTGTCGCTAGTGCAAACCCTTCTAGTAGCATTAGCCGAGATCAATCTTGGATCGAAGCTCAGCTAGGAAGGAAGAGGAGGCAGCCATCTTATGTTCTCAATCATTCAGATTTTGATGATATTTATCAGGATGCGCCAGATAAGAGAGTCAAGAACATGGTTCATGTAGAGAGAAACACTGACATGGAGATTGTCATTGAGACCGCTGTACCTCCATAGGGGAAGAGCTTGGCTGAGTTAGAATCTCAGGATTTTGAGGTTATCACAGTCAACCTTGGTCGCAGCAGACGCCAGACTCAGGTTGATCTCCTACAAGTTGCTACAGACAGTGCCAGGGATAGAATGCTTAAGGACGGAGAGGATAAGGCAGCCCTCAAGGCTGAAATCAGACAGCTTCGTCAGTATATTTCTAGCCTTGTTCATAGACCTGATGCCATTAACACACTCCCACCGATGCTTGAGCCTCTAGCAAAGCAAAGTCAACTCAATCACTTAGTTGCATATGGCAAGCGTTTGGAGGAATGGGAGGAAGAGTTCGTTGCTAGAGGCCGTGTTATGCTTACAGAGTTATATCAGTTGTGGTACAATGCACGAGAGCTCCGTCTTCGTCTTCAGGATGAGGAACGGGATATGGCAATTAACAAACCCAGAGATGAGATTATGATTGCTCACCTGAGTGTGGCATATGATACAGTCACAGATGCAGAGGACAGAGAAGCTATCTACTCTTGGAAGACACAATTGGTTTTCAGAGGAAAGATAGAAGATAGTTTAGTATCAGAGTTGGCTGAGAGTAGAGAGCACGTCACTAGTGCCCTCCGGTTTGTGGGGACTCTAGTATCTAGCTTACCATGCCGTTACCAGATCGAGGGTGGTGCCTATGTTGAGCTTACCGATGTTCAGTCAGAGCTTCAGGCACTCATTCATACCATTTTTAGTGGGGAGACCGTTGGCTGTAAGGTTACTCAGCTTACAGTCATGTCAGCATTGTTCGATGAGGCAACGAGGAGTAGAGGGGAACTTCAGTCTCAGATTACAGCTGGTGAGGATATGCTGCATTGACATAGCATTCTTCGACAGAGTCTCATAGCTCCAGATAGTGATACAGTCAACAATCTCATTGAGGGATTGATTGCTCGAGATCACACATAGTAAACTTCAGTTTCCGCCTCTCAGGATAGACGTTACACACACGAGTTGAACTTGGTGTTACCCTTTCAAGTTAACTCGATGTTGTCATCACATGCATATCTATTCTGAGATTTGCCTTATTTACTTGGAGTTTCATTTAGGGTTTTTCGTTAACTGATGGTAGTCTTCCAGTTAACTGCTTTCAATAAGGACGTGCATGCTTCGCACAATTGTCCATTTTAGATTAGATGTTTCGGTTAGCTGATGGTAGTTTTCCAGTTAACTGTATAGTTTACTTCATTAGGGTTTAGCAGCAAATCTTGCATGCATTGCAAGAACTGTAGATGACTCAAGGTGATTTTAGGGTTCCCTACACCTTGATGTATATAAATAAGAGCTTTTGCTCATTTGTAAATAACTTTTGCTTGAGAGAGAAATATATGCTCGCCTACCTTGCCCTCAATATTGCTCTTTTGGTATTTGTTCATGTGTCTTCGCTATTACGATTAATTGTTATGCCACATAGGGTTTCAAGAGATTGTAATGGTGGATTCTTTCCATAGTTTAGATAAATCTGTTTTGTGCATATTTACCATTGAGGTCAATTGTTATGCCACATAGGGTTTCAAGAGATTGAGATGATAAATCTGTTCTATGTATATTTACCATTGTGATCAATCGTTATGCCACATAGGGTTTCGAGAAATTACGGTGATAAATCTGTTTTGTGAATCTTTATCATTATAATCAAAGGTTATGCCACATAGGGTTTCGTGAGATTGTGGTGATAAAGGCTGTTTGTGAAGTCTTTGCTATTTTGATCAAGTGTTATGCCACATAGGGTTTCATAAGATTGTCATGGTAAATTCTTAAATCTGTTTTGTGCCCAATAAGCTTGTTTAGATTGAGATGATAGTTCGCCACCTTGCCTTCAAGTAGAGAATCTAAACTCGTTTATCGTCAGTTAGTCAAACCTTGCTCCGTTTCCTCTCGCTCTGTTTTCCTAAGGAGATTGGATAGATTAAATTTAAGTTGTAGTTAGTAGATCTGCAAAACCAGAGAAAACTCAGCTGCAATGTATAGGTTCTTTCAAGAAAGCCTTGTGCCTCTACAGCTGAAACAAAAAGACAGGACATAGTTTAGCTTATTTTCCTTTGCAAGTATTTTTGTCAAAGCACAACGAGGGAGCTTCCCCTCCTAATTTGAAGAGCACTCATTGCGTAGTGTACATAGGCTGTTCATAACAACTTTTACTCCAGAGGTGTTAGTTGTTACGCCAACAATCTTTATATTCATGCAATTTATAATGGATGCTATATCTGAATTTGTTGATTAATCATGCATCTTTGATTGGCTGGAAATGGGCTCCTTAGGAGCATTCAATCCTGAGTATTATTATATATATCTGCACAACTATATTCCATGATGATATGCTTGAAAATATCTCTCCTTGATATATCCCTGATATGACAAAAAGACATAGCCTTTTACTGCATTGTTTTGACAAGGGACGTGTCTCTTTATTTTATGTCAATCGCCATTGATCATAATTAATGGATGCTCTTCCAATATAGGGGTGAACTGCTGCTTTAGGAATTTAAATTTATTTAGAAATAGTTAACATGATTGCCGACCGTCCTCTTGAAGTAGCGATCATTTCATCCATGCAAACTGTATGATTTACCTCTAATAAATGTATCACTGCCTATAGGATCGATCACTACCAATAATTAATGTTGCCTCCCTTGATGCTTTCCGTTGATATGGATAGGAATGATAGCCACGACTTAACATGATATCTTATACTCCAATGAGTATATATGAACTAGTGGCGAAAGGTAAGAGCCAACAAATAAGCGGTGGCAATATATATGAAGGTGGCTTAACAAGCTATGACTTCCTCTTGTGAGTGTTGGTTGCCACTTTAACTGTTTGGTGTAGGAGCACCTTGTTGCTTTCAAGCCTCCATGAGGCCTATTTGTAAATAAGAGTTCAATGAGTGTTTAGGAGTCATTTAATAAGGTCTAATGGACCATTGATATGTAATTAGGTGTCCAATTTGTAAAAACAAATGAGATGTCAATAATGCTTAAAAGAGCAAAATATGTAATAAGGGGGTTTATGAAGGGTTTAGTGAGTCAAACCAAGGAATATGAAAAATAAAGTCACTTTTTATCATCAAAATGTGTATTAGGTCGTTTTAGAAATGTTTAGAATGGTTAGGGATTCAAAAGTGCAAAAATGGTGAAATTGACAAAAGTTGTCAAAGTGCAAAATTGGAAAATTGCAAAATAAGGAAGATGGAATGTCAAGTTGGTTGGGTAGTTAAAAGAATCAGTTGGAATACATAGGGGCAAGTGTGAAAAGGCATAAATAGCCTTAATCCATCGTTGGAAGGTGGAGAGGGGTGTAAAATAATGAAGAAACATTAATGGAGCCTCTTTTTATATTCAAATTTCTGTATTTTGACTGGTAATTCTGTGTTTTAGTCTCTTGTACAGCTATGTACGGCCTGATCCTGATGGGAAAGTCATTTGGAATGATAGAATAAGAGTCTACTTTGCTTTGGTTTTGATTTCATTCACTTTCATGGAGTAGAATGAAAGTTATGAAGATTTTTGAGGCTGCAATTTCCAGATTTCCCCGTAACAGTCCTGTAGCAGCGTGTTGTACAACCTTGTACGGACTGGTATTGACTTGAAACCAATTGGAAAAGAAGGATAAATGAATCTAGTTTCATTTTCTTTTTGTTTGGTTCAATTTCATGAAGATTTGCAGAAGTTATGATCATTTTAGTAAGTGCAGGTCTGAAACCCTCTTAGGGTAAACAAGAAGTAATCAAAATTGTGTTTCTCTCAATTGGCACAGTGGAATGGTCTGAAAATTGGTGAAAAGGTTCATTTTAACATATATTTTAATCTTCCAAAGTTGCAGATAAAAAGAATGAAGTTTTCTATCAAAGCAATGATGCCCTAGGCTGTGTTTTGTAGGAAAAATCTGGATATTGACAGTGTGCAGCAAATATTTTATGTTTTGATGATAAAAAAAAGTATTCTCTTTGGGTGAAAGTGATTTAAAAGGTTGTAGTGATGAGCCTTGAGTCCTCTCTAAACAGGGTTTGGTAAAATAAAAGGTTTTGTATTCATTTGTATGCTGATCTTGCATGGCGGGTTTGTAACAGTCATGTTTTGGAAACAAGAATAAAGGTTAGGATGAGTGTTTGATAAAATATCATGAACACAGTTTGGGAAATGGTCTAGTTATGTTTTGCAGATATTCTTATGCATGTTGATGCTATTGGTGAATGGACTAGAGCTTGGAAAAGTGAAGTTGTTTGTTGTTGTGGCCTAAATGGCCTAATTGCTGATTTGGTCAATCTATTTTGAGAGATCACTTATTAGAGTTGCTTATGTTGATTGAAGGGTATGGGCCAGTGATTTTGTTGTTGTTTAAAGAGTTTAAGAAGTCTTCAAGTGATTATGGACATTATTCTCAGTATGATGGTCTTGAATCAAGCGTTTTGTAAAGGGAAAATGCACTTGTGAGGTGTAAGCCTACAAGTAATGTTTGAGTTTTGCTTAAAGAAACTGAGATAGTTAATTTTCTTCCTTTGTTTTGCATCATTGTTCCATGTCACATCTATATACATCGGCTCATGTCCACAAGGAAAGTGCGATGAGTATGAGGTTAATAAGAAAGTGCAATTCTTTAGAGATTCTATCGAACCATTTCCATTGATGCCACATCATTATATGTTTCTCACCTATGCATTGTGCCTTTAGTCTTAAAGGACAATGTACGAATTTTCCTTGCCATACGATGGGCACAAACAACTCCAAGTTTGGAATGACATACACTATGACAAATCCCTCATTATATTAACAATGCCTTGCGCTCTATTTTATATAGCAATGTGCTTTCATTATGGTAGAAAGCTCCTGTATACAAGTCCTTATTGCCACGACTGCTCAGAAAGTGAAGAAGGCGACGTAATTATAGGTAGCCTGATAGTTTGAAGACAATGTTGACCTATGGTCAACCTCCACATTAGATTAACAAAAAAAATGATCCACCTTGATAATATCTCGAATTCTAGCACAGCAATATAAGGCTTAGTTTTAATAATATAATGATACAAATCTCCCCGCACCATCAATAAATGATAACTCACCTCGGTCTTCACGCACCAAGGACATTCAAGGGATTCCATACGTATGTTGATGGAAACGTTAAGAGTAACCATTCCAACCCTTTCGCAAACAATATAGATATTATGGCTATAGCAACTCCTGCGATTTCATGTATTACACGATAGAGGCAAGGTAATAAATATGCAAATAAACATTGTTTAGGGAACACCATGAGCCAATGTATGAGCAACCATGATTTCCATATAACCAACTATCATCGCCACGATATCCCTGTGGATTGTACTATAGTAGTCTATAATTTAATATCCTCCAATCATAGTTTGAAGATTAATTTACTTTGTTTAATTATTACCTTAACTTTAGGTAATAAATGGTTATTATTTAAATCCCATTTTAATATTTTTAACTTTTTGAAGATTAAATAATATTATTTTCTCCTTTCCGTCAAAACGGGACATTACAAGTCCTCCCGCCCTAAAATTGCTTGTTCTCAAGCAATACGGTTATAGGATTTTGAGTCAGCTTTAGAAGTGAACCATCACAGTGATGCTACGCTACCCTGATTTTAATTATCTGCTTCTCATACTCCAACTATCTTCGTCTTTCTAGAATATGAAGAAGTGTTCATTGACTAAACTGAAATGGATATCATTGTTCATTCTCATACTTCATCTTTTGAGTTATTTTCTCTATGGGGCTGAAGGATAATGCCATACTCAACTTCCTTAAAATTGTGCTTCTCCTTATGAACTAGGAGATATCTCTTGTGCATGTAATGAGGTTTTCATTTGCATAGGTTTGTCCTTCTCTTGCTTTAGTTTCCTCTTCCAAACTTTCATAGGTTCTTTCTTATGCTTGCCAAGTATATTTATCTTCTTGTTTTGTCTTTGAAGGTCCCGTAATATGACTTCTGCAATGATGTGCTATATGTCCATAGTTGTTGCATTTATAGCATATAACTTAATAATTCACTGGAGGAACATACGTATTGTAGTTTCTACTCGTCCACCCATAAAGATTTCTATTTTTGTTCCATCTATTATTATATCTCACTTGTGTTCTACACTCTCTTGCCTTATGTCCAAAATGATTGCATGAGTAGCAATAGCCATAAAAGGTACTCTTGAACCTGTATGTATGCACTTTCCTCAAAGGAAAGGACTTCTTGAAATTGTCCTTGTCAACTTTAGGAGGAGTCTTTGTCTTCTTGCTACCTTCATTTTTACTAGGGCCTTTGAAAGTCTCTTCAACTCTTTTTGTCTTTCCCTCATTTGTCTTCTTAGGAGTCTCTTTGGAATCTTCCTTGCATGTCTGATTTTCTTTATAGCCAAGTCCTATTTTATTTGATGATGACCTTTGTCCATTAATGATGTCACCTAGGATTTCGGTTTCTCTTTTCAAACTCGAGACTTGTGTTCAACTTGATGGTTGTTTTCTCCAATTCTTTCCTCATAGAAACAATTTCACATTCTAATCTTTCACAACTTTATTCCTTTGCTTTCAATTGTATTTTTACCTCTTCTTGAATTCTTTTCCCTTCTTCAATTTGAATTTTCAAATTGATGATTGTTTGCTCTGCTTCTTAATTTGATCATTCAAATCAATGATCACCTTTTTGGATTCTTCTTGTATTTTGGCCTTCGATCTACACTCTTCTTGAAATTGTGTGTTTAGATCAACAATTATCTTCTCACATTCTTCAAGGCTTTGTATTAACTATACATTAGATTTATTTGACTCTTGAAGTTGTAGCTCAAGTTTTTGGTTCTTTCTAAGTTTTTCAATCTCATCCATAGCGCGATAGAGTTCTTCCTCCAAACATTCATCATTATCTTTACTCACAAGATGGTTCTCTCTTTTGAATAATTCATCTTTTGCTGCCAAGGGTGTTCTATTTATCACCTAGTTACTTGCATTTGGTGCTTTCTCATCAATACCATGATTGGCATTCCCTATTCCCTTATTTCCTTTTTAACTTGCCAATGGATTGACATCTAACACTTCAGATAAAACATTCTTCCACTGCTTTAAGTGTGTTCAAGACATCATTCCTTGATTGTAATTCAGCACTAGGCTTGTTACTTGCTTCATAGCGTGATCTTGCCAATGGTTTGATATCCTCTATTGTCATGATTAATCAAGTTTTTTGACAGTTACCCAAAGGCTGACAAGTTCACTAGCTCTACTACCACTGTAATGACCCAAGCTCCAGATCAATAGATTTTCGCTTCAACCGTCAAGGGTTGACAATGTAAAAATGTTGTCAACAATAAAAACTCACATAATTGTATACCTTCAATCTTAAGATATCCAAGAATCAATGTTTTAAGATAAGATGAACATGATGCACTTCGTTCTATTTAACAGGGCTTAATTAATTCACTAATATATTGATATGCTTATGAATTAAGAAACTTGATACAAATATATTATTTCAATAATGGCAATATGCCACGTAATTATAGCGCTGTCTTTGGTATGTTACTTTAGACCCATGAGATGTGTATGCAAGAGGTTAGACCTCTTTAGATTGCTGTTTCTGAAGTTATCTTTATATTCATGCAATTTAATAATGGATGCTAAATCTGAATTTGCTGATTAATCATGCATCTTTGATTGGCTGGAAATGGGCTCCTTAGGAGCACTCAATCCTGAGTATTATTATATATATATCTGCACAACTATATTCCATGATGATATGCTTGAAAATATCTCTCCTTTTTATATCCCCGATTTGACAAAAAGACATATCCTTTTATTGCAGTGTTTTGACAAGGGACGTGTCTCTTTATTTTATGTCAATTGCCATTCTTCATAATTAATGGATGCTCTTCTAATATATGGGTGAACTGCTGCTTTAGGAATTTAAATTTATTTAGAAATAGTTAACATGATTGCCGACTGTCCTCTTGAAGTAGTGATCATTTCATTCATGCAAACTGTATGATTTACCTCGAATAAATGTATCGCTGCCTGTAGGATCGATCACTACCAATAATTAATATGTCGCCTCCCTTGATGCTTTGCATTGATATGGATAGGAATGATAGCCACGACTCAACATAATATCATGAATATATATGAACTAGTGGCGGAAGGTAAGAGCCAACAAATAAGTAGCAGCAATATATATGAAGGTGGCTTAACAAGCTATGGCTTCCTCCTTGTAAGGGTTGGTTGCCACTTTGAAATGTTCCATGTCACACCCATATGCATTGGCTCATGTCCACAAGGAAAGTGCGATGAGTATGAGGTTAATAACCAAGTGCAATTCTTCAGAGATTCTATCGACCATTTCCATTGATGCCACATCATTCTATGTTTCTGACCTATGCGTCCAATGTATGACTTTGCCTTGCCATACGATGGGCACAAACAACTCCAAGTTTGTAATGACATACACTTTGAAAAATTCCTCGTTATTTAAGATGCCCTGCGCTTTATTTTATATTGCAATGTGCTTTCATTATGGTAGAAATCTCTCGTATACAAGTCCTAACTGCCACGGTTTCTCAAAAAGTGAAGAAGGCGGCATAATATAGGTAGCTCGATAGTTTGAAAGTGCAATGAGTATGAGGTTAATAAGAAAGTGCAATTCTTCAGAGATTCTATTGAACCATTTCCATCGATGCCACATCATTCTATGTTTCTCACCTATGCATCTTGCCTTTAGTATTAAAGGACAATGTATGACTTTGCCTTTCCATATGACGGGCACAAATAGCTCCAAGTTTGGAATGACATACGCTTTGATGAATTCCTCGTTATATTAAGAATGCCCTGCACTCTATTTTATATTGCAATGCGCTTTCGTTATGGTAGAAAGCTCCCATATACAAGTCCTTACTGTTGTGGTTGCTCAAAAAGTGAAGAAGGCGGCGTAATTATAGGTAGCCTCATAGTTTGAAGACAATGTTGACCTTTGGTCAACCTCCACATTAGATTAATACAAACAATGATCCGCCCTGATAATATTTCAAATTCTGGCATAGCAATATAAGGCTTAGTTTTAATAATATAATGATACAAATCTCCCTGCACCATCAATAAACGATGCCTCACATCGGTCTTCACGCACCAAGGACATTCAAGGGATTCCATATGTATGTTGATGGCAACGTTAAGAGTAACTATTCCGACCCTTTCACAAATAATATAGATATTCTAGCTATGGCAACTCTTGCAATTTCATGTATTACACAATAGAGGCGAGGTAATAAATATGTGAATAAACATTGTTTAGGGAACACCACGAGCTGACGTATGAGCAACCATGATTTCCAAATAACCGACCATCATTGCCACGACATCCTTGTGGATTGTATTACAGTAGTCTATAATATAATATCCTCCAATCATAATTTGAAGATTAATTTACTTTGTTTAATTATTACCTTAACTTTAGGTAACAAACGATTATTATTTAAATACCCTTTTAATATTTTTAACTTTTTGGAGATTAAATATTATTATTTTCTCCTTGCTGTCAAAACAGGACATTACATTATCAACAAGGGATCAAGTGCATCAGACCACCATGCTATCTCTATCATCTATTTGAGGTATACTACTTGTGAGCACTTGATTACATTGATATTTCCATGTTGGACCAACTTATAATTAAGTTTGTGGCAGTTTATATGTGTTGTAATGCACCTACTATATCATTGTAAACACTAGATGGTAGTACTACCAATGTGTTTAGCATATATTCATTTATTTATGTACTCCCCCACTGAAAAAGTGGTTATTCTATGTATTCCCACTAAATCAGTGGAAGGTTTAGTTTTTACTTTCCCACTAAATAAGTGGAAGTGTTGTTATTTTCATTGTCCTAAAACACTTGGTTGAGTAAGCGTGAAATGTATTTCTTTTCAGTTGCATATGCACTCCACTAAAAAAGTGAGATTGGCTGGCTTGTTGCCTAATGAATTTCCCTTTCAATTATAGCATTTGAATTAATTGTATAATCCTGAACACCATATGCTCTCACCTTGCCCATCTTGGGAATTGGGTGATCAGAAAGTGGAAAGGAAGTTGAGTTGCATCTTACTTTTAGTTGGAACTTTTTTTTTTTTAAAATTTAGGAATTAGGGGTGTATATTACATGCAAGTAGGTGTGATATAGTTTTCTACTTGTTGTGACCTTTTCACACATCGCCCCATTGCAAATGGGGACCCCCTAATTTTTGCTTCATTTGGGTCTTTTGGCTTGATTTTGGTTGGTTTTCCTGTTGTCTCTCTGTCTTTCCGAGGATGTGCCCATCTGAATTGAAATTTTGGCTAAGTTTGAGAAATTAGGATTTGCTTTCTTCATGCCAGTTTGAGGTTGATTCGAGTAAGCAAATTGAAGTCTAAGCTTGTGTTACATCCCGAATTGTATAGCTATTAGGCTATTAGAATTGAATAAGGATTATGTGTTTGTAAAGACAATTCTATGAATAAATAAAGATGTGAATCACCTTGTTTTCAATATGAGCTTTTGATCGTCTCATTCTTGTGTTATTTACTTGATGTTAATCATAGTGAAAAACGTACATAATGCGATTTATGTGTGATGTTTTTATATCTTATGAAATTTATATGTATTGCTAATTTTGTGAGCAATTGACTGCCGTGAGTTTATAATTGTGAATGCAGGAATGAGATCCAGTCCTCAAGACAGAGGGGGAATATCACTTGGGAGAGGGGTATTGGTCGTTTGACCGGTAAAGTTAATCAGTTGAGCATACACACACATTATGAACAGTACATTGAGAAACAGGTCAGATAAGTTAGACATCCATAGGCTTAGGAGTAAGATTTACTTCCCTATGCTTTGTATGATGTGATTAAATGTTAATCCGACTTTACTGTGAATCCCTGTGAATGAACGTAAATGAAATGAATGTGATGCAGGATGAATAGGTACGTGTACACATATATACACTGTATACACATATCTAAATGTATAGACATATCGACACGTATGTACATAAGCAGATGGATATGCTCGTACATATGTATCGACATGTATATATGCATACATATGTATATACATAGAGAACATGTAAACATGTTTACACGTACACATTCAGCCTGGTATCTCGATAAATGATATTCAAGTATTATTATCTGAAGAATTTAATAAATGTATAAATAATAATAAATTTATATATTTTATTTATTAAATGTGTTAATATTAAAATTAATATTTATTTATATGTAAATAAGTTTATATAAAAATAAATATTAATGTTTAATTAAACACAATAATAAATAAAATATAAGATAGAAATTCGCATTTTGTGAAAAGGATAAAATTCGCATTTTGAGAAAATGATAGAAGTTCGCATTTTTTCTGGAATGATTGAAATTCGCATTTGAAAACATAAGTAATTTGATTTTAAATTTTTCAAACTACAAGGCAAATATGGAAAAAGTCGAACTGTGAAATAAATAGAAAAGAAAATAATAAAATGAAGAGCTTGCCGTGAAAATGGCGGAACTCCTGCACAGCTGGGAATGGGAGAAGACAATGTCAAAAGATTAAACCAGAAAATAGCAAAGAAAAGCTGAGCTGGGTCGATTTTAAATGTAACCTAAAACGCAGCAAGGATATAATGAAGAATTCTGACGCCTGGCAGAAAAACGTGTTTGTTAAATTCGTTTTGCTTTCAAGTTGAAAGTTTCTTCGAATTGCTGGCTGTAAATGAGTCGATTCACCTTTAGAAAACATGACTAAGGGATTAGATGCATGGCAGGTAGTACTTTGACTGGGTAAATAATGAAATTTGGCAATAAGCATGCCCAGAAATGGGGAAAAACGTTTTTACTGCGGCCTATAAATACCACTGAAACCTTCATTCGAAATTATCCTGGCTTTCTGATTTCTGACGTTTTGAGAAAAAGCTTGACACTGCAAATTTGAAAGCAATTATTGTGAAATTAGGCTGTGTATCTGTTCAAAGTGTTTTATTGAGTGCTGAAGTAATTTTTCAGTGAGACTGTGATTGAAGAAATTTCTGTTTAAAGATACTGTTGGCTAAGAGCAACCATAGAAGATTTCTGAAGAGGCATTACTGGAAAAAGGAGCTTAAGACAGGCATGGTTCTGGTTTTAAGTTTTAATCTTTAAAAGTTATTTCCTGACTGTGTTAATTGCTGACTGTGTTAAACTGGAAAAAATGAATCATGGTAGTAGTCAAGCATGTTTGATATTCTTAAATTGCATGATGAATAAAAGAATGTTTTCTTATGCATGGGAAAAAGATAGGGAAGAACAATGTGGTTAAGGGAATTAGTTTAATACAGTTCATTATGTTCATTTTAGTTTAAAAGATTAAAATGGAATTTGGAATTTGAATAAAAGGAATTCAAGGGGTTTAAAATGATTTAGTAGAAATGGACATCTTGGAAAAAGGAAAGAATTATGTTTGGTTATATGCATTGATAGGAAATAATATGCATTGCACATCAAGACTGTCTTTTGTGTATGATAGTTGAATTGTATCAATAAATGATTATGCAAACGTTTGAAGATTTAAACTTGTATGATCTCCGTATATGGAGAATACGTAGAATACGTGATAATTTCTAGGAACGTAATGATGTTTAAAATAAAGTGTAATCCTAGCTTGTGTTATTGGGTTAACATTAGGAAGCTCTCTCCTAGGATAAAGAATTCCGGAAACAGGAGATAGGATAGCGAACACTCGTTTAAAAACTCATTTCTAGTAAACTGTTTGAGGTAGGTAGTCTGGGGTAAACTAAACCCACTGAAGGACACGACCTACGCGTAGAGTAAGGTAGCCCGAAGGCAAATCGGCCCTGAGTAGTGTAGTGATAGATGACTTATCAGTCGTTTACTGAATCAAACACTATGGCCATAGTAATGTAATGTACCTACATCCTCTTTGTTTAGAAAGATGATTACATTGTCAGTTCACAGTGATCCAAAACACATATACTAGGTTGAGATTGTAAGGCACAAGAATCTAGTTATGTAGGACACGACACTATGCTCAGTTGGTTAACGGAATCGGTCACTCAACCAATCTCTTCGACGAAGGGAGGGCCATTCATTGAAAAATGAATGTGCGGGGGACCGCATTATTAGTCCGTGGTTGGCGGAAAAGCACCCGAGTGATATTTCTCCTCCACAACCTGACAACCAAAGAACCAAGATTTGCAAGGAAGAACCTGGACCGTCTTACTTCTATTTGTGCAAAAGCTTTTTAAAGCTGTGTATGTATTCTTATACTCTTATACTCTGTTATTCAAATGAAAAGTTAAAGTTATTTAAATTGGAAAAGTTTGAAATCATATTTAGATGTTGTACTTTATTTCAAAAAGAAAAGAAAAATTTTGTTATGTTGTTGTTTACTCGTTTACTTTGGTTTAAAGTTATAAAAGATAGAAATTTTTTTTATCGTAGATGTCGGGTCGTTACAGCTTGACATTGCATCCAAGGACCTTAAGCTAATTGCCATCAAATTTTGAGTTGAATCTGACCACTTGCTATTTTTGGCAGTCTGGGCTTCAGAAGCTAATTTTAGGGTTTGCATGTGTGCTTTTTCAATGCATGTTTGAAGAACCTTTTTGGGTTTTTTGAGACCTTCGCGATGATATAACATGCAAGATGAGATCATAAATTTTTGCAGTCTTGACTGCAAAGGCCATTTTCAGGGTTTGCATGCAGAGTTTTTCAGTGCATGTCTAGAGAATATCTCTGGTTTTTCCGAAACCTACGCGGTGATATAACATGCAAGATGAGATGATAACTTTCAGCAGTCTTGACTTTGGAGGCTAATTTTAGGGTTTGCATGTTGGAGTTTGCAACGCATGTCTGGATATTCTTTGTGGGTTTTTTGGGAGCTACGCAGCAAGGTAACATGCAGGCATAATTGATCACTTCTCAGGAACTTACTATTTTTAGCCAGTGCCCACATGCAATCCAGTTTGCTGGGTTTTTCTAGGTTTTGTGAGATCTCTCGGGCAGTGTGACATGCAAACTCATCTGACAGCTAATTGGTCACTTTTTCAGATGTTTACTATTTTTAGTAGGTTCACTCCGATAGTTACCTAACATTTTGAATCACGAACACAGTGGCATGCAACAAAAACGGGGTCAAACGAAGATCATTTGAGCAACATGCAAGTCAGATTAGGGTTTCCAGCTTCGGGACCCAAAATGAAGGGTCAAATGCCAAAATCTCCGAAAACTGATGTATCCCATCACAGTTAGTATCTTTCAAGGAGTCCACTGGTAAAATTTGAAGGCAATCTGAGCACTTACTATTTATAGTAAGTCACTTCGGAAACACGGCTATAAATAGCAGGTTAGCGCGAGGCACTAGTGTGAGCAAGTCAAGCAAGTGATGAGGACCCCATGAAGCAAATTTCAGATCAAGCGGAGTTGCAGAGGTTCTGTAATCAAGCAGTTACTATAAATAGCAAATCGTCTCTAGAAACAGGCTATAAATAGCAAGTTAGCACAAAGTGCCAGTGTGAACGGGGCAATTAGGCCATGAGGATCCCGTGGTGTAAATTTCAAATCAATCCAAGCTACAGAAGTATGAAAACCAAGGGGCTTACTAAAAATAGAAAGCAGGGCAAGCAAGTTGGAAAAATGACTAAGGCAGGAGAAATTCCTCCTAGACCCCTGATATGCGCCTCAGGTGAAGAAGCATGAAGAAAGTCTCCAAGAGTTTGAGAATTCCTGCAGGACCCCTCAAATGCACCCAACCTTGAGAGGCCGTGAAGAAAATTTCTAAGGCATAGAAAAAAATTCCTACAGACCTAGTCAAATGCACCCATGCTCAGTGAAGAAGATTGGAAAATGTTCTAAGTGTTGGAAAGTTCCTTGGGGACCCCTAAAATGCGCCCTCTAGCTGGAAGAAGGTTTGCTAAGTCTTGAAGTTCCTGCCCACCTAGCTAAATGCGCCCTAGCTCAAAGGGAGACAAGGAAAACGTTAAGTGAAGAGAAATTCCTCCATCACCTATCAAATGCGCCATGTCTTGAGAGGAGCTCAGGAAAAGTTGCTAAGTGTTGAAAATCCACCTCCCCCCCCAAATGTGCCCTCAAGAGATTGGAGTTGGAGAAAAAAACTTCCTAAGTGTTGAAAACGTCCTCCTCACCTAGTGAAATGTGCCCATGCACATGGAGGAGGCTAGAGAAAGTTTCTAAGGCATGAGAATTCCTGTCCACTCTTGAAAATGCGCCCAATGTGAAAGAGGCAAAGGAAAGTATTTGAGGCGTTGGAGAAGAAGTTCCTCCTCAACACTCAAAATGCGTCCATCTTAGCAAGGTGGTTGGAAATTCTTCTAAGGTATAAAAAAAAATAAAAAAATTCCTGTAGAGGGTCCTAAATGCGCCCTAGCATGGAGGTTGCTTAGAAAATTTTCTAAGTATAAAATGGAGGCCACCTCATGGCCTCAAATGCGCCCAAGGCAAGGAAAGATAAGTGAAAATTTTCTAAGTATTTGGAATTGGAACCTCCACCCTCCAAATGTGCCCAATTTGGAGAAGCATGGAAAAAATTACTAAGTATTAAAAAATTCCTCCATCACCCCCTAAATGCGCCCAAGTTGGCTAGGAGGAGGGAAATTTGTTTTGAGTGTATGCAAATGGCAGGAGAAAGTCCAAAATGAGCCCAACTTGAGGAGGATGAATTTGAAAACTTCCTAAGTGTCAAAAAGGAGTACACCCCAGGGGAAGAGAGGTGAATAAAACTTAGGAAGGAAATATTTCTGAAAGGTTTAAAATTTAAAAGAATTAAATGTACCCCTTTGTCTGTAGACACATGAATTTGGCACTTTCTGAGGGGAATTTTCTTCTGGGTACTGGATATCTTCGACAAGGAATTAATTTTAAAATTTTCCACACCTTGCCAAGAATTTTAAAATGAATATTTTGAGCGGGCGCCTAGTTGATGGAGATTTTCTAGAGAATAAAATTTTCTAAGGCAGAGGGATGAAATAAAGTATGCCTAACTCTTTGGTGATAAATTTTGCTATGGGGGCCTAAAAGATAAATTTTGTTGAAATGGGGGAAGGGATGATTGTTGAAATTGTCTGGGGGAGATAAAATTTCCCAAAGCTCAGGTTGGATAAAAGTTTCTAAGGTACAACTTCAAGGCACACAAGAAGCAGAGTACAAGATGGGTGAAATTCTCTAAGGCATTGAAATATGAAGCACAGGTGTTATACGCCCAGCCTACAGATGTTGGAAAATCATGAAGAAAGCAAAGTTGGCTAGAGAAAAACGATGAACCTTATCAGATCTGGAGATCACTCAAGCCTTGGAGATTAGAACATAGAGATCAAGTAAAGTGAATTTATATTAAAAGTGTTTTGATGCTCTTCTTTTTGTTTTGCAGAATGAACGTCGAGGCAAGGCATGATGACTTAGGAAGATGGAGCAAGTACTCCGAGACAACATTGCATGAAGGGAGATGTTGGAAGAAATGGCTAAGTGTTGAGACCTAGTATGTGCCCAACTCAAGTGGCAATGAAGAAATGTTTGAGTTCAAGACGAGAGAATCCTTCCAAGCTCAGGATGGAGGGAAAAATGGGAACCCAAGCGTTAATGGTCACCATCAAGTTCTTCAAAGTTGAAGAACGATATCAAGGAGGAAAATCATCGTCGAGCAAGAGAAAGAAGGTTGCAGGCTTGAAGTTAGATCGAGAACATGCCTGCCATATCCATTCAAGGAGTTGAAGCAGTGTTGACCAAACTCAGGCCGTTTGTAGCCGGAGAAAGAGCAATGCGAACGCGTTTCCAGACAAGAGCCTTCTAGAAGATGGTGGACATTAATTGCTCATTTATGAAATATACCGAGCCAAATTTTTTCGTTTTTCAATTTACAAATTACAAATAGTGCACCCGTTAAGGTTAGAGGAGAAAACCAAAACGTGCAAGGACGCAACTCTAACCAGAATGGCGCCGATGATGGCGAGCATTGGTCAGAGGATCTAATTCAACTGCTTATGCAAAAAGCAACTCTAACCAAGGATGGCGCCGATGATGGCGAGCATATGGTCAGAGGATCTCTACTCTAAATACAGAAAGGAACTCAACGTCAAGTATGTGCTACCCAATCCAATGCGGAGTGAGGGGCGACCATATGACGGAGTAATTACAATACAATGCTTGGAAAGACAATGCGGAAAGCTGGAAATACTCAACACCCAGAATGTGCTTTCTAACCCAGACTGGGATAGTAGCTACCATAGGGCGGAGGTAAATTAACTACAATATCAACTGCTGAAAGTAAGATGATTATTACAATCTGATAAGCAAGAATCTATAATGCTGTCAGTACTACTGCCAGCTTACAATTTAAGAAATGAAATCTTGCTAACAATGTGAATCAGCTTATAACAGTTTTGCAACAATATCATAGAATTTCTTTGCTGATGAGTAAAGCTAAAAATTGAAGAGAACCACTAGATCCAACCTCTTTTCCGCTGAAACAATTCCCAATGAAGCTACCGCACAAATCTTTGAGATCTCTCAATACCCGTCCAAGGATGAAGACGCAGAATTCTGAAACTGTTATGACAGTCCTGTATTTTCATATATAACCAGCTGCATATGGATTCACTTAATAGCTCGTAACTCCCTTAATATCAACTCAAATAACATGAAACTAAATGCAAACCATTACTAACCAAAGGGCGCTCAAACCAACAACACACAACAAGCTTAAAAGGTGAACATTATTTAATGCACAATTCCCAAGAAGAAACAGATGGTACGGCCCAGCACAGGGGCAATTCTCCTTTATAAAATTCAGATACTTCTCAAAAAATCTGCAAACTAGCATGCAAGGGCGCCTAGCCAAGGGGAAAGGAAATAACCAATACCCACAATGATTTGTTTTGTCCTTTTTGATTTATGAATAAAACAATGAATCTGCTGTAGCTAAAATGAAAAAACCAGAAACTTCTAACATGCAAAATCTGAAGCTAACTAGATCAATGCAGATTACAATGCACGGAATCCAATGGATTCACAACTCTAGTCTAATTCACCACTAGATGTTATCTTGCAAACACGAAGTGATGCCCAATGCTAGGAGGCCTTCATTCCTTGAAGCGATTCCAGAGCCAATCCGGCAGCATAACAGTATATTTGTCCAAAGATCCCAAAATGATGAACCAAGTCTTCCTTATATAATTTCCTGCTGACTTCATGAAACCCTAATCTCTTCTTCAAGTCAAAAACCCTAATCCTCTTTAAGGAATGGCGTCCTTTCTTTCAAATTCAATATTGACCATTTTAATTAAATTCGATATTTTAATCATGGCGTCCACTTTAGAGCTTGGTTTTGACTTTAGAAAAATAAGAAGTAATCCTTTATGAAGGCGCCACCCTCAAGACCACTTTTTTAAAACAACTTGAAGTCATCAGACTAGGCCAAGGGGGTCAACGTTATAATATAATATTAAAACGTGACTTTAATTAATTATTACAACTTATCTCTCCAAATGCGCCCTGAAGCCATCAATGAGCAAGCCAACTGATCAAACTGACATAGGAAGTCAACCATGCTGGACCCGACTGTTGAACTGCCAAAAATAGAATTTACTAAAAATAGTAAATTCCGGAAAATGCTCTGAATGCCGAGATGATCATACCCCTGCAAAGCTCTCTGAAAACCCAGAAAGAATCCGCCATTGAATCCATCATCTCAGAGCAATGACCTCCTCAAAAATAGGAAACCCTAATTTATCTTCCGACTAGCCTTCGGGTTCCCAAAGAAAAGGCCAACGGTTACTGGAAAGATCAGGTTTGAGAAGGGGACATTACAATTTATTACCCCACTCTTCTTGGTGGCGGTTTTTAGGGTTAGGGTTTATGTGGCTCAATCTGAGCCCTTCATTGTAATTGAATCTGAGCCGTCCATTGGACTGGGCCAACTATAAAAGGGGCATCCCCCCTCATTTGTAATTCATTAGATTAGGATCATAGAATAGCAGAGAGACTAATAGTGTAGCATAGATTGGTAGGATAGTTTGAAGAAGGAAAGTTTTTCCTTTGAAAACTTTGTAAGAAATTGTTGTGAACATTCTCTCAATAAAAAGAGTTTTCATTGATGATGATCTCGTCTTTTGTTGTGAGTAGCCAGCAAGGTTTGTTCGTCCTTCTGATTCGAGTAGTAGCTTAAAGTAGAGTAAAATTTCATTTCATGCAAGTAGATAGTAATAATGGAATGTGGTATTTGATCTAAGCAAGCTTCGCTTATCCATACCACTAGTAGGCTCACTAATGGTGTGTTCGCCTTGTGTGGTCAACTGGAAACGTTGTGGACATAACTTCAATCACAGTTTGAATGATGGTATGTGTCGTTGTGATGGTATCTTCATGTCAAGTGGTGGTTTGAATATCTTTAGTCACCTCCCTTGAAGATTGCACCGACTCCGCAGAAGCTGTCTGACGCGAGGCAAAGTGAAGTCCGGTTGAAGTTTACTAAAGTTGAGCTCCATATTCCACATTTAGGATAGAATTTAGACTTTCTAAACCTTGTAGTCATTTAAATTTAGTATTTTCTGGTTAGTTTAGGAAACAAGAGCTTTATAGACAAACCTTTCGAGCATTTGAATTCCCTTCTCCTCTGTTGAACAATTTTGTAAGTCCCCTTGAAATACAAGCAAATCACATCGAGCCAACTGAGACTATCCACTGCATGAAGGAACCTTGGAGTTAAATGCATGATCTTTCTCGCAATCTTCGCATGCAGGAGACTTTGTTCAAGAGAGGATAGAGTATCCGTTGGGAAACTTTATTCTGTGTTGGTGCGGTCACGAAAAACTGATCTAACTTATTCACTTTGCAAATATCTTTGAAGCATATATTTTTTGATTTAGGAATGGTTGGATTAATCATATTTAAATAAGGTTGATGGAGAGAGGTTTGGGAAGATAGTCTTTCAATGTCCTTTTAAATTTAATTTGTTTGTAGGTGTCTAAGCCTTTAGTGAGGGTTTTGCACTTGATCGATGGGGAACAAAATCTAATGGGTTACATTTGTAAGGCCATAAGAAAAACTAAGAAGGTCATCCAAAACTACACTAGAGGAGACAACACATTTGATCTCATTTAGGAGATCATTGATAGGAGGTGGAATAATTAACCCCATCAAGCCATTCATGCAATGAGGCACTACTTTAACCCCATTTTTTTCTTCTTAGAGAATTTAATGGATATCAATGAGAAGGTAATGGAGGGCCTTTTGACATATATTGAGAGGATGACACCTCAACTTGAAATAATGGAGCTAATTGTTAGGGAGTTGCAAATTGTAATGTCCCCATTTTCCGACTCGCCACTTGGGCATTAATTTAATTATTTGATATTGCTTGGTAAAAAGTATATGTACAAGGGTAATATTAAATAATTAAATTATAGTGTTATTATAAAGTGACATTGAGTAAATATTTAAAAGATATTTTATAAAGTCGTGCTAATATGTTTTGGCAAGAAAATTAAAAAGGGATTCTCGGATATTATAAAAAGAAGTGAGGTCATTTCTTCATTATGTTTGGTTATTTTTCTCTTATTGGTGAATTGGAAGAGTTTTTTCAAAGCTCTTGGCTTTGGGATGGAAACCCTAGGGCAACTGGATTCGGTGGTGAGACTAATCCACTCTAGCTGGTTAGTTGGAGAGATTGATCAAAACTTTCACTATGTTTGTCATTGCAAAATTATTGAGTCTCCTTTGGAGACGAATTTTCAAGAAAGATATTGGGGTTTACTAGGTGATGATATTTAGCGTTTATATCTTTAGTTGTATGGAGTTATTATCAGCAGTTGCATCAAATACCAGAGGTGATAATAACTTCTGAGTTACACAACCAATATAATATTCATCTATTAGTTTCAAACTTCTACATAAGGGTCGTGCATATTACTAGAGGAAGGTGAAGACTCAGTTTTTATCATATTTTGCAATGTCTAGGGTCAGAGACTATCGCAACATTCATTGAAGCTACCGTATCACGCATACAACTAATCACACCTCCTTCAAAGTCCTTGAGAAGTTAGTGGTTGAGTTGGAATACCCAAGTGGGATTCAAGGCTGGACAAAATAGGAAGAATTGCTCCTATTATTTACTATCGCCATCTCCATTGTGCAAGCCGTGAGTAGAAAGAGGTATTGCAGCACTTAGAAAGGTTGCGTCTGTAATTTGTGAGAAGTCGTGGGCTTAGTGGAGGATCGTGGAGTCTCCCTTCAGGTGCTGCAGCTCATATAAAAGAGACAAAGTGTTACTTAGTCTCAAAGCAGAAGAACCAAAGGCTGTGAGTCAGCTACAGCCAATCATCAGGTCAGAAATTATTATAAATGTAAATCTAAACATTACAATCTATAAATCTGAGTGCAAATGTGGCCTCAATCTTACATTTATTCTCACTGATTTGTATCTCAGTTATAAGCTATATGAATGTAAATGTAATTCCTGCCTTGTTGAATGTAATTTCATGATAATACATTTCATATGAATGTTGTAATAAACTCAATGAATGTTATGCCATATGTTTGACAAAATGTACACATATGTCATACTGGAAAAAATCATAAAATTATCGCCCATTACAAGAGGGGATTTTACACAAATAACAAGCAACATAGCAAGAGTCTTTTTTTTTCCATTGCTATCTAAGTGAGGGCCACCCAAGCACGAGGTGAAAAAAATTCACTCTTCACATACTACTTACAATTATTACTAGCTAACAAAATTTTGAATGATTTCTTTGCAGCTTCTTCATGGGAAGATTGAGATGGAAAATCTCCAAATCTTCAAAGCTAGCCCTTTGCATTTTGTCTTAACATTGTATCACTTCTAGCTATGAGCACAATTAGATTTTATTTGAAATTGAGACTATCCACATCAAGAAGCCCAACTAGTTGGAACAAAAGTGCCTCAATGACCATGAATTTGTGGAATACAACTTTCATCTACACAAAAGAAAGGTGGACATAATTTCTTGGGATCCAATTGACTTGGATTAGATTGATCCATATGGTGATTGGATTACACAAGATGAAGACACCCTCAATTTTATTAAAAATGAGATTAATGATTTTGAGAAGGAAGCAAAGGAGGATGTAGGAGAAGAAATAGGTTTTAGATTGGATGATTGTAATGTCCCTTTTTTCAAGTTCCCTTACTTGGTAGTTGGTGCTAACTTTCGAGGTTTTCGTTAGCATGTTTAGAAGAGTTTATTGATGTTGCCAGTGAACTTTTGTGGGTTTTTTTGGGCCTTTGTCAGCAATATTGCTATTTTTAGTAACTTACTAGTTTTAGTAAGTTCCAGTTTGACTCCGATTGTGCCAGTTTGGGGATTTGACTCACTATTTTAGTAATTTCCTATTTTTAGTAAGTGATATTTTTAGCACTTGATCCTGACCTCTTTTCCTTCAATAGTTCAGTGTAGTGGTTTCCAATTTTGGCATTGGAGAGTTCAAATGTTTCCGGAATAACATTTAGTCATCATTACTTAAGTGATGTGTAAAGGTTCATTTGTGATCCCCCCTTGTGCCCAAATGCCTAGTGGTGGTCGCTTAAGTTGTTTTTAAAAGAAAATTATATTTCTAAGGTGGACGCCTAGTTGGGGGTGATTAAAGTGAATAAAGTTAAATATTTAACATGGAGAACTTTAGAAAGGGGGGGTTCCCCTTTTGGAGGGAAAATGATTTAATATTGGTTGCCCTAATCTCTCCCTCATTTTTCTATTTTAACTCACCGTGAGCTCTCATTTGCATCCATGCTAAAGATTGATAACAAAATGTTGTTGGTTTGAAGATTGAATCCTTTGGGATTTCTATAATGTCCCTTGCTGATTCTGAGCTTAATTTCAAGTTTCAGCACTTGGACATTTCGTCAAACGCTTGTCATTCAAACTCTTCAGCTATTGTTCAATGGTTTGTTTTGTGTTTTGATTACATAAACTAAATGACTCAAGTGAAATTAATAAGCTACAACAGTTTGACATTAAGACAAACAGTTGGTATGTGATTGACTTATGCAAATAGGAGATTACAGTATACAGGGCAATTGTCAAACACTTTAAGTGCAACCCCAAACTTCTTCAATTTGTATTGCCAATGGTCTTTTTCAACAATCACAATGTATTTCAAATGATATCATATGATTTTCTCATTCAACAAGTGATAATTGATAATGCAGATTTGGATATGTGCTAAGAACCGAATACTTGACTCAACTGTAATGCGGTGACGACAATACAATATTTGCATATGCAGGCCCAGAGATTTGATCCACAGTAAACTACTCTTGAGAAGAGACAATAACAATTGACTTCAATTGGACTGAGGTGCTTCTAAGCAGAATATATGAAATGATAAAGGAAATGTTTATCCAGACCTGGAAATGATTCATTTTGACTTGAGGCGGCACCCAGATACTTCAGTACTAGTCATTCCTTCTCCCAATGACCACAATTTTCTATGAACCAAGCAGACTACTTTTCACGAGACAAAGAACTTCCTCTTCATCAATATGCTTGTCTTATCTTCCCAGGAAGGATGAATGGTGTTTCCTCATCAGCATAAACTGCAAAATATGTCACAAGAAAAGTCACTAAAGTGGTGTTAGACTTCAAAGGAGCCCAATAGCTATTCATGAATTTGACGGCAAGACTAGATTTCTTATAAGCCCAACTATATGCCACGACTCTCCCAAAAAAATAACAATTGCTCCAAAATATTAGAAATTGATTTTATTTATATCGAACTCTTTTGGATTTGTCTTCTATTGGCTTGCCTTAATAATCCCGAGACTAAAATATATGAAATTGCCTTTTGTGTCTTTATCTATTGACGAAAAGCATCTTCTAATATTGTATTTTCCCGAAGCTAGCAAACATCCCCTGATATATTGTCGAACCTTGCCAAGTATTATTGTGTCTTATTCAAATTCGTCTTTTAGTGCATCTTCATGTTTGTCAATATCTGAAGCTACCTTTAATAAATTCGAAATGCCTTTCCAGAATAAATCGATAGCTCCAAGTCAATATTTGATTTGGCTTATCTATATTTTGTCTTTTATGAAAATCGCCCAGGCAAACTGAATACGCCAAAATAGAGTTGCCTTCATAAATTAAAATCGATTTAAGTGAAGAATAATGCGCAGGCTGCCAATGATCGATTCCAATAATGGCTGAAATTGAATTTTCAATAAACAATCGGACTTCTCCCGATCTCCATAAACTTGGTCAAAGACCATTAAGTTTGTAATAATTGAATTAGCAAGATGAAACCTTTCTCCACAACTGCAACAATAAACCAGCTGTGATGTCCCCATCCTAGTCAGCGCAACTGGATATGTGGTTAGCCTATCATCCTGGTCCTCGTAGGCTGACAGATATGTGTAGAGGATCAATTGAGGCAGTTACCCGGTGTTCAGGAGCTTCTTTCTTGCAGTTGTTTCCGGTTGGGCCTTCGTAGAATCCTTCAAAGTGGTTTTTCAGAGACTTTCTATTTTTAGAAAGTCTGACAGGCGGAAGCTGCTATTTTGGGCAGGGCACCTGGTTCAGCTGTTTAGCTTAGAGTCGACCCAGTTCTTCAGTTTGATGGTCAGATGGAGAAATAACTGAGTATTTAATGATTTATTGAATAATTAATATTTTGACTTTATATTAAAGTCACTTTATTAATTTATTTAAATATTTAATAAATGGCGTATTATAAAGTATTTATTATACTTTATAATAAAGTGAAAAAATTAACATAATGAATAAGTAATTATTCATTAATGATGGGAGCCAATTATTTATTATATTTCTCCTAAGTCAAAAGGGCGTATTTAATCATTTATTTAAATGATTATTAAAAAGTGGTTTTCGGTCGAATTTTCAAGAGAAGCTATATATTCACAGCTAAAGACAAATCAAACTCTTATGTCTTGATTATTCAATTTGTCTTCTTTTTGCTCTGAGCATTGAAGTTTTCAAAACCTAGGGTTTCAGCAGACGAACGATTTTGGAGAACGATACCTCTTCAGAATCTGGCATACTGAGACTGTGCAATACCAGTTGAAGATTGTCTACTTGGTGACTTCACACAGAAGTTGCAGTTGAGATTATTGATCGATTTCAGGAAGGTTTTATCAGTGATTTTCATCAGTTATTAGTGGCGCACCATTTGAGATTGTTTCACAGAGATCTGACACTTTTCCATTGAGGCTGTACTGTATTAAATGCTGCTGCTGTACAGGCCGTACTGTTGTACCAGCAAGGGCCGTACTTTCTCTTCAGAAGAAATCGCTTTGGCTTTTCACTTCCAGTCTTTTGCAGTGAGGGCGCCTAGGGTTCTGGGAGTTATTTCTCTGTTTCTGAGCCTGGAGATTGGTATTCTGGAGCTGGCTGTACATTCTTCACTTATCCCAAGGCGGCTGTAATAAACCAGGTTTTTATATTAAATATTCTTGCCTTTCTGTTCAGAAGTTGAAGTATCAATTTGTAATCACTCTGAATGATCAATAAATGACCTGGCATCGATATTTGATACATGTTCTGTAGTTTTTCAAGCATTAAGTATTTTATATTATTTTCCTAGTCCTTTCAAGCAAAATCGCAATTTCCTGTTTTATGCAAAAAACCATCAAAACACAAAAAAACTACAAAACAAACAAAATCAGCGATTTCAGTTAGGGTTTGGGGTTGAGAGTCACCTGGACTCTTACACCAGCTGCCACAATTGTGTAATGTAGTAATAAACCAGCTACTGCATCAATTCAGATTATAAGTGCAAAAATACCTTAGCTACTACATTGAATGAATCCTTGCAATAATACAACAACTATTGCAACTGATAATTCCCTCAATGAAGCACAATGTAGAAACCCTGGATGGATTCCTCAACAACTCTAGCTAAGGTTGATATTTCACAACTGAACCTGGTACTCTAGAGTCTTCAAACCCTCGGGCAATGCAAGCCTCACTTTTACCACGCAGATATAATCAAAGACATGATCAGAATAGCTTGCATTCAACTCCTTATAAAGAATTCTAATTCACCTCCAAGAAGCTTCTAGAATAAAATATTATTTTATTCTTTTAAGTGACTTTATGATTTATTATTTTATTTAGTCACTTTATTAAATCAATTAAATATAAAACTTCATCCTTTTAATATTAATTTATTGGAATAACTTTATAAATAATTAATTTAATATTTAATTAAAATAATCAATTAAGCTTTCCTTTTGAAATATCATTAATTTGGACAACTTAATCAATTAATTTAATTAAATCACAAAACCTCCAATTCGAGGACATGACATTTTGAGGACGAAAACCCTCAAGGTTACTCTAGTTTCGAAGTTGAGAGACACTCACTAGCTCAACCTTGATGTGGCTTCACTGCAGGAGTCACCATTGGAGATATTGGTGAAGATTTCTAGTTTGATTTCAGTCATGGATTGCTTTGATTTTTTTTAGTTGCTATGTTTTGCTGTGGATTTTTGACTTTGTAAAGAGTTTTGGAGTGAATTTTCTTGGTGTTATGCTGGCTGGACCGTACCCTTCCTTGCCTAAGCCATACCCCATTTTGATGCTACAGATTGAAGTACAGAGAAATTCGTTCTAGGTATTGGTTCTCTCTTTTCCTTGGCATTGGGTGAGCTTTCTTGCAAGTTTGTGGAATTTTTGGTGGAGCCTTTGAGTTTTGCGAGCAAATCACCCTCCTAGCTTGAAATGATCCCCTTATAATTTTTTTCAATTTTTTGCAACAATACTTCAACAAGGAACCCGTTAGCGTTAGCTAAAATCATAAACCAACACTGGAATGTAACCCTACACCAAGAATGTACACCAGGATCCCAATGTTGGGCAAGGTGTGAGCATATTTTTCCGGGCATCGTTAGTCTCCAAAATAAATGAAGTACAATGCTGAAAAGTAAAGTTTATGCAACTCGACCGCGTATTTTAGTGGGAGTGATTTGATGGCACAATCGATCAGCAATGTGAATGCAAGTACAAAAAATAGATACACGGCTTAGCCGATCAACAATATGAATACTGAAAGTAAAGAAGGGCGGCAAGCCAGCCCAGTACAATATGCAAGACAGCGAGGCCTGTCTCTTCCACCAATGGTGGGAATTGATAATGCTCAAATAAAGTAAACAAGGTGGCGAGGCCAACCTCTTCCACTAAAAGTTGGAATACAATAAAAATTAGCAAAATGTAAATATGAGTTGATCAGTACTACTGAAACAGCTTTACAATTAGAATCAATCCTGCAAGAAGCCAATGGTTAAATTGTCCAAGAAGCTGCAATATTATTATTTGATCTCCAACCTTCAAAGACTCACTAAATATAAAAACACACCCCAAAAACTCCAACTTCAACAAACTGAAATATCCAACTAGCAAACTGAAAACTACAAACCAACAAAACTAATAAACTCACTAAAATGCTCATAATTCACTCAAAACTACTCCAAATGAAATGAAACGAAATGCACATGACCCCTAGAGAGATGGCAACCAAGCTAGGACTGAGAAATAGCTGCAAACTGATGATATTTATTTTTCTAAAGCTTTCCAAGACTTCCGAGGCAAAAGTGTGACCTGGAAAAGGGACGACCTGCAAGATTAAAACAATGACTCCACAATAAATTCTCAAAACTTGCACAAAGGGGCGCCCTAAGCCAAGGAATTGATTTATCAACTACCCAAAACCAAACAAAAATCGCCAAGAGAGCTATGTGTAAAAACCTACTTCAGCCACACCCAAACCAGCAACCTGTAAACTGACAAAACACACCAAAAGACATTAGAAAACATCAAAAGACTCCATTACAATAAGCTCAATTTGCTCTTCAGTATAAAGAACAACCTCTAACTTAGCTAGTTGCTATCTTTCAAGCAAGAAACCAAGTCCAAGCTAGGAGGTATGCATTCCTTGAAGCAAACCTATCACCATTTCGACAACATTTCATTATAATTTCTTCATGGATAAGAAACAAAGAGCCCAACACTCTTATTTATAACCTTCTGTCTCCAAATTCAAATTTCAAACTCTCTCCAAGTTGGATGCCAAACTCAAATTCATTTCATTTGTAATGTCCCCTTCCCGAGCATGATCTTTTCAGTTGACCCTTGGCCTATTTCGGAGACCCATAGGCTACTCGGAAAGTGAAATTAGGGTTTCGTGTTTTGGAGGTTGCTATTGCTCGTGAATTGATGATTGAATGGGGGATTCTTTCTAGGTTTTCAGAGAGCTTCGCAGTGGTGTGTTTTTCTTGGCATTCCGAGCACCTTCAGGAATTTACTATTTTTAGTAAATTCTATTTCTGGCAGTGGTCCTATCGTTCTCGGCACAGTTGGCTTTCCTCTTCAGTCGACTCAGTTGGTTTGTTCAATTTTGGCCTTGGGATGCATTTTTGGAGTGATAAGTTCATTTCATTTAAACAATGTTATATTTTAATGTTATAATACCCCCTTGGCCTAGTCTCATAACTTAATGTTGTGTTAAAAAGGTGGTCTTTAAGGGGTGGCGCCTCATTGAGGTAATTTTATATTTATTAAGGTCAAAATTGAAGCTTTAAGATTGGACGCCTATCTTGAAGAGATGAATTTCATTAAAAAAGTCAAAATGAAGCCTTGAAGAAAAGTGACGCCATTTCTTGGAGGGAAAAGAATTAGGGTTTCTAGAAGCTTCTGGAGGGCCTTCACAAAATTATAAAAGGAAGTCTTGGGTCTTCATTTGGGGATCTGATATCTTGAGTAATGTTATGCTGCTGAAATGGTGCTGGACTGCTTCGAGGAATGAATGCCTCCTAGCCTTGGCTCGACTTCGTGCTTGAGAGATAGCACCTAGTGGAGAGGTTTGCTTATTGAGTGGATTCTGTAGTGAGTTTTGCATTGTAGTTGTTGTTTAAACAGTTGTAATTCAGTTATTTGCAAATTAATCAAAAATCTGGAGTTGCTGGAGTGTGTTGTAGATTGAAGTTTCGACTCATAACTCCTTGTGTGATTTTATTCTGGTTCTGGGTAGTTTACCCATGCATTTGCTAGTTAAAGGCGCCCCTCTCTGAGAAGTTTGGGATTTTTTAATGAAGTCATTTATTTTATAGAGCAAAATCGCCCTTCCCTTGCAGCTGTACCATTCTGTACTTGCATTGGGATTCGTGCAAAAATAAACACAACAGATTGGAGTCATTTCATGGTTCTTACTTGGGCGCCATCATGTTAGGAAGATAATGCATCTGGTTTGAGGTCTTTAGGCTGAGTATTGAGTGAGTTGTGAGCATTTTAGTGGATTCTAGGGTTGCTGGTTATGCATATTAAGTTGCTGTTCTGTCATATCAGCTTGCGTAAAGTCTATCATTTGAGTTGGGTTTGGGTTGAAAGTCTTTGTGATCATTGAGGAAACATTATACTATATTGCAGCTTGGTTAGACTTTCTTATTCTATGTATTTGACAGGCAAATCTCTAATTATTGTAAGCTGAACAGTAGTACTGTCAGCAATCTTACTTCTTTTTATTGCATTGTAATACTTAGCATCTCCGTCATATGGTAGCTCCAATTCCATCTCGGGTTGGAAAGCACATTCTTGACGTCAAGTTACTTCAGCATAATAGTTGGTAGGGATCCTCTAACCACATGCTCGTCGTTCTTCGACGCATTCTTGGTTAGAGTTCTTTGTATTAGCATTGCATTAAGACTCTCTGACCATATGCTCGTCGTCATCCAGCGCATTCTTGGTTAGAGTTCCTTTATCAGCATTGCATTAAGACCCTCTGACCATATGCTCGTCGTCATCCGGCGCATTCTTGGTTAGAGTTCCTTTATCAGCATTGCATTGAGATCCTCTGACCATATGTTCACACCTTGCCCAACTCGGGATCCTGGTGTACATTCTTGGTTAGAGTTGAATTCCGCAACGTTTGGTTTAAGTGCTAACCCTAACGATTGTGTATTGCTCTACTCGTTGTAATTGAAAAATTGAAAAAATTGGTTCGGTATATTTTATCATTTCACCTCCTTTCCAAGTCGTCCAACACATGAAGACAAATAAATTTTATTAAAATTCCAAATAGTCTTCAAAGTTAGGCGTCCAAAGTATAAAGTGGAATATATTAATAAAATAAATTTTCTCCTCAATAACGCGTCGAAAATAATATAGTGAAATATCATAAAAAATGCCTTTTTAATTAAAATCACTTATCCCTCCAAGCTAGGCGTCCAAGACTTAAGTGAAATAATATTCAAATATTTCACTTAAAGAATATTATACTCAACAAATAAGGCATCCAATTTTCCTTAAGTGAAAAACCTTATTAAAATGCAATTATATTCTCCAAAGTCGTCCTCCATGCCTTAGCCAAATATTCCACTTAAAAATGTTATTTTCACCAAATATCAAACCTGCCAAAATAATCACCTCAAATGCTGGGGACCAAACTGAATAAACTGATCTACTAGAAATAGCCACTGCACTGAACTGTCGAACTGCTGCTAAAAATAGCACTACCAAAAATAATACTTACTAAAAATAGCATACTGCTAAAAATAGTAAGTTGTTCCAAACTCATTTTGAGCACAAACCAAGCAGCCGTTGAGACTTATTAAAAATAGTAAGTCCGGAAAAGTCCTCTGTTTTAGTTGCATATCACACCATCATGAATGTCTATGAAAATCCAAAAGGAATCCAGAATCCAAACTGCAAAACACCAACACGCAAGCCTCCAAAGCGACCGAGGAAATAGCCAAAAATGTAAGTCAATATCTTGTCATGCATGTTACCGCATCCCGAAGCTCTCTAGAAACCTAGAAAGCTCCAACAGACATGCATCAAAAAATCTCGCATGCAAGTCTTCAAAACCTCCTCGAAAAGTGGAAACCCTCATTTCAGCTTTTGACTGGCCTATGGGCTTCCGGAAATAGGTTATCAGACACAGAAGAGCGTATGGCTAAAATGGAGACATTACAGTCCGCCCTTCCCAAAATTGCTTGTCCTCAAGCAATTGCACAATACTCCAATTGATCCCAAGGTCCCATGTCCATCTCTGAAAAGATCCATCATGCTGATGCTGCTCCATTTTGATCATGCAAATGAAGCCATTGTACCAGAACCACATTGACCTTCCCTGGAACCTCAAAGAGTTAACCTGCCTGAAGTTCAATCTGAGAAACATGGAAGGATCGAAATCAAAATCTATCATCTCAAGCCCAATAAACTCTGAGGAGTTAACATCTACAATGTCAATAATTGTCACCTTTTTGAACACAAAGAAGAATAATCTAATCAATTCAAAAACATCTGCATAACTTCTCAAAGCATCAAACAAGATCTCAACAGTAAGAGTCTTGAAATGCCAAGCCCAATCAAGCAATGGTTTGCTGCCCCAGACATTTGTACAAGAAAAAGTACAAAGATAGCCATTAGAATGAGCACAATTTCTATCCAAAAGCTGATTATGCACTGTTTGAACCACCATTTCTCTTATTTGAAGCCATAAACCATCTCTGGAAAGAGATTGGAAAGTCTGGAATTGAATGCACCAGCTACCAAACAAGACTGAAATGATCAACTTGAGATCTGATTTAAGGAAAATCAGCATCCAAGGAGATAGATAGCTGTAGCAAAACTTCTTGTCACATATCAAATGCAAGATGACGCCAGGATCCCAAATCATAAGTAGAGAAGAACCATTCCTTAGGTAAAGAATTACTCTGACTAGAACGCTTTGATCAATACGTTCTATTTGAATCATCACTTCTTGAAAATTCAAAAAGTATTAAAAAAAAATGAATTCATTGAGAAAGTTGAATTCAAAATCATGAGACAAGAGTTGCTGGATAGATTCAAGGAACCCTTCGTCAAACTCCATTTTGAATTCAATTAATCTTAAAGAAGGTGGTGCAAGCATGAAGTCCGATAGGAATTTGACAAGCATCCACATCAGATAATGAATAATCTCTTCATCAGAGTGCCAATCAACTCTTTGTTGCCAATAAAGATTAGTGACTTCATTCCTCCTTGATTCTTGATACTCCATTTCCTGAAGGGTGGATAGGCTAGGAACATTAGTAAAGTCCTCTTGTATCGTCATCCCATTGTTGGAGGAAGTGCTAGAGCTTTCCTATTCGACATTAGTGTCAAAAGAGATTTCCTCTTGGTTTGATGTCACATCATCCATCACAAAGAGAGGATTATCATAACTTTACTCAACACCCACTTCAAAGAGAGGATTGTTAAAAACTTGAAAGTCATTCCTTTCATCTTGCTGCTCCAAATCTGCACATGCAACTTCTGATTTTCTTGAGATGCTTTCAAGATCAAACTCCTCTTAAAGACTATCAAGCTCTCCAATCACTTGCTTGATTTCTACAGCTCTTTGTGCACCCTCTTGCTCCTTGAAAAGTTTGAAACCAGCAAACTGGTCTTCAACCTCCGTTAGAGCCAACTGAGTTTCTTTCAACATGTCCTTTGTCGATTCAAGCTCCAGAGTGAGCTCATCAACCTTCCTCTCCTTTTCTTGGAAAGCACAAATGGTTTTCTTTGCAACTTCAATGGCATGATCTCAATCTCCAATCAAGTGCACATACTTTGACTTCAATGTCTCCAAAGAGTCTCTAATAAGTTGCAAGGTGGGAAGAGCAACTTCATCCTTAACTCCTCTTTGTCTCTTTTCAAGTTGAGCCTTCCAGTAAAACTCTTCAACCAAGCTATGTGTGCGATCAAATTGGGATAGAACTCACACTTTCCTTTCAAAAGACTCTCGGAATTGATCTTCCCACTCAAGAATATGCAAAGATGGTAGATTGCTGGTAGGTTGCTCTCCAAAATCAGAACTTTGTTTCTTGCCTTTGCTGCCCGCATTGCTGCTCCAACATTCTTGTATTTCACCACCAACTAGCGGAGAATGCTCAATGTCATAAAAAGGATCATACTCCACAATTTCATCGGCCCTATGCTTGCAATCAGCTTCTTGAACAGGGAAATTAGACTTGTGTTCGAAAACCTCTATAAATCTTTCTTCTTCAAGAGCCATAAGATCTTCTAGCTCTTCTTTCTCCTCACCGTCTCCTTGATTAAAAGTTATGGCAACCCCAAACTCGATCAATGAGTCATCATAGAATGCTGTCCTAAAAGTTTTGGAAGCAACAAACTCCTCCTTAGTGGCTGCAACCAACTCAAGGGAATCATCATGGAGCTTTTTAGGCCAAGCTTCTTCATCAAAAACAACTTCTCTTTCAATGGCCACCTCAAAGCTTGCAATGCAATCAAAATTTTGGTCTTCATTAGGATCAAAGGGAAACTTATCCCACACAGGTTCTTTGTCATATCTTGATGCCAACACACCCAAATCCCAAATGCTAATGGGTTGATTGAGATGGTCAACAGGAAAATGCTTATCATGCTCCTCTTGAAGTGTTGACTCTTTGAATAGTGGATATTGATAATGCTCAAATAAAGTAAACAAGGCGGCGAGGCCAACCTCTTCCACTTAAAGTGGGAATACAATAAAAATAAGCAGAATATAAATATGAGTTGATCAGTACTACTAAAACAGCTTTACAATTAGCATCAATCCTACAAGAAGCCAATGGTTAAGCTGTCCAAGAAGCTGCAATATTATTATTTGATCTCCAACCTTCAAAGACTCACTAAATATAAAAACACACCCCAAAAACTCCAACTTCAACAAACTGAAATATCCAACTAGCAAACTGAAAACTACAAACCAACAAAACTAATAAACTCACTAAAATGCTCATAATTCACTCAAAACTACTCCAAATGAAATGAAACGAAATGCACATGACCCCTAGAGAGATGGCAACCAAGCTAGGACTGAGAAATAGCTGCAAACTGATGATATTTATTTTTCTAAAGCTTTCCAAGACTTCCGAGGCAAAAGTGTGACCTGGAAAAGGGACGACCTGCAAGATTAAAACAATGACTCCACAATAAATTCTCAAAACTTGCACAAAGGGGCGCCCTAAGCCAAGGAATTGATTTATCAACTACCCAAAACCAAACAAAAATCACCAAGAGAGCTATGAGTAAAAACCTACTTCAGCCACACCCAAACCAACAACTTGTAAATTGACAAAACACACCAAAAGACATCAGAAAACATCAAAAGACTCCATTACAATAAGCTCAATCTGCTCTTTAGTATAAAGAAAAAACTCTAACTTAGCTAGTTGCTATCTTTCAAGCAAGAAACCAAGTCCAAGCTAGGAGGTATACATTCCTCGAAGCAAACCTGTCACCATTTCGGCAACATTTCATTATAATTTCTTCATGGATAAGAAACAAAGAGCCCAACACTGTTATTTATAGCCTCCAGTCTCCAAATTCAAATTTCAAATTCCCTCCAAGTTGGATGCCAAACTAAAATTCACTTTCACTTTTAAATAATCTCCAAATTGCATTTCATTTCACCTCCTTCCCAAGTCGTCCAACACACGAAGATAAATAAACTTTATTAAAATTCCAAATAGTCTTCAAAGTTGGGCGTCCAAAGCATGAAGTGGAATATATTATTAAAATAACTTTTCTTCTCAATAAGGCGTCTAGAATAATAAAGTGAAATATCATAAAAATTTCCTTTTTAGTTAAAATCACTTATCCCTCCAAGTGAAATAATATTCAAATATTTCACTTAAAGAATATTATACTCACCAAATAAGGCATCCAATTCTTTTTAAGTGAAAAACCTTATTAAAATGCAATTATATTCTCCAAAGTCATCCTCCATGCCTTAGCCAAATATTCCACTTAAATTTTTTTATTTTCACCAAATATCAAACCTGCCAAAATAATCACCTCAAATGCTAGAGGCCAAACTAAATAAACTGACCTACCAGAAATAGCCATTGCATTGAACTGCTGCTAAAAATGGCACTGCCAAAAATAGTACTTACTAAAAATAACATACTGCTAAAAATAGTAAGTTGTTCCAAACTCATTTTGAGCACAAACCAGGCAGCCATCGCGACTTACTAAAAATAGTAAATCTAGAAGAGTCCTCTGTTTCAGCTGCATGTCACACCATCGTGCAACTCTCTAAAAACCCAAAAGGAATATAGAATCCAAAGTGCAAAACACCAACATGCAAGCCTCCAAAACTACTGAGGAAACAACCAAAAATGCAAGTCAACATCTCATCATGCATGTTACCACATCCCGAAGCTCTCCAAAAACCCAGAAAGCTCCACCAAATATGCATCAAAAAATGTCGCGTGCAAGCCTTCAAAACCTCCTTGAAAAGTGGAAACCCTAATTTCAACTTCTGACTGGCCTACGGGCTTTTGGAAATAGGCTATCAAACACAAAAGAGCGTATGGCTAAAATGGGGACATTACATAGCTGGCTATACATCTTGTGGAAGGGGGGGCGTGAGGGTTTTGGAAGAACTTGCCTCCATTTTGCAGCTGATTCAAATCCTGTTTTGGGCACCTAGTTGTTGCTAGGGTATTGCCTTTCATTTCGTAGTGATTGGTGGTGGTTTGGAGAACTTCTTGGAGTGTGTGCCTTGATTTTACTTGCTGATTTGAGGTTTTCAGACCTGCTGTATTTGGGAATATTAGACCTGCAAATTATCCTTTTAGTCCACTTGAGGGAGTTGTGGAGTTATTGGAATGGTATTGTTGGTTGAAAATTATGTATTCTTGTGAAAGCGTACAAAATTGTGGTTTCAACCAACAATTTTTGGCGACTCTGCTGGGGAACTGCCTTCGAAAGTGAAGGTAGTAGAATCCAGAATCAGCAAGTGCCTTAGGATTCATTGGGTTACGGAGTCAACAAAACAAGAAGACTCAAGAAAAGACAAAAATAAAAATAAAAATAAAAATAAAAGACGAAAAGACACAAAAAGACTAAGGACTTATGTACAAAATTTATTCGAAGCGCTACTCGAAGTAGTGCTTTAGATGCTGCCCACTGTAAGGCAGTGCGAATGGAGTGCCATCTTGATACGCCAGTATGAAATATTCCGAGCCAAATTTTTTCGATTTTTTACAATTTCAAATTACAAGCACCCGTTAAGGTTAGATGATAAACCAAAACGTACTGAAGCAACTCTAACCAGTATGTACACCAGGATCCCGATGTGGGCAAGGTGTGAGCATTGGTCAGAGGATCTGAATCAAACTGCTTATGCAAAAAGCAACTCTAACCAAGAATGGCGCCGATGATGGCGAGCATATGGTCAGAGGATCTTCTACTCTAAATACTGAAAGGGAACTCAACGTCAAGTATGTGCTACCCAATCCAATGCGGAGTGAGGGGCGACCATATGACGGAGTGATTACAATAACAATGCTTGAAAGAGAAATGCTGAAAGCTGAAAACACTCAACACCCAGAATGTGCTTGCTAACCCAGAATGGGAGAGTAGCTACCATAGGGCGGAGATTTATCTATTACAACAAGAACTGAAGGAAGAATAAGTATTACAATAACGATGAGCAATAATAAGAACAACTGGTCAGTACTACTGCCAGCTTACAAAGATGTCATTGCCTGCAATATCAAGACTTAAGATGCTCTTTCAAATGATGCATTCAACAAGGAAGCTTCTGCAAAGTATACAATGAAATCTCAACACCAACCAGATAAGGAAGATGCAGATTTCTTAAACTGTCATACAAATCTGCACTTTTTGTCATAAAACCAGCAACCTATGAATTTACTCATATGCTCATAACTCTCTCATTTCTCACCCAAATGATCTCAAATCTGATGCAATAGACCCTCAAAATGATGGCACCTAACTTAGTAATAAGAAATGGCATCTAAAATGGTTATTAATTACTGACACGAATCCCAATGCACTCTAGAAAGTTCGGCCTTCAAGGAATGACGGATTTGCATTATAAAATCATAAGCTTCGTATTAAAATCTGCAAATATTCATGAAGGGGCGCCCTTACCAATAAGATGCAATGACACAATACCCAGAACGAGATTATTTTTGTTTTCTGATTTACAAATGAAAACACGGATCTGCTGTAGCTTAAAATGCAAAATGCTGAAACCCACTAATATGCAAAACAGATCTAATAATGCACAAGCTGAAACAATGCTCAAAACTAAATGCAAACTCACAAATCTATCTTAAATCACCACTAGTCGCTGTCTTTCAAGCGAGAAGCAATGCCCAAGCTAGGAGGCCTTCATTCCTCGAAGCAATCCCAAAGCCAATCCGGCAGCATAACATTCCTGTAGATAAAAGATACCCAAATGATGATCCAAGTCTTCCTTTTATAATTTCAGGTTGACTTCTCGAAACCCTAAACTCCTCTCAAAGTCAAAAACCCTAATCTCCTCAAAGATGGCGTCCTTTTCCTTCAAGTTGAATATTCACTTTTAAAATAAATTCAATACTTTAATAAATGCGCCCACCTTATATCTTGATTTGACTTTGGATAAAATATAAAATAATCCTTAATGAGGCGCCACCCTCAAAAAGACCACTTTTCAAAACAACATAAAGTCAATAGACTAGGCCAAGGGGTCAACGTTCGAATAAAATATTAAAACGTGACTTTTAATTAAATATATCAACTTATCTCTCCAATTGTGCCCTGAAGCCAATAATGACCAAGTCAACTGACCAAACTGAAGTAGGAAGTCAACCAAGCTGAACCCAACTGAAAAACTGCCAGAAATAGAATTTACTAAAAATAGTAAATTCCTGAAGATGCTCAGAAAGCCGAGATGAACATACCAATGCGAAGCTCTCTGAAAACCTAGAAAGAATCCGCCATTGAATCCACTAACTCTGAGCAAGGACATCCTTAAAAATAGGAAACCCTAATTTTACCTTCCGACTAGCCTTCGGGTTTCCAAAAAAAGGCCAACGGTCACTGGAAAGGTCAGGTTCGAGAAGGGGACATTACACAGTAGAAAGTTGTTTTCACCGATTACTTGATGAATTACAAAAGGGCCACGCCATAGAGAATCAAATTTCCCATGCATCCCTTTAGGTTCCCTCCTTTTATCCCAAAGCAAGACACGATCTCCAACTTGGAAAACCTTCTGCTTTGCTTTTTTGTCAAAGAGAACTTTAACTTGCTTCTGATGGTCATTAATACGATCCACCACTTGTGACCTCTGCTCCTCCAACTGTGAAAGATACATTATCCGTTTATCCAAGGAGCTTTCAAATGTGTCTTCTTCAACTGCCTTGGCCAACTTAAGAGCTGGAAGCTCTAAAGTTATAGGAACTTCTGTATTTAGTCCATAGAGTAGTTGGAATGGAGACATACCAATGGCCCTCTTGGGCGTGATTCGATCAGCCCACAAAGCATCATACAACGCTTTGTGCCATGATCTTTGATTCTCATCCACAAGCTTTCGAATGATAGTGATCAGATTTTTGTTACTTGATTTTGCTTGACCATTACCTTGAGGGTAATAATCTGAAGAGTGAGCCAATATAATGCTATAATCAAAACAGAACTGAGTTACCTCATAAGAGGAGAATGAAGATGCATTGTCTGTCACTACCTTATATGGAACACCAAATCTTGATATAATGTTTTCTTTCAAAAATTTACACGCTATCTCAGATGTAGCATGTTTTAAAGGGATGGCTTCTACCCACTTGGTAAAATAGTCTGTTGCAGCGAGAACGAAGGTATGTCTAGCACTTGAATGAGGATTAATGACGCCAAAGAAGTCAATTCCCCACTGCTTGAAAGGCTCTTCTACCACAACTGGTTTTAACGGTTGTGCCATCATCTTTTGCTTGCCAACAAATTGCTGGCATTGTACACATTTACGTACCCATTTGTATGTGTCTTGAAAAAGTGTCGGCCAATAATACCTAGCTCTTAAAATTTTGTGAGCAGTCACTGATGGAGAAAAATGGCCGCCACATGCTAAATTGTGGAAAGATTCTAGTAACCTGTCTTGCTGTGCTTTATCAACACAACGCTGAAAATTGCCATCAAGAGTCCTTTTGTATAAACCACTATCCCAAAGAATGTAGTTTGCAGCCTTAAGTTTTAAATTTCTCTTTTCTTTGAAAGAGAGATGAGCTGGACATTCACTGTAAGTCAGAAAATAGGCAATGTTTGAATACCATTCATCAGTAGTGCTGACAGACAACACTTTGGGAAGGTCTGTCTTCATAAACCTCCTCTTCACCTTCTTCTGAACTGCTCTCAGCCATCAGCTGACATAGACCTCTTCCATGGACCAGCTTGGTAGGTTTTATTTCTAAATCATACTCTTGAATTTTTGCCACCCAATTTCCTCTTTTTGTACCAAAATCCTGCTGCGTCAAAATACATTTGACAGCTGTATCTAGAACTAAAACTATCGTATGAGAATTGAGAATGTAGAACCTGAAATACTTAACTGCCTTCACTACAGCAAAAGCGTTCTTCTCAATTATGGAATATTTGAGCTCGTGAAGCTTTAACGGACAACTCAAGAAGGCAATGGGAGACTCAAACCCTTCTGAATTTTGCTGCATCAGAATAGCAGATATGGTATGCTCTGAAGCATAACTGTACATAATGAAATCTTTAGAGTAATCTGGGCAAACCAGCACCGAGGCGCGAGCTATCGCATTTTTGATTTCAGCAAAAGCAACTTTACCTTCATCATTCCAACGAAAAGCAGCTTTGCCTTTCATCATATGAATGATATGACGTGTTTTCTCAGCAAAATCTGGGACGAATCTCCTCAAGAAATTCACTTTCCCAAAGAAAGAATGAACAACTGTCTTACTAGATGGCAAAGGGAGAGTTTGAATAGATTTTACCCTCTTCGGATCGATCTTGATTCCTTCTTTTGATACAACATGTCCCAGAAGTTTGCCCTCAGTTACCCCAAAGACCGACTTTTTGGGATTAAGAGAAACACTGTGTTTTCGACATCTCTCTAGCACGTCTTGTAAATGAAATAAATGATTCTCACGATCTTTTGAGAAGATGGTGAGATCATCCAAATACACCACAATATACCTTCCTAAGATACCACAGAAAGCAAAATCCATTGCTCTTTGAAAGGTTGCCCCTGCATTAATTAATCCAAAAGGCATTCTACGATATGCAAAAGTACCCCATGGAGTAGTAAAAGCAGTTTTGTGTCTGTCTGCTTCACTTACCTCAATCTGGTTATAACCTGAAAATCCGTCTAGCATAGACATCATCTGAGCACCTATCACTGTCTGTAGCACTTGATCCATTATAGGCAAAGGATAATTATCCTTCAGTGATTGCTGATTGAGGTTCCGAAAATCCACGCAGATGCGAATCTCACCATTCTTCTTGCGTACTGGAACTATATTGGCTACCCACGTTGAATGATGAATGGGAAAGATAATTTGTGCGTCTAGCATCTTCTAAACTTCTGAATGAATAGTGCCAGAGATTTTAGGATTATACTGACGTTGCTTTTGTTTAAAGGGAGCTGCGTCACTTTTCAAAGGAATTTCATGCTGAACTTCTCCAGACTGAAAAGATTTCAGATCATCGTAGGAATAAGCTAGCACATCACTGTAATGCTGTAACAATTGTATAATTTGATTTCTCTCTTCGAGGGTGCAACTGTTACCAATGTTAATCATTTTGGGATCATCTTCAGACCCAATGTTGTACTTGTCATACCCTGTATGAGAATTAGAATTCACTTGTTGCTGCTTTTTGATATATCGGTCATGCTTATCAAAAAGCTTTTCCAGTGACACCAACCCCTTGGGAATTTTATTCCCCTTTAATTGCAGGATTTCTCTGTCTGGTTCAGCCCAAGTATCTGACATAGAATCAGAGGAAGGAGAGGAACTGCTCCCTTCAAAATACAAATTATTAAAACCATCATCAACTTGTAAAAAGTTAATAATCTGTTTATCATCATTGAAAATCTGCCAATGGTCCCAATTATCAGGAACGCTAGGTCTGCAGATTAATTCAACAACATACTTATCTTGATTAAAATCAAGATGAGGAATGAGGAGAGTAGTTGAAACAGCAAGAGAATCAGCTCTGTCATTTAATTCTCTAGGGACAACTGAGATGCTGAAAGCGTCAAAGTCTTGAATATTCTCCCATACCAAGTTGCGGTAATGTCGAAGTCTATCATTCTTTGTCTGATAGATATTCCTTACTTGACACACTACCAACTCTGCATCTCCTTGAACGTGCAGATTTCTAATTCCTCTTTTGAGCGCAACACTCATGCCTAATAAGAGAGCTTCATACTTTGCCGTGTTATTAGTGCTTGCGAACTGCAACTTGAAAGAATATGGAAAGATCTCACCTTTTGGAGAAATGAGAACCACACCAGCTCCGGATCCATTAGTAGCACAACTGCCGTCAAACTCTAGAGTCCAAATATCATTAGAGCTATCATTAATATAAAGGTCGCTGGAATTTCCTTCTTCTAAAGAAGAAGAAAGAGTGCTATCCTCTTCCATGGGAGAAGACTAATTTTCTTCATCTTGAGAAAGAAGTTGAATATCCTTTTCTGTAGTAAAAGATGCAGCATCTTCTGCCATATTATCAAGGGAGTTTTCAGCTAGTATCAAATCCTCTCCATTATTAGGACACCCTTCATTTGTTGAGAGAGTTGAAGAATCAGCTAAAGACCAATCTTCAGCAAATTCAGAAACTTCATCAATATGGAGATAGTAGTTCCCGAAACCAGCTGATTCAAAGAGAATCTGAGCATGAGGGTCATCAGATTTCACCACTGTATACTTGGTTTCCCTTTCAGGAACTAATTTCTGCACAATGCCCTTAATAGGGATTCTAGCCTTTGTCATGTCCATGTTGAGCTCGCCCCCTACATCTTTACAAAAGTTACGTCCAAGTAGCATCCCATAGGAAGTTGGAACGTCCGCAACTAGGACAGTCATCTTTATCTTTTTGTTAGGAAAAGCTGCGAAGGCAAATTGTGCATCTTTGATTTGCCCAATAAGGGGCACTTGTTTGTTATCCATAGAATAACAATTACCAAAAGTTTTGGTAAGAGTTAACCCAAGGCAATCAGCTACCTTGATCAGCATGACATTGTCCGAAGCACCAAAATCTATAATACAGTTACTTAATTTGAAACCATTAATAAGCAAGGAAATATAGAAAGGATCTATCTTTCCTGGAACTGAGGATGGAATGATAACCAGATTATTGGGCAGATTCTTGGGTTCTTGGACAATAGGGTTATTTGAAACAGGATGAGTTTCATTGCTTTTTACAAATTTAACCAATCTCTCAAATTGGCCAGGATTGGCTTGAAGATACTCAACTTCAGACATTTGGATCTTAGTCTTCCTAGCATGGTCAATGATATCGAAAGCTTGGAAAGAATTTTCTAGAGACATAGATGATGTATTTTCAGCTAGTGCTTTAGGATTTGATATACTGGTCTTAGGTTCACTAGAAAGAACAGTGGGAGAATTGCTTACTTGATTTTTGGAAGAATCCTTGGTCAAAGTGGGCAATGGTGTCCCCTTCTTAGCAATGGTCACCGGCAATTGAACGTTGTTTTTCACCTTTGCTTCTTCATCCTTTTGAGCCAACCGAGTTTGGGATTGTGTCATAACAGCATATGCTTGACTCTCAATATTTTCAGTTTCAGCTGAATCATCATAGTGCATGCATTGTATAGTGGAGTCGCCAGCTGCCTCTCCATCTTCTTGATTAAAGACAGCTTCATCTTCTACTTGAAAATCATTAGAAGACAGTTCTTCTCGATCTATTTCATAATAACCAACCGCTGCATTCTTTGGGGGAGCTTCAAGTGCAAGCCTCTCGAGAGGAGGAGGCAATTTAGCCTGATTTTTGGCAGCATAGTTGGAAGCAGAATTTGGATATGCCTTTCTAGGAATATCCTTGTACGGAGCAGCATAAGAAGCTTGTGAAACCTGCTTCTTTAAGGCAAGAAGTTCATTAGCCAACTTCTGTACCATAGGATCAGTAGAACTTGAAGTGGAAGACTCAGAAAAGGAATTTCCTTTGAATTGATTAGGATCCTTCCGAATTTTCCCAACCAAGATCAAATCATCTTCAATCTCTGTAGCAAGAACTTGAGCATGAGCCAAAGTTGTTGGAGCTGCCCTTCTCAGTAGAAAACTGACTTCTGGCAGCTGGGTGTTGATGAAGAAACACTTGAGATTTGCAGGAGTAGGCTGAGAATCAGTAGGAATTCTGTTTGCTAGTTTATTAAACTTTGCAATGAATTCACGCATATTCTCATGTGTATCTTTCTTCATTTGAGTCAGCTGAGCCAACAATGCATGTTCATCTTCGGCGGGCTTGAAACGTTCTTCAAACTTACTCTTGAGTGTATCCCAACTAGTGATATCACCAGCTCTCAGATTGTAAAACCAGTTAGCTGCAATTCCTTGTAGTGTTTCCACAAACAATCGTACAACAACATCTTGATGTTCTACTCCTCGAACACCACAAGCCATAAAGAAAGCCTTGATATGTTCATCAGGGTGCTGCTTACCATCTCCATAAAACTTGGGTAGATTCTTGCGTGAGCCTTGTGGAAGAGCATGGAGAGGTGGAGTAAGATTTAGAGGACCAAAAGCTGCTCCCCATGGACCTTGAGCCATTGCTTGGATAGTAGGAACAACTGAAATCAAAGGCTTGAGAAAAAAGGCTGAAAGTTCACTTGGGATGGGCTTTTTCTTTTTGGATGGAGGAAAACTTGTAGTTCGTGAAAGAGGAGATATGGTAGTAAGGAGATCAAATCTAGCTTGTTCAACCCAACTTAATGCAGCAGCTTGAGAGCTTTGTCCCTTCTTACGTCGAATGTAGTAGCGGATGTTTTCCAGCATAGAAACTCAACAACAAAACCAAGTAAATCAGTATAGAACAAGGATACTAGACTTCAAAAGAAAGCGGGAGGCTTTCAAATCTGTTCAAATCCCCAGTGGAGTCGCCAAAAACTGTTGAAACCACAATTTTGTACGCTTTCACAAGAATACAAAATTTTCAACCAACAGGTATACATTGAAATCTTGCATTGGGGTGGATCCTTGTCATGTATGGTGTCCACCTTGAGTGATTTGATTGGCTTGTTGTAGCTTAACAACGCTGCAATTTCCATATCAGACTTGATACAATTGCATTTCAGACCTTTTTCAGACTCTTGGGTGCCAACTTTGAGGTATACTTGTTCATTTCTTGCAAGGGGTAACTCATTCATGTGGTTGGGTTTCATTTTGGGAATCCCATTTCAGTTGGGTTGATTGTATTTGGGGTGTTATATCATATTTCTATCTCATGAGCAGCTGGATTGTAATTGTTAGTATCATTTGTACTGAGCTTTCATTGTAACACTGATTTGGTAGTACCATTCAGTGATTTAGCTCTTATTTGGATTTGATACTAACCCCATTGAATAAGTGGCATCTCTATCTTACCCATTGATGAAGTGGCTGCTAGCAGTTACCCCACTACATAAGTGGTCTTTGTTGCACTCACCACTGAAAAGCGAAAGAGTTCTTAATTTTCAGTTGTACCCATTGCACAAGTGGTTTCTTTTAGTACTACTCGCTCCATTCAACAAGTGTTTTCTTTCCAACATTGCAATGTAAACCTTGCCACCATATGCTCTCACCTTGCTCCCATTGGGATTTGGGTAATCAAAAAGTGGAAGGTAGTTGATTTACAATTGCTTATCTTTTGAGTACATTTCTAATGCTAACAAGTTGTAAAAATTTTAAAAATTAAGGTTGGGTTATTACAATGATATCATGGGAGATGCCCATGTTGAGCTAGAGGATTCATTGCCTTCTAGTTCAAGGGTGGAGTTACAACTAACTTTGAGAAGTAGACTCCAAACTGCTAGTAAATTATATATGAGAAAGATGAAATTGTAAATTGTTGTATTTGCATGGGTATGTAACTTTTTGATGATCATTTGCAATCATCATAATACATATCATATTTATCAATTTTGTATTTGCATGATGTGATATTGAACTGTTTTTGTATTCAAATCTAACAAAGAACACTTTGCCAATGTTTTACAGTCTCATTTTATACATTGTAATATTGTATAATTAGAATTTTGCATAAAGTCTGTTTATTTAAGGAATTTAACTTTTTTTTAAGTTGACAAGTTTTTCCTTGCATTTGTTGGGTCGAAGTCACATTTGGCCCTACCAAGTTTTATGGAGTAGTGAGTATTTGAACTATAGTTTTATGGATTTGCAGACAAACCACTTTTTGAATGTGCACTTGCCTCAAATAGTTTTATTTCATAATGTCGTTAGAAAAATTTGACTTTATTTCCACCTTTTTATGCCTTGGACATTTCGTCAAACAGCTGTCATGCAAAGTCTAAACTTGCTGGTTTTTGTTTTCAGTTTGCTTGTTTTGTTTTTTTTGATGCCAAAGGTGTTTTGAATGCATTGAAATGAATGCAAAGATGATTAATAATATATGGAAAGACAAATGCAAGTATTTTTGTTCTTTTCAATGCATATAGATGGTTTACTAATGCAAAAGGCACAACTACAACCATAAAACATTTTGACAAACAGTTGGCATCTAAACTCCCAACTTCATTAAGATAACTCTGAGATGAGCCTCAACTGATTACAATGCCAAAATGAGTGATTGCTACACTATAGAAGATGACTGAATCTTCATTACAAAATTAACTATGCAAGCCTATATGCTGCGACTTCAGACTTATTACAATGCACTTAGTAAGTAATTATAATGCAAGGAACCTGGTATAGAAGGCTGCCAATAGCTGCAAATGGGACTGCAGACTATGGATGTCATATACAACAAAGGCCGAATTCCTCCACGACTGAAATGTAGTCTCCAAAGTGCCGCCCTTGGATAGTTGATTGCAGCAACAAAAAGATAGTTCGAACCTCTTGAAAGAAGGCAAATTTGTACTCCCAGAAGATGCACCTAGACTCCTTGATGCTAATCGATGCCTTCAGATTTTTATTGGAATTTCTATCAGCCCCTTTACCAAAATTGCATGAGGTTAGGTGCGCCCAACTTAAGACAAGATGATGATTTCTTTACCAGCTTTACTCATGAATTGATTCCACACCCAAATTGTCCCTCTTGCTGCAAAATTCGTCCTTCCTAAAGTTTAAAATTCTTCAACAAAATCTGTAAATTCTCCTCTTGAATCGATTTCTCCACAACCATCAAAATTTGGCCAATGGCCACTAAATTCTGGCACAATGTGAAAAACTGAATTATCTCTCACTCCCCTTCTAGCTAGGGTTGATATAGCATAACCGAAACCGGTACCTTAAAGTCTTCAAACCCTCAGACAAATTGCTAAGCATTCAAGCTCACCAATGTAGTAGAAAAGATGTCAACAACCAAGATGCCCAAATGCAAAGACAACAGTTCCTTATTAAGAATTTTCACCAAGTCTCCAAGAAGTTTCTAAATAAAATATTATTTTATTCACTTAAGTGACTTTATGATTTATTATTTTGTTTAGTCACTTAATATTAAATTAATTAAATATAAAGTCACCTTATGATATTATAATTTTGGAGATAACTTTATAAATAATTAATCTAATATTTTATTCCCTTATTTCTCCATTTTAGCCTTGAGAATAAATAAAGGCTAAAATAATCAATCTCCTGGTGGCGACTAGAAAGGGGACATTACAGTCCTCCCTTCTCAGAATTGCTTGCCCTCAAGCAATTGCAAGCTAGGATGCTCCAAAATCTATTCACCTTCCCATGTGGCATCTTCCATTGGCAAATTCCTCCATCTCACCAGGAACTCCTTAAACACTCTATTACTTAATTTCTTCTCCCGAGTATCAATGATCTCCTCTGGAATTAGGACCAAATATCCCTCCTCATCCAATGGTGGAAGCTTTGCTGAAGTAGTGACCTGCTGCCCAAGTGCCTTCTTGAGGCACGAAACATGAAAAACATTATGGATCCTGCTATTGTTCGACAATTCCAACTCATAGGCAATATCTCCCACACGTCTGACAATCCTGTATGGCCCATAGAATTGGGGCTTGAGCTTCTCTGCACCACTCTTCTTCAACAAAGACTGTCTATAGGGCTGCAAACGAAGGTAGACCAAGTCCCCCACCTCAAAGCTACACTCAACCCTGTGTCTATCCACATAGATCTTTTGCTGATTCTGTGCTATTTGCAAGTTATCTTTGAGTGCCCTCAAGATGTCCTGACTTTCTTGTATCCAATCTTTGGCGTTAGGAGCTCTACTCTCTCCAAAAGCCAAATCCAAAAATGATGGTGCATCATAACCATATAAATCCCGGAAAGGTGACATCGCAATAGAAATGTGGTAAGTGGTATTATAGTAGTACTCCCCCAAGTGCAACCACTTAACCCACGCTCTCTGCTTCCTCGAGATGTAGTTGCGCAAGTAACCCTCCAGCCATTTATTCATAATCTCAGTCTGACCATCTGTCTGTGGATGGTAACTTGTGCTAGGTGTAATGAGCCTAGCCCAAGCTGACTCAAAAACTCCTCTTTTGCTGCCTTTGGAATTTTGTCAAACACTTCATATGCAAACTTCCAGCTTGCTGGTTTGTGGGATCAGTCTGATATAAAGGCTTGAAGATGATATCAAAGTACCCTAAATGCTTGGAAATCAAAACTACAATGCATAAACTATATCCTAGATGCATCAATGACTTAATTTGATCTTTAACAATGCTCATACATGGCTTCTATATGCAAAATATGCACCTACAACCAATTGACATTATGACAAACAATTGGCATACATCCTTATATCAACATTTAAATGCTCAATACAACAATAGATAACTCCCAACAGCTGATATATTATTGAAAATGCAATCCTTCTACAATGATGACAATGCAAGTGCCAAGACTCTTGGCTTACAACTCATATAATGATTACAATTAGATCTGATGTAAAATTACAACAAGCCTGATTTACCATTTATTTCTGTATCAACATGCTATGGAAATATCTCTTACTACAATGGCAATGAGCTCTTACAGCTGACAATGCAAATGCAATTATATTTAACATGAATAGTACAATGCAAATTTATTATTTGAAGTGCCAAATTGAAACAATACTAAGTCTGATGAACCTGGTAATGAATGGCAGCTTGCATAAACAATTCGTTCCTTCATGCTCAAGCTGAATTTGCCTCGAGAGAAGCAGCGCCTAGCTTCCTCTTTTCCCAGCAAAGACTCATGAATTTCCTTGGAATTTATTGAAGCCCCAAACATGAAATCGCCCCTGTTTGAGATCAGCCTTCAGAAATTAATGAATGACGACCTCCTGTTCATTCAAAATGTATAGAAATTTATTCTTTGATCTTCCACAATGGTGCGCCCAACTTCTGGTAAAAATTCAATGCAAAGAGAGAACCTCCTATGACCAAATTCGTGGCTCCCTGATGTCTGAGTACAGTCTGATCAGAATTCTTGTAATAAATAAATGACGCCTTGAAACTCCTTCTCAAAGCTTGTAAACTCATTGACTTTCATCCTAGAATGCAACACCTCCACACCTTTGAAGAATCGATGCCTTAATGAGATGATATATGCAAAAAGGTGGCTCTAATATGCAGACTAAGAAGACTGTAATAATATATCAGAATTCTGGAAATAACTAAATGAATACAAATCAACCTTCTCAATGCAAATTCGATGAAGACTATGAACTCCAAAATGTATCCAACAATGCTCCAATTCGAACCATACAAAAACTTGGCCAAAGGCCACTAAGTTTTTACAATGAAGCTCAAATAGAAAGTCTGAAGTAACTTTCTTTCAGGTGCAATAATTCAAGTGATATTTCACACCCTCAAAATTGCTATCAATAGGAAGTTTTCGTTTCCTATGACAAAGAAGCAATATCCAGAAACCCTAGGCTCCACAAGATGACATGACAAATATCAACATCAACATCAACTCTGCCTGATAGGAAATGAGCCCTCAATGTCTATTTATTCTTTTTCTTCAAGAGGTCGGCCCAACAAAAATAATATAAAATTCAACTTCTAGAAGCTTGTCATAATAATATTTTAATATTGCACTTTATAATAATATAAAATATAACCCAACTCCTAAAAGTGCAATATAACATTATAATATAAAATAAAGGTTTCCAAAAATAGAAATATTGATGGTGATAATAGGAAAACCTTCATGAAGTCATGAAATGGGCCAACCAATCAACTAGGTATCTGCCAAACGACCCTCTCATCAAGTCCCATTAGCCTATGAGGATCAAGAATAGGCTAATTCCTCTAAACTCCAATGCTCATGAAAAAGGGGACATTACACTAGGGGTCAATTTCGTACCTGCCAACCTGAATAGCTCTTGCCAAAATGCACTAAAAAATCTACTATCCCAGTCACTGACAATGAATCTCAGTAAACCATGCAGCCTAAATATCTCCCTAAAAAATAACTCAGCAACCTGTGGAGCCCTGTACTCTGTCGGTATAGCGAAGAAGTGAGCATACTTCATCAATCGATCCACCACCACATAGATGCAGTCTCTCCCATGCACCTTGGGTAGACCCGTGATGAAGTCCATGGATATACTCTCCCACTTCCTCTCAGGAATGGGCAATGATTGCAATAACCCTGCTGGCTGTGTAAGCTCAGACTTGTTCTGGTGACAAGTCTCACACTCCCTGACATGTATCAAGACATCCTCCTTGAGGCCCTTCCATGAGAACCTCTCTCTCACCTACTTGTATGTCTTGAAGTAACCTTGATGGCCTGCTAAAGGAGTGTCATGTGAGGCCTGTAGTATTTTCTCCTTCAATTTAGATTTTGGTACCAAGTAAATCCTGTCCTTATAGAAAATCACATCATCAACTACTTGATACCTTTCATCTTGAACCAATCCATCCATCACCTCACAAGCGAACTTATTCTTAGAGTATTCAACCAATAAGAGGGATTTCCAATCTGCGGAAATCTTTGAGAGTGAGCAAGCTAAAGGCCTCCTAGAAAGGGCATCTGCAACAACGTTCTTCTTCCCCTTCACATATTCTATATAAAAGTCATATGCCTGAATTCTGCTAACCCACTTTTGCCGTCTCATTCAAATCCCTCTGCTCCAAGAAGTATCTGAGGCTATTGTGATCTGTCCTTACCACAAACTTTGCTCCAATTAGGTACTGCCTGAATTTTGCCAAGGCATGCATAATGGCGAGCATCTCCTTATCATAGATGGAGTATAGCCTCTCTGGACCCCTCAACTTACGGCTCTCAAAAGCTATAGGGTGTCGGTTTTGCATCAAAACTGCTCCTATGCCCTCACCTGAGGCATCACATTCCAAGACAAATGCCTGTGTGAAATCTGGAAGCGCCAAAATTGGACAACTACTCATCACCTCCTTGATCTTATCAAAAGCTCACCGCGCCTCCTCGAACCAACTAAATGCACCTTTCTTGGTCAAATCTGTCAAAGGTGCTCCCAATTGTGAAAATCCTCTCACAAACCGCCTGTAGTAACTGCACAATCCAAAGAAACCCCACAATGTTGTGAGTGTCCTAGGTGGTGGCCAATCAAGTATCGCCTGTATCTTCTCCTAATGAACCTACACCCCATCTGCACTGATCACATGCCCCAAGTAGAGTATCTTTGTAAGGCCAAATTCACATTTCGAAGCCTTAGCATATAATTACTGCTATCCCATGATAATCAAAATCTCATCCAACTAACTCAAGTGATCCTCCCAAGTTTTACTGTAAATGAGCAAGTCATCAAAGAATACTAGGAGAAACTTACACAATTGCTTATTGAAAATATGATTCATGTAGGACTGGAATGTGGCAGGTATGTTAGTTCATCCAAATGGCATTACCAAAAACTCATAATGCCCATAGTGACATCTGAATGCGGTCTTATGGATATCCTGCTCTCGAACCCTGATCTGGTGGTACCTTGAACAAAGATCTATCTTGGAGAAATAAACTACATCATGTAACTCATCCAAGAGCTCATTGATTCGGGTGTTGTCCCTCAGTATTATTTCGAATTAATGTCATAACACCAAGGTTGAGGTATCAGGTTGTGCACATGGTGATATTTCAGTTCCGTTCTTCTTGCATGAGTTTATATATCCATGCTGATCTATCTTGGCATCATCACTTGCATATGGCATATGATCATTTTTTCAGTTTGGTATTATAAAATCTATCTGCATATTAATATCCTGACATATTTTTTTTTAAAAAGGCTTCATGATAATAAACAATATTGGTCAGAGTAGAGATAAGTTCTATATTCTAAGGTTTGTTGAAAAGGCTTTGACACATTGTATTTTTATAAGGCAACATATTGCTCTTCAAACAAGCTTTGGAATTGTTGTGAGGAAATCTTTGAAAAAGGTGGCAAATTGTATTCTCTCAAAGGCACATGATAAAAGGTGGTAATGATAAAGTTTTATAAAGTCAAAGATTAAGAGAATCTTTGTATTGTCGGTAGTAATTACTTTTTGTTGAGTGGGAATTCTTTCCCATCATAATTCCTGGATATGAAACATCATTATGTTGGATTTGAAAACATCTTTGAAGACTTGGATGGGAATTGGTGGTTGATTCATTTGATAGGATTTTGTTACCCTAATCATGACGGTGGCTATAAGTAGAACTATGTTTCAGGTAGCGGTTGTGTGGGCAAGAAGTTGCTGTTCAGTAAAGAGTTTTGGGTGTTTTCTTCCGACCTAGGTGTATTCTTTTCCATCTTTTTGTTTTACTCTTCTTGGTGTCATTTAAAATCAATGGGCCTTAGATTGTTTTTGGTAATCATTGAGTAATCGAGTTTGTTGTTGATCTGGGCACTTTATTATCTTTGAGGTTACGACTGTCAATGATGTAAGTTTTTGATTTTGTGAAATCTGTTCACAGTCTTAATGTTGGGTTTTGAAGTTTATTTTAACCTCATGAGCTTCCTGACAGTTTTTGAAGGAATGTTGTAAACAGGTGTTTGTTTATCTCTTAAGCTCGATCTGTATATACTTTATTGAAACCTCGATTTGGGTCTGTCATCAAGAATAAGGGTATTTGTTTTTTTTAAATACCAAATGTTTTCTTTTGTTCAGAAAACCCTGTTATTGTTTTGTGGGTTTGACCGAGGGTTTATTGTTTGTGGGATTATGTTTTGTTGGCCCTATAGATTATATGACAGTTATATAATCTGTTGGCTTTTAATGCTTTCTTGACAAGATTGTTTTCGATGGATTATAGTTGAGATTTATGTAAGAAGATGGTTTCTTATAACTGTAAAGGGTAGTTTCAGATTCGGTTTCTCATGGAAGTTATTGATACAGTTTCTTCAAAAGGTCTTTACCTAATGTTACCCGATTTTCACCTGCGGACTCAATCAGGGGAAAATTATGTTTTAAATTTGGCACGTGGATTAAATGTGGCTCCCATAAGGGTTGAGCCCAGTGTGCAGGTGTTCGGTTTTTATTGGGAAGGTCTTCATCCGATGCTATTTCACAAGGAAGTCTGTTGGAAAGTATGCCTCAGTCGGATCTGGCATAAAACTCCTCAAGGAAGAAGTCGCTGAGACCAGCTGAATGTCTTGCCGACTAGCTGTTGTGCTATATTCATTTGAAATACCCTGAGCGCCCAGATATTTCGGTCGCCATAAGTTTTTATATATCTCTCCGTCGGGGAGAAGTCTGGCCGAGTGGTGGAAGTCTTGGTGAAAAGATTTGCTTCGAGGAGATGCCTCTCTGACTGATAGAAGTCTCGCCGAAACGGCTGGCGTCGGGGAGAAGTTTCGCCAAAAGGGTGAGGTCTCGCCGAAGGATTGGGGCTCGTTGTAACGTCTCACAGAAACGGGGTGGTCTGGCCGAAAGATTTTCGATCGGCATAATGTCTTGTTGACCCGATGAAGTCTCACCAAAGGATTGTGCCTTCAGTGTAGTGTTTTGAGTTCGGGGTGTGTTGGTTGGAAATTTTGTATTCTTGTGAAAGTATACAAAATAGTGATTTCAACCACAGCACGTGAGATTAAACTCTCCTAATTTAGGGAAGGCTCCCCCTTTAACTAAATAAAACTGATATGGGTAGGACAGCAATCGTTCCTCTTATTTCAAGAAAGATTACGTTCTTCTCTCTTCACAGAAAAGAAACAGTATATGTGGATGAAACTTATTACAGCAGCTATGCAGTGAAATTAAGAAAGAGGAAATAAAGTTTCCTGAAAGCACAAAGACTTCCGTTACTTCCTCCGGGACGGGAAAACAAACAATAAGCACAAAGTCTTGAGGAATGAGATCCTATCTACCCTTTTCAGAATAATTACTTAATGAAAACATACAACACAAAATAGCTCAAAGTCTGTAACTACGATGTATCTTTTGATTACTCTAAATGAGAAATACTATGAGCACAAAGTCTTATAATTCTTCTCAATTTCTAATACTAACTATAAATTCAATCTTCACATTTACAGCACAAAGACTGCAGATATTTAAATTGAATCTCTCTTTAGCAATATTCCACAATTCTCAAGTAGTCACAAAATGATGCTCCAAAATGACATAAGAACATGAAGGATGCAAAATGAGAATTCAGCTCAAAGTCTGAAATTCTAACTTTTTGATATTACTTGAAAATTCACAATTATCAACTATAAAGTTCAAAGACTTTATGAGTATAAAATTCTGCAGAGTTTTCTTGCTTGCTAAAAAGATATCAAATTACAATAGACCCCCTCAAGTATTTATAGGAGGGAGGTCTGGAGAAAAAGGTGGGAGGATCTCAACAAACTTGAGAAAATCTCTCAACCGATAACTAACTGCAATTGACTTATTCAAAATTACAATCCAAATTGTGATTTGTTTGGTAAGATTTTACATGTAATTACATTTTTCAAAATTGCAAGGAAAGAACACTTGCAATTGCAAAACATTGTTTTTACATATATTTGTCGAAAGTAAAAATACATAAAACAATCTAATATTTTAATTTGTCACATTCCTATCTTTGAAAGATAAGAATTTGCTGATGATCATCTGCAATTCATTTGCATCGGGGCCCAATGTGTTCTTGGCTACTGCAACAGTCTTCAAGATTACATCAAAGTATCTGATTGTTGCAAGTCTATGTTCTTCATAAGAAGTTTGCATTTTATCAAGGATTATCTGATGATTAACAAATTTGTGAATCGAATCCATGGTAAAATGCTCTGATTCCAATTGTTGACGAAGATTGGTTGCCATTTCTGTAGTAACTAAATCAGCTGCAAGTAATTCATCTTCATGATTCAAAACTGTGCAAGAGATTTTCTCAAAACTTGAAAGAATATCCTGCTGAACTTCATCATTCATTTCTAATGTGGCCTGGATATCTTTGATAAGATCTTGAATAACTAATGACTTATTCGTCATAAGTTCTTCAAATTCTATGTACTTCTCTCTGTTTGGTAAGATTGAATTACTGCATAGAATTTGTAACTTGACTTGATCTATCTCATGCCAGATTTTTAAATCCTTTTCAAGCGATTCCAAACTTTGCTTGAAAGCTTCCAAAGTTTGATTCAATTTTATCTTTGCTATTCTGACATTGTTTAGAACTTGCAACGTCTTTTCAATCATTGGAATGCTTTGATCAATCAGCTGAGTTATCCATGAATCAACTGCTTTGGCCTTTTGTGCAATTCTCTCTAATTGCCTAACTGATTGATTAGGAGGGACTGAAGATAGAGAATCAATTGCTTTTGATGATCCAGTAATCCTTTGAATAACTGAAACTAGCTGATCATTGTCTTCCTTGAGCTTTTCCTTTTTGGCTAGAAGTTCATTATAGCTTTGTGCCAAAATTGTTACTGAACTCTGAGCATCTTGCATCATATTGGCATGAGTCTGCTTGCCCAATTCCACCCTAGTGAACCTGTAATCAGACACCTGCATCTCTTCATGTGGTTTATCAACAAGAGGTTCTGCAATTTCAGCATATTTCATTTTATTGCTGTCAACAAACACTTGTGAGACTATTTTTGCTTTCTTTGCAACCATTGGTTTTGATTTCTTCAATTTTTGGAAATCAAAAATATCAGGAGACACTGCTTGTTTCTTTCTTTTGGGAGCAATTGAATTCAACCATGGAGGAAGATCCAAGGTTGTCACATCTGAAATAGCAACTGCAGTCTCCGTAGAAATAGACTCAGTTTGTGTTACAACTGAAATTCTAGATGGTGCCTCAGTTTGTATAGCAACTATATTTTGCTCAGAAGACAAATTACAACTAGGATTAGCCATGAAACAATCAAAGCTCGCTACAGATGTATCTATCTCTGGGAGAGTTATTTCTGACATGGCTGGAAAGATTGGATTCGTATCAAAAATATTCTCCAAGTTATTGGGCAAGCTTCTCATGGGAGTATTCACTATTGATAAAGACTGATGACTAGTTTCTTGAGGTGGAATAGAAGGGACAAAAACTGTGGAGAAGGAATCAACATCACTGTCGATAGGGGACACAGGAGATATGGCTGATTCTGGTATTGGAGCTTCAATGTGAGGAGTTATCTCACTTAGAATGGTAGAGGTTTCAAGAACCTCTTCTTCTTCTTGCTGATCCAAAACCTGAATCTGCATTTGATTAACTTCCTTTCCCTTTAGTGTTTCTTTTTCCAATGGTAGTTCTGCAGCTCGGCTTACCTTCAACTTAATTCTAGTACCTGAAGAGGAAGCTCCTTCTTTTGATTTCTCTCTAATTTCTGACTTCAATCCCTTAGGACCAGCTGGATCATCTTCAGCCCTAACTCTGATTTTAATAGTCTTGACACCTATGCTTTTGAGCCAAGCGTTGGTGTTTGCCAAGACTGATTGAAATCTATCAAAGATAGAGACAGATTCCTTTTGAGACCACTGGATTGCAGGAATGGGCGCATTAGCAACTCCTTGTTCTTCATATTCAGGATCTAAAATCTGCCTATCATCAATTACACCTTCTGGAATTAAGGTTAGATTCAGATCAACAATTTGCTCCACTGTAAGTCTGCAATAATCCATTCTGTATATATCCTTTTCTGTCCGGAGGTCTGCCCAAATGTCTTCAATGCGGTGCACATGAGTGAAGGCTCTTTTAATTTTGTCTTTCATCCTTCTATAATCAAAATCTATTCTGGCCTGAAATCTTTTCAATGTTATTTCCTGAAGTTCAGTCTCCATTGCTTTGGCTCTTGAAGAAGTTGTCAAAGAATACCTCCCAATTACCAATGGATTATGTGATAAATCTGACTCCAGTGTAAACTTGACGTGCATGCACTACCATCAGTGCCTTCCTAGCTCCATCAATAATCTTATCAGTCAGATACCTTGGAAGCATATATAAGGTTGGTCTTCAAAGCAACCGACTCTCATATAAATGAAGGAAGGGAATTGAAGAAACAAGCAGCCATACTCATTTACTTTATTCCAAGCCGCCTTAGATACCCTGTTGTTTGCTAATGCTTTGTCAAATAAACACATAAAATAACCAAAGAAAGCATCTTGAACTCTTCTATAATGTGCCCGGCTTGGTTTTAAAGTCAGCTGATCATAATATTCCCATACAGGCACCAACGATCTGTCACCTTGAGGAGATAAACCTGAAAATGCCTCAACGAAGCTGCTATATAAACCAAATATGAGTTCATATAGAAGGTAAGAGTGGTAGGGACTTGTGCAAGCTGTTCACACAAACTGTCACTGATTATTTCTCCCCAGAATATTGGATGCTGTGCTTTTCTAATAACCACCATGAACTTATACATCCAGTTTTCAAACACATTGAAACCTTCAACCCTGCTATTCTGCTCAGAAGAGTGATCATATCATTAATTTCTTCCTTAAAATCAGACCGATACAATTTGGGTATCCGGGTCACACAAGGCCGTGATTTGAGAAGCCACTTAGAATTGATATGTTTGATACAATCATTCTTTTTCTGCTCGAAATGTTTGTGAGCACTCTTCAATGTGATCTCTGAATATGTAGTAGCATCAGGAACTCTGAAAATTCTATTGATTGTCTCAGCATCAAGTCTGATAACTACGTTACCATCATCGTCTTTGATAGTTCTAGATTCTTTATCAAAACGGGATGCACATGCAAGAACGAATTCAGGTTCAAGGGAAGCAACAGGAAAAGAAGAGACCAGATGAATATGACTTCTCAGCAATTTCCGCATGTCAGGAGAAGTAGATTTCTCAGCTCTCCCAAGAAACTCGGACATATCAACATGCCCAATTTCTGTGTCCTTGATTTCGTCAATATTTGAAACCACATGAGATGGGGAAATCTCATTCTGATATTTATCAAATTTGTACTTCATCTTTTTGCTAATTGGAGAAGCTGGTTCGTCTGTCATTGAATAGGAATCTGCAAGACTGCGGTGGAAACCCCATAAGGTCAGAACATCATCAGTATCAACGTGAGTGGACATGGTGAAACTCAAACCCTAGGACAATGAAATGGTCTTTAGAAAAATGATGGAAAGCGAATGGCGAAGACGAATTCGGAACTTGATGGAATGATGGCAGTCAAAAACAACGTTTTGTCTTCTTGAAATAGCAAGACAAAGAGATTTTTGGCTTGGATTTTGGAGTTATGTCAAAAAAGGTTCGACTTTTGAGCTTTTTAAAAGCATTTCGGGTTTTCCAATGACTATAACAATTTTTATAAAAGGCAATCGGGATTTTTAGGACATTTAACAATTTTATTGTTTTGCAATTTTGAAAATTGTAATCCCAGTTGTAAATCCCGACTTGCATTTTTGGTTGTCAAAACCCGAAATATGACTCAAAGTGAATTATTTTGTGGAAAATGATAATGGAGGATTAGAGGCGGATGAATGAAAAAGGTGAAAATGGATTGGTGAATGAATGGAAATGGAATGAATTGAAAGCTTTATTGCTGAAAAAATGAAATGTTGAAAAACACGTTTTCAGTATAGAAGGCATTTAAAAAAAATGGAAAATGCGTTTTGAATGAGGTTTAAGGATGAAAGTATGAAAGGATATGAAAGGCGAATTTCAGTGAGATGAAGGAAAGTGGATAGCGCATGGTATGAAGGGTAAATGGTAAAAACGCGTTTTGTATGAAAGCGGACTGAAAATGAAGGAAAACGGAGGACGTATGATTTATGAAGGGAATATGATAAATGAGAAATGCGTATTAAGTGAAAGCGGGTTAAATATGAGTGAAAACGCATTTTATAAAGGTAGACAATGACTATGAAAACGCGTTTTTGTAAAACAAAAAGAAAAACGAATATTGACAAAGGCAGATAACAGTAAAAACGTGTAAAACTGTTAAAGAAAAACGCGTTTTAGTTCAAGAGTCGACAGCTTCTAACGGCACAGGATTCTATGAAGATTTGTGGAAGTTATGCCTATTTGAGTGATTTAAGTTATTAATTAACTTAATATTTTATTATAAAGTCAAATTGACTTTATACTTTTCAAATCACTTAAATATTCTCTAAAAAGTGATTTAATATTTTAATCACTTAAAATATTAAAGGCGCCCAAATATTAAGTCATGACTATTGAAAGACTTAATATTATTTTAAAAGTTTTTAATGATGGCAAAAAGGGCGTATCTTCTTGGAAATGCGTGCCTTCCTTATATAAGGCATTTTTGGCAATGAGAAACCCACCTTTTGATAATTTCGACTTTGCCTTGTGTTTCTTCCTGTGCATTCTCCTTTGATCAGGGTTTGAACAATCTTCCATTGAAGAACGATACCTCTTCAGTGTTGAGCACTCTTGAGATTGTGAGAGATCAATCGAATCAGTGCAGTTGAGAGCTTCATTCAGAGTTTCTACATGATTCAGTCAGAGTATTATATACAGATTTCCTATTGATTGCAATAAGAAAGGGGTTTCTTAACTTGTGGCGTCCTCTTCATCAGATCTGTGGCTCCAGCAGGGTTACTACTTCACCTTCTTCTTGGCCGTACGAATTGCCTTGGGATTTGTGCCCATTTAGAGAGGCGTGTGAAGCATCTAGCTGAAACGCCTTTGTTTTGGCTCCTGTTTTTCTTCCATCATTGGCGTGTACCCTTCTCAAGTGCTTTTATCCAGTTTCTGAAAGGGAGAACTCAAATCTGGAAAGCCAGGCGTCCTTATATGTCAGTTTTCACCATTCTTGGCTGGCGAACTGGCTTACTGTTTTAAATAAAAAAACTGGAACCCTTCTGGTATGTTTATCATTTGCAATCTATTTGTTTCAGTTAAATAATGTCTTCTACACTTTCATTTTGAAGAAAATAGCGCAAATTTACATTTTATAAGCATTTATGCTGTGCGCCCCTTCTCTTCTGTCTATCAAACTTTCTCTAAAAAACTAAATAACACTAAAAAGACTTAAGAAATACTGGGGTTTGAATTGAGAGCCAGCAGGGCTCATCACAGTGGTATCAAAGCACTGATCCTGCCAGCCTGCAGGGTTAGTAGTCTTTATGCAGCCTCATCAGAATAGGTTTGACAGGTACTACTCACACAGGGGGCCTGGTTTGCAGAGAAGTACTTTTGAACCTTTTTCAACATTTCCGTTTGACGAACAAGAAGAAGAATTGGACTTTGATAACATGGCTGACAGGGAAGCTGAAGGTTCTCGTAGGAATCATTTTGATGAAGAGGACAAAGAAGCTAGAGATGTGCTTAGAGGCATGGTTGCAGGCCAAGAACAGGTGGCGAACATTCTCCAGCAGCTCAGCACAAATGTTCAAAATTTGACAATTCGTAGAGCTCAGGATATGGATTGAGATCAGGAAGGCAGTATTCAAAGAGAACCTCAAAGAATCATTTCTCCAGCACGCACCTTTGAGAGAGCTACTTGTCCTAATTTTGTCAGAAATGATGTTGATGAAGAGGAAGAGGTTGAACAGGGTGGTGAAGTGAACTTTGTTGATAACATCATGACTATGTATGATGAATGGGATGCATTGCCTCCGAGAGTTAAGGAGCACCTTAACTTCGATCGATTCATGAGCCAGAAGAGAGAGTATAACTGTAACAGGAATGACAAGAGGCCTAGAAACAAGCAAAGTGATCTCAGACAGGCTACCAACAAACTAACCTTAGTTCACTATGATGGCAGTGGTAGAGTTACAGCACGTGCCTGGGTGAGTAAGTTGGATACATTCCTGACACTACGTCCTATGCCAGAGGAAGATGCTATACGATTTGCAGCTCTCCACCTTGATGGTGTAGCACATGACTGGTGGATTCATGGCATGGCTACACTACACCATGATAGGATTACCTCGTACCAGGAGTTTACTGATAGACTGGTAGAGAGGTTTGATAGACGTGATCCCGAGCTATTCTTCAGAGACCTTGCTCAGCTAAAGCAGTTGGGTAGTTTGGAGTCTTATATTGGTGAGTTTCAGAAGCTCTCGGTTATGGTTACCGGAATCTCAGAGAGGAGACTTGTCATTCTATTTGTAGAAGGTCTCCATGAGCCAATGAAAGGTTGGATCAAGGCATTCGATCCACCTACCCTGCATGAAGCTATGAGAAAAGCTCGTAGCATGGAACTTACAGCTTCACGTGGTAAGTTCACTTCAAATGCAGAAGCATCTTCATCCTATAGTGATAGCAAATCAGAACCTAAGGAATCAGAAAAGATTGATGAAAAGAGGAAGTTTGCAGCTCCTTTGGACCGAGAGACAATAAATGATTTGCGTAGGAGGAAGCTATGTTTCTATTGCAAAGCTCCTTATGACCAAAACCACAATTGTCCTCTTAAGCCTAAGGGTTCAAATAGACAAATGGAGTGGTTTTATGAGGGTGATGACATTGCTGATTTAACGGACCAGCAAGCTGGTTTTAAGGATGGGAGTATGCGATCTATCATTCTCGTCAACGCAAAAGGTGAGAAGATAGAACCGAAGATTCTAGAGGAGGAGCATGAGATGATTCAGGAGGATTATCATTTTGATTCTAGTCCCATGGGATCAGAGGGGTTTGATTGGGATCAGTACAGTTATGAGGCTCAGTTTGTACAAAATCCTCTTTATGAGGCGGATGCTACATCTTCTTGTGATAATCCGCTCTTTGAGGTGGATGCTGATTCTACTCTTGACCCTGATTTAGGCAAGAGCGTTGATCATAGTATTGGAGATTCCGTCAGTGCATCGAGATTTCAGATAGAGCTCGTTGAGGAGATTTCCAGTGTGTATATGGTCAGGAGTCTACACAGTTTCACTTTCAGTCATCATGTACATGACCTATTTCAGATGCACAATTCTGGTATGCACGTGTTAGACATGTTGGATGATAGCATATCTCGTGCGGTTTTAGGGAGCAAGTGTTGTCAGTGGTTTGACTTGCTTTCTTATGAGTTCCTCTATCTTGTGACACATGGTGTTGGGATTGATAGGGTACAACATGATGATCCAGTTGATCAGATTTGGGAGTTACAGGAGACAGTTGATGACAGTAGGGACATTTCACGGCACTATCCTTGGGATCCTGGTGGAGTGGTTGATTCTTTGCTGTTGAGATTGCTTGCGGACAAGCAATTTCCGGGAGGGCGGACTATAATGTCCCCTTTTTCAGCATGATCATGTTTGATGGTGTTTAGCCTATTTCTCAGACTCTCGTAGGCTAACAGGTTGGGTTAGAGGGTCAGTGGCATTATTTGATGAGTTTTGTCGTTCTCAGTTCAGAGCCCAGTGATTGGTTCACGACAGGCGTTAGCAGTTCAGGAGTCGACAGCTTCTGACGGCACAGGATTCTATGAAGATTTGTGGAAGTTATGCCTATTTGAGTGATTTAAGTTATTAATTAACTTAATATTTTATTATAAAGTCAAATTGACTTTATACTTTTCAAATCACTTAAATATTCTCTAAAAAGTGATTTAATATTTTAATCACTTAAAATATTAAAGGCGCCCAAATATTAAGTCATGACTATTGAAAAAGACTTAATATTATTTTAAAAGTTTTTAATGATGGCAAAAAGGGCGTATCTTCTTGGAAATGCGTGCCTTCCTTATATAAGGCATTTTTGGCAATGAGAAACCCACCTTTTGATAATTTCGACTTTGCCTTGTGTTTCTTCCTGTGCATTCTCCTGTGATCAGGGTTTGAACAATCTTCCATTGAAGAACGATACCTCTTCAGTGTTGAGCACTCTTGAGATTGTGAGAGATCAATCGAATCAATGCAGTTGAGAGCTTCATTCAGAGGTTCTACATGATTCAGTCAGAGTACTATATACAGATTTCCTATTGATTGCAATAAGAAAGGGGTTTCTTAACTTGTGGCGTCCTCTTCATCAGATCTATGGCTCCAGCAAGGTTACTACTTCACCTTCTTCTTGGCCGTACGAATTGCCTTGGGATTTGTGCCCATTTAGAGAGGTGTGTGAAGCATCTAGCTGAAACGCCTTTGTTTTGGCTCCTGTTTTTCTTCCATCATTGGCGTGTACCCTTCTCAAGTGCTTGTATCCAGTTTTTGAAAGGGAGAACTCAAATCTGGAAAGCCAGGCGTCCTTATATGTCAGTTTTCACCATTCTTGGCTGGCGAACTGGCTTACTGTTTTAAATAAAAAAACTGGAACCCTTCTGGTATGTTTATCATTTGCAATCTATTTGTTTTAGTTAAATAATGCCTTCTACACTTTCATTCTGAAAAAAAATAGTGTAAATTTACATTTTATAAGCATTTATGCTGTGCACCCCTTCTCTTCTGTCTATCAAACTTTCTCTAAAAAACTAAATAACACTAAAAAGACTTAAGAAATACTGGGGTTTGAATTGAGAGCTAGCAGGGCTCATCACAATGACCATACTTCAGAACATTCAAAGCAGCTTTTCAAAGAAGTCTTGAGATCGGACACGAGGGCCAGAAGTTAATGTGATGGTTTCAAAAGATCTGAAGGTCACTCCTGAGGGTGATCTTTTCACCGACATGGACAGAGCGATGCACATTGAATGCAATATTAACTTCATTCCAAAAGATCTGAGGGCCGACCCTTCTGTAGCCGACTCATTTTTTGTAAACCCTAGGGCAGGGGCCGACACTTTTTAGTTTTTGTTGTATATATGGCATTTTTGCCTTTTTGAAAAAGGAGTTCTTCTTATGCTTTTCAGAAGTTTGTGACTTTGGCAGTCCTTTCTCAGATTAGCAAACTTTTGTAACTCATTTGGAGCATGATATATAGAATTTACCTTGGTTACCATTGATGGTTCAATTTTCCTTCTGGTTCTTGCAAAATATTGTGCATTTTCAGGTGATTGATCAAGCTACTTTGTGAATTTTTTCTATTTGCTTATAGCTTTGTCTCATGTTAGCATGCCTTTCTTTGCAAAAGTAGTATTATGTAGGTTACAAATTGTGTTTTATTGAATTTCACATGAACTTTTAATTTGTGAAAAATTGCTTTTCCTTCTTAAAAGTGTGTGCATGTCAAACTTGTTTGTGAAATACTTATGCATAATCTACAGAAACTTGTTGTGTAGTCCAATATCCATCATCAGTATTCAAGTGTAACTTGAGTGTCTCATTGCTCTTGTCAATTTGGTGTATCACCATAGGATTTAATTTTCATTTTCATGCACTCCTTCTCCCTTTTCCTTACAAAGGTCAGTAGTTAGGTGATAGCACAAAGGAAGCCGGCCTTCTCCGGAGGTTCTTTTCCATATTTTAGGTGACCCACAACCTGGAAAAGTTCCCATGTTTCTCTGAAGTATCAAGTTCTGCAACGTGATAAGGGTGCAATTTCAGTAGATAACACCTAATTCCGGTTTTGAAAAACAGAGAACATATAAAATGCTTTATTGTGCTCATTTTTAAAAATGATGAGAGGGTTTTGGAAAGCACAGAATATATCTTTAAGAAAGACAATATATATTGTTTTGAGACTTGAATTTTTGTGACTCTAATTCTAAGGTCTTTGCATAACAGAGTATGTGATTAATGAAACAGAGATCAACTCTGTATTTATATTACTTTCATACTTGTACATTTTTGAAAAGACTATTAGTGAGATAGCATTATAAGATTATCAGTGAGATAGCATCATTGTCAGTGAGACAAATCAGCCAGTGAGGCTTTGTACAAAGAATTTTTTTTTTTCAAATAAGGCCAGTGAGGCTAAGTTCGAGTGGTTTTATTCCCCAGGAGGGTTTCCACTCAAGACAAATTCTATGTCAAACTTTTAAATGTACTTGTTCATTATCTGTTCATTTCATTTTACAGCATAATTTCATTCATGATCTGATTATTGTTAAAAGAATTAAAAAGAGTTAATTTGTTCGTTAACACTGATTCACCCCCCCCTCCCTCCTCCCCATCTCAGTGTTAATTGCACTCCAACACATGGGTATAGGGTATCTGTTTTTGATGGTTTTCTTATTTAGAGCTCTATAATCAATACACATCCACATTGTCCCGTCCTTTTTCTTCACCAACACCATTGAAGAAGCAAAGGGACTAGAACTCGGTCTGATATGTCCCATATGTAGCAATTCCTTGATTGCTTTTTCAATCTCATCCTTGAACTTCTTAGGATGACGATAGGGGGTAGTAATGACTGGCTTGGCCCCCTCTCCAACTCAATAGTGTTCTCAAAACCTCTTTCTGGTGGCCTCCCTGGAGGTATCTCTCCAAAAAACTTATCATGCTTCCCCAACAATTCCTGAATATCAACGTGATATGGTTGTTTTGTATCTGAAGTCTCCTTGCTTGTAATCAAGCACTTAGCTGCCCATGCTATGTCACCATGTTTGAAAATACTCTCCATGCGTTTTGCTGACACCATCTTGGGTGCTCCAATCGTCATACCCCTGAGCACCACTCTCCTACCATCTGCAGTTCGGAACTTAAGTTCCATGGTCTGAAAGTTTTGTGTATATTTCCCCAATGAGTGCAGCCACCGAATCCCAAGGATAGCATTGGTGTCACCTAAGTCCACCACAAAAATCATCAGTAACTGTATAATTGCCCAATGTGATAGGCAACTGAGGAACTCTCCGTGTACAAGCCATATTATATCCATCTGCCACCATCACATTAAAATCCTCAAACTCCTCGGCTGGCAACTTCTGTTTTGCCACTAAAGCTTCATCAATGAAATTATGGGTGGCCCCACTATTGATCAACACTGCAATGTGCTGTCCTTGAACAGATCCTCTAACTTTGAAAGAGTTAAATTTTGGTGTACCTGATATGGTAGCAATAGTGCTACTCTTGCGCCCATCCTCTTGAGGCTACTCCTCATCTGAACTACTGTTGTGCATATCCTCATGTCCATGCTCCTTATCACTCTCACTATCTGATACTACATCAATGAGATGTGCCTTCCCTTTTCCCAAACAACGATGTCCAGCTTCCCATTTTTCTTTACAATGATAGCAAATTCCTTTCTCCCTACACTCCTTGCGGAAGTCCTCAAAAGATTTGTTCTTTCCTTGGCTGTCCTTAGAGAAAGACTTTTTTCCCTTATCCTTAAAAAATGAATTATGGGAAGTGTTTCTGTTCTTTTGATTGCTTGAGAACTTGCTTTCTTGATTACTAGACTCCATGCCTCTAGCCTTCTCGATTTCTTCTTGTAGTGAAGTAGGGTTGAGAGCCTTAACCCAACCTCTCAATGGATCCTTCAAACCGTCCATGAATAGGACCAACAATCTCCTCTTTGAAATATCAGTCACTAGAACAACTAACCTCTGAAAATTAGAAATGTATGTGTCCAATGATCCCCACTGCTTAAGCTGTGCTAATTCCTTGAAATGGAGTTTTGGATCCTTCACATCAAACCTCTCAATCAAGCGCTCGGTGAATTCTGCATAAGAGGTAATTTGATCATGACCCATTGTGACTAATCCGTGATACCACCACTCATGTACAACTCCATCTAGGTGTTTGGTAGCATATTTAATTGCTTCATCTTCAGGCATAGGATTAAGCTGAAAATAAGTGTCCACCTTTTGCACCCAAGCTCGTGCTGTTGTCTTCCCCGACCCATTAAAATAAGGAAAACTCAACTTTCCCACCTTTCTCCTGAGATCATTGTGTTGTTCCCTGTTACCTTTGCCTGGTCTATGTCCCATTCTTAGGTCTATGTAGTTTTTGAGAAAAATATCCTATTGGAAACCAATAGCTACCCAATCTTATCTAAATTGATCCTGAAGCTCAAGTTTTGTGAGTTCATTGTTTACTTCCGGTTGTTCTTCTCTAGCTGGAAAAATAGGCATCATAGGTCTCGTTCCAAATTGTGTAGTGCGGTGATTACAAACCCTGTTATTATTGACTGAATTGTCTCCATAGCCATTATTTCCTCCATTTGTATTGTTATTATTGCCGATTGAATTTCTTATCAGCATGTTCATCATTTGTTCTAAATGCTGATTTGTTCTTCTTTGCTTTGCTAGATGTTCTCTCAAGAGTGCGTCACTTGAATCTTCTTTCCTAGGGCTGCCACTTCCTCCTCCACCCATTGTGCTAGCTGATTCTTCTTCACTTTCCCAATGCTTCCTCAAAAATTCTAAAACTATGTCTCCTTCTGGAACTTGTGGTGGCTACCAATGCTTTGACCCTTTCTTTTCTTCTCTTGCTGCGTATCTCTTTTCTCTGTCACTCATGAACCCTTACAGGCTGGCAAGATTGAAGGCTTTGATACCATTGTAATGTCCTTAGCAAAATCTGACTTTATTTCCACCTTTTTATGCCTTGGACATTTCATCAAACAGTTGTCATGCAAAGTCTAAACTTGCTAGTTTTTGTTTTCAGTTTGCTTGTTTCGTTTTTGTTTGATGCCAAAAGGTGTTTTGAATACAAAGATGATTAATAATATATGGAAAGATAAATGCAAGTATTTTTTTTCTTTTCAATGCATATAGATGGTTTACTAATGCAAAAGGCACACCTACAACCATAAAACATTTTGACAAACAATTTGCATCTAAACTCCCAACTTCATTAAGATAATTCTGAGATGAGCCTCAACTGATTGCAATGCCAAAATGAGTGATTGCTACACTATAGAAGATGATTGAATCTTCATTACAAAATTAACTATGCAAGCCTATATGCTGCAACTTATCTTCAAACTTATTACAATGCACTTAGTAAGCAATTACAATGCAAGGAACCTAGTATAGAAGGCTGCCAATAGCTGCAAATGGGACTGCAGACTGTGGATGTCATATACAGCAAAGGCCGAATTCCTCCATGATTGAAATGTAGTCTCCAAAGTGCCGCCACTGGATAGTTGATTGCAGCAACAGCAAGATAGTTCGAACGTCTTGAAAGAAGACAAATTTGTACTCCCAAAAGATGCGCCTAGACTCCTTGATGCTAATCGATACCTTCAGATTTTTATTGGAATTTCTATCAGACCCTTTACCAAAATTGCATGAGGTTAGGTGCGCCTAGCTTAAGACAAAATGACGATTTCTTTACCAGCTTTATTCATGAATTGATTCCACACCCAAATTGTCCCTCTTGCTGCAAAATTCATCCTTCCTCAAGTCTGAAATTCTTCAACAAAATCCGTAAATTCTCCTCTTGAATTGATTTCTCCACAACTATCAAAATTTGGCCAATGGCCACTAAATTTTGGCACAATGTGAAAGACTGAATTATCTCTCACTCCCCTTGCTGCTAGGGTTGATATGGCACAACCGAAACTGGTACCTTAGAGTCTTCAAACCCTCAGGCAAATTGTTAAGCATTCAAGCTCAGCAATGTAGTAGAAAAGATGTCAACAGTTAAGATGCCCAAATGCAAAGACAAAAGCTCCTTATAAAGAATTTTCACCATGTCTTCAAGAAGCTTCTAAAATAAAATATTATTTTATTCACTTAAATGACTTTATGATTTATTATTTTGTTTAGTCACTTAATATTAAATTAATTAAATATAAAGTCACCTTATGATATTATAATTTTGGAGATAACTTTATAAATAATTAATCTAATATTTTATTCCCTTATTTCTCCATCTTAGCCCTGGGAATAAATAAAGGCTAAAATAATCAATCTCCTGGTGGCGACTAGAAAGAGGACATTACATATTTTTTCATAGTTCACTTGATAATATTGTAGGTACAATACATCTAGAGGTTTGATCTGAAATGTTGGAAAGACAAGAAATGACACAATGACTACATCAAAATATAAAACCACAAACACTTCAGATTTTTTAGTTATTTCTAAATCAACGAAGAAATAATTTAAACAGCATGTGAAATGGAAGACCATATAAATTAATATACATACCTATACAAGAAAATAATATCATCCATTCTTTGCTTGACATTGGTGTCAGGTTTGAGGACACTCATGGTATAAAAAGAAAGACTTTTATACTGGTCAACTTCAACCTAGAAAAACATTAAGACTCTTAAACCCAAGTCAATTAAGAAGGTTTTGGAATTGAAATAAACTAGTAGTTCCGTACCTTTGGAAAATGTGTCTCATTGAATACTTCAGTTAAATGTGTACATAATAGAACCTACAAATCACAAAAAAAATTACTATTTATTGTTGGTGCATTAATTTTTCACCTTTGAAACACACTTGTTTTGTATTCCAATACTTGTCTTTGGACTATATTTGACCAAGCAGTCATATTACATATGTAATCTCCATCACAAATAACATAGAACTAAAATCTGAATAAAACATTTTTATACTACAGAAAGTTATAACAATGAGTTGTGCATATAAATGAAACACAAGAAAATATAAATATCTTTTCCCATTACTATGATTCTCATTAGAAAGATTAAATGTTAACTACTTTTGGATTATTAGAGTTGGATAATTGTTTGTTGTACCCATATGAAAATTTTAGTTTTTGCCAAGTTTTAAGCTAAATTCTTCTATCGTTTTCTTAAATCTGAGCCATATTTCAAAACTTCTCTAGTCTACTTTGTCTTGTCATCTTTTGTCTAAATCTCTATAGGATCATGGAAATGAGCATATAAAATCATTTGGAATGATGGGGAAAGAGGTTGTTTTCAGAGAGGATTTTCCAAGTCTAGTGTCTTTGCATGCACTTCACTAAAGAGGGGCTTCCAAATACTGATTAAAATGCAAAGTCCTAATTGTTCATGCATGCCTAAGTTTGAGATCCACACACCATAAAAGGAAGAGTTAAATGTTAGTAACCTATGTACAGGTGTGTATCAAGAGCTAAGGGGCATGCTTGAATAAGGAGAATGTAATGTCTCCAATTTTCAAGTCAGCTTAAATTAATTAATTAATTTAATGTTATCAAAAAGGTTAAAATATTAAGACAACTTAAATTAATTAATTGGAGCAAAAGTAACGTAAGGTTAGAAAAGTTAAATAAATGAAATAAAGTTACTTTTGATTTTAAAAAAAAGAATTCAAATTAAAGGTGAAATGAGAAAAGAGGAGAAGGCAAGTAGTCACCAGGAGTTACAAGGAGGAGGTGAATAAAAGAATGGAGGAGCTCATTGTTAGTAGGTTGGATTTTGGAAATTGAACACAAGTTCTTGTTGGTGAACACAATTCACAGGCTTTCTGAGGTGGGGAGACCTCTGAAATAAAATCATCTTTGGTGTTGGAAGATACACCCAGGGTGATTGCCGATAATTCCAAATCAAGGATTATGCAAATGTTTTAATTGGTCTTTCAAGTACTTCAAGATATATCAGTTCTGTTGTACCCAAAAATAAATTTTTGGCATTTTGTATAAATTGAGCTAAATCTTGTTAAAATGCCATGTAAAGTCTGTTTTAGGTCAAACCAATCATAGAATCTTGGTGGGTTTCTGTCAAGGAACACATGTGCAAAATTCTGAAGATTTGAAAATTAGGGTTTTATGCCCCTATTTTCAGGGAAACCCCCGAAAATAGGACCTTCCCAGAAATGATTGAAAATGATTTTGATAGGATTAAAAGGCTTCACGATCATATTGGTCAAGTCAGAATCATCAAAAGACAGGTTTTACTCTGGTGGGTCTATTTCTATTTTTCAGGAACAAAGTTAGGAGCTCCGCAGCCATTAATGGCAGATTGGCCAGTACCAGGAGCTGAAAGTTAAGTTTCAAAAGCTTCAACGACGCAACCATGGCGGAAAAGGTCTAAAATGATGCTGTTTGATGAAGGAGAATCCTGAAATCCAAAAAGGTCAAAATTTGACTAACTCTGGAATCATTACGAAGGAGAAACAAGTTCACATGTTGAAAAGAGCCTTTTTCAAGCAGGGGCGGCCATGATCTTTAAGGGTCAAATGCAGTCTGTTAGATCATCCAAGGCAGTCATCCTCGGCATTTGCTTGCTGGCTCGACAACGAAACAAACATCTAGATCATCTGATGAGTTGATCATAAGCAGTTGCTAACAAAGCGAAAAGAGGCAGTTGAAGAAATATCAGGAAAAGATTGTCAAAGGTGAAGATCAAAGGAAAAAGAGCCTTTTCAAAAGAAAGGCGCCCTTCCTTTTGGACCTCAAGATGCTGACAAAAAACCAAAGTCCTCTCAGAACAATTTTCTCAACCTAGGTAGATCTTAGCAACGCAACTGCAAGCACGGTCATCCGATGAGGCAGTCAACAAATAATCAGAATCAAAGTAGGCAGCTTTTCAGATGAAGATGACCAGGCCAAAAGACAAAAGTGCCCTTTTCAAGGAGGGGCGCCCTTGAATAAAGGAACCCTAGAATGAATTCCAAGTTTTCTGAATTCAATCATCTTTGGCGAAACGGAGCTAGCTACCTGGTGAGATATCAAGCGAAATCATCTGATTCTCTGATCAACGAGAAATCCAGATCAAAGCACGAGAGGTCATTTCAAAAGGCTGAAGAACGAAGATTGTAAATTCACTAAGGCATAAGCAAAAGAGCCCTTTCTTGGAAAAGGTGCCCTTTCTTTTGAAGCCCTAAACTCAGCTTTTCATCATCATGTCTCCCAAACACTTCTCTTCAGTATTGATCCAGCTCAGCAATGAATGTGTCAGCAACATCTCAGGATCAACAAATCATGCCAGATTCAGGACCCAACAGAGGTCATTCAAGAGAGGAAATAATAAAAAACTTACAAAAATCAAAAGGGACGCCTAAAAAAAAGTCAAAGGTCAAGTTGTTGACTAAAGTCAAGATATTTTGAGTTAAACTTGGCTAAAACACTCCGCGATCAGTGGAAATCACCTTTTTGAACTTCAAATCAAGCCAAAATCACTTTTGAGCTTGAGTTAGGTCCCCAAACTTGTGGATCTAAAGCTTGAGTCTACATATTCAAGGTGAAGGCGTCCTACTTCATTATTTCATTGCAGGTTAAGGATCAAGAACAGCCATAAGCTCTCAAGGACGCCATTGATAGATCTGGACAAGGTTTTCATCCGTTCTTCAATTTTTCTTGCAGATCTGAAGCAGAAGAAGATTGCTATTTTGAGGATTGGATTCAGAGACAGATTTTCTCAGGAAGCCAGATATAAAAACTTCCAATTCATCTTCTGTCTACTTCTTCTCTTCTTGATTTAGGTTTTCTTGCATGTCACACAAGGCAACAAGCTACATCAGATCAGATCAACTGGGTAGATTCAGCATAATTTTCCAGTGAAACCCATCTCGTCAGATTTTCCAGGATCAGCAAACTTGCTGCCCCTATTTTTGGGGGTTTTTCCGAAAAAGTTTCAGAATCAAAATTCTGAGGAACTGGGCTTGTTCAGCATTGAAGCACGAACAAAACCCATGTGCCAGACTTTTTCCAAAAAAAAATACTTCTCGGCAGGGCGCTATTTTCAGGGGTTTCCGGAGATTATCAGAACAAGGTCAAGCTTACAGTCAATCTTTAAGTTTTTCAAGATGTAGTACTCCCAGGTACAATACGAGACCAAGACGGTCTTATTCCATGATTACTTGAAAACAGTTGACACAAATTTACATCAAGTAAATCCAGTAGTTGATTTGGAGCAGCTAGAAGGCATGAATCAAATCACATTGCAGAATATTGAAGAATTCGGGTTGCTACAGGCCGCATCCATTCCCATCACGTTACAAAGCGTGGAACTTGTAATCGCTTGTGTCAAGTATTACAATCCTACCACTAGAGAAATCAGAGCAGCAGATGGAAGAGTTGTTTGCAGTCTAAAGCCTCAGGATATCGAAAGGTGTTTTGATATTCCATCATGTCCTAACAGCAAAGTCATATCAGTGACGGAATGCGAGAAGGCATTTGAAACAGCTAAGGACAAATGTCAAAGGATAATAGCTGAAAAATGGCTAAAAGTGACAAAGGAAAACTTGCCTAAGTTGGTGGGACGAGGAGAATGTAAAGATGAGTACGCAGTGTTAATCACTCTACTCAATAGAATCACTAGAGAAGAGGATGGTCATCAATTCCAGCCATGGATGTACTATGTCATTGCTAAAATCATTGGCAAAAGGGAATATTATGACTGGGCCACTTTGATTAGTGACACACTCCACCGACAAATCACTGGGTATCTGGAAGCTCACAGGTTCCACATGTGCTCTTACCTAGTATACTTGATTGCCTTCCAAGGTGATTTCAAGATATTGAACAATGTGGGAACCTTAGGTGTGCAGAAGGTTCACGAACATTTCACACATCTTGAGTTTACTCAAGCGGAGCGACACTTCAAAAGAACGAGTGATCTCTTCATTATGCACACTGTACGTGAGCTAGACCATGAGATGCACGTGCGTATTTCACAGACAGCCAGAGAGGCAATGGCGGATTGGGCGGATTGGTTCATCCAATTCCCTATGTTCTCCTACATATGCATGTATGGCTATTGGCCACCCCGCCATGCTACCAAGATACCCTTCAGATAGGGTAGTCTTCATGGAATTCCTGAGACAGTTGTCCGAAGTTCACGTCTACTTGCGCTTGAAGAGGAAGATAGCTGTTAATTTTCCCATTGGAATGGGACTCTATAGATGCGGATTCGTGGCAGATGCTAAGATGATGAGTCAGGAAACGGTGAGGTTTAATCTCAAGTATCTCATTGAGAGAAGATCCTATGATCCCAAAGGGCTCTATGCAGCACATCTCGAGCAGCACTCGTTACATAAGTCTTCTATGGAAGATTATTGGGTAAATTGTCAAGACGAGTATGAAGTGCGAAGAAGGAACTACAGTAGGTTTAGACTCCCACAAATTGCTGATTTTATGTCAGCAGACATCGAGGGCCTGTCCGATGATGAAGGGGAAGTCATTCTCCCCTCATTCTTCGTAGATTCAGTTGTCTCCCAACCACTCCCAAGAGTGGATTGGTACGCCAAGGAAAACACGTCTATAGAGGAAAGAACAAGTAGAGTGGTTAGAAATAGCCAACTCTATCTCGACAGCAAGAAATCAAGGAAGGTGATACCTCACATAACAGAGCCGCCACAGGTTCAGTCTCCACCACCTTCCACTTCAAAAAAGAAACCTAGGCAAAAGCAATGGTGCAATCCTCCTCGAGGGATGAGGATGTCAAAGCCTACGAAGCCTAGAACACAGAGGACACCTATGGAGTAAGCCACACATAGTCCTGAAATAATCACGGGTATTGCTGCCCCAGAACAAAGAGTAGAGACTGCTACCCCTAATCCAGCAGAAGTTATCACGGAAGAATCAACAGCAGTAGTTGTTGAAGAACCAGTAACAGAGCCAATGGCAGAAACAACAACAGCAGAAGTAGCAGCAGAAACGGTGCCTTTTATGGGAGCAGAGCCACAAATATCACCAGTACCGCAGCGGTCACAAGTCCTCATCGACTTGGATTCGCCACCGAGAGACATTGCTCCAGCACAGTCTCACACATCTAGCATTCAAGGGCCTCACATCCCTCCTAGTGAAGTTCACCGAGATTCTATTTGGCTTGAAGGCTTCCTAGGAAGAAAGAGAGAAAAAACCTCCTATGAACTTAACTTTACTGAATTCGACCACATCCCACACGACATGTCGGTGAAGAGGTTGAAGAAACAAGTTCACATAGAAAGGAATGCAGAGTGTGAAATCATCATAGAGACTGCTGCCCCACCAGTAGAGAAAAGCATACACGAGGTTCAAGTGGAAGACTACACTTTGTCTCAACTTAACCTTGGGAAGACTACACGACAGGTGGAGGCAGACCTTCTCGGAATAGCTTCGGTGAGCGCACAAGAAAGAATGGCTAAGGATGGTAAAGAAAAGGCAGCCTTAAAGGCTGAAAATCAGAAACTGAGGTCATACATAACCAGCTTGATACATGGCACCCCAAACGTCTCATCCCTACCAGCAGGATTACTAGATCTCCTCGCCGAACAAAATCATCGGCAATTGATAACATTCGGTAAACACTTGAGAGATCAAGTGGAAGAGTTTGTTCTCAAGGGTAGATGTATATTGGCAAATCTATACCAGTTACAGGATAGAGCACATGGACTTCGTGCAGAGATCCAGCAATCAGAACAAAGGATTGCAGAAAGGAGGCTAGAAGACGAGAGCACAATTGCAGATTTGCAATTGGCATATCAATCAGTATACTCTGAGGAAAACAAGCAACATCTCTTTGCTTGGAAGGAACAATTGGTGTACAAGGTGAAAGCCTATGACGCTCATTCAGTAGAGTTGATTGATTACAGACGAGTGGTTGCCACTATTATCAACTTCACAAGAACGTTGGTGATATCTTTCCCTTGCATGGAATATCAGTGTGAGGGAGGAGAATACATCGAGATGGTCATTGTACAGAACCAGTTCAGGGATGTCATCTGCAGTACCTTTCTTGATGATCCAGATGGTTGCAAGCTGGCTAAGGTAGCAGCTTTATCAACCAAGTTTGAAGAGGCAGCATCTCAGTGTATAGACTTCGGGAATCAACTCACAACGGGTGAGGTAATGCTACAACGCCACGTCATCATTCTACAGAGCATTAACTCCCCAGAAGCTGATGAAGTCAACAAATGGATAGAAGCACTGCTGATCAATGGTGAACTATAAAGGCACCAAAGAAGGACGTCCTACACCCTCCAAGTGGCATTTATGATACTTGAGTTTGACTTGGCGCTTCTTTCCAAGTCAACTCAAGATGACATTAAATGTAATTGGAGTTAACTTGATGCTTCTTTCCAAGTTTAACTCCATATCCCTTAAATCATGCATTGTCAGATCCCACTGATTAAGGATGTCTTTTTGGCTTCCATGATTTGTGGATCTTAGATCTCCACTAAATGTGGATGTCTATTTTGGAGGGATACTTTCATTTAAGTTCACCTTTAGTTTACTTTCAGTCAACTGAAGTAGTTTCCAGTTGACTCTTTGTTTACTTTCAGTTAACTGAAGTAGTCTTCCAGTTAACTGCTTGTTCCCCCTTTTTAGGAATAAATCTTGCTAATTGATTGGCAAGAACTCATTGTTAACTCAACGAGATTTTGGGGTTGCCCACTCCTTTGAGTTCTATAAATAAGAGCCTTGGGCTCATTGTTTGTTTAATTTTTACTTGCTATGCAAAATTGCTGCGCCATTGTTGCCAACAGCTTTGAAAGCGGATATTTGTTCACTTTTGGATGAGAGTTCGTTGGTCGATCGTAATTGTGCATGATTTCGTGCCTTTGCTTTCCCAACCTTTGTAATTCATTGATAAAAGCTTTGAAGGAGAACATCAGAAGGCGCTTGCATTTTGATCAATCTATTTGAGTTATGTCTACTTCTTGTACCTAATAGCTCGTTGTTTCATTTCCCTCGGATATTTGTTATTGACAGTTATCGTTAATTGTTGTTTAATGTATTGACCTTCAATCTATACTTCGGATAGGAGTTCCTCCTCCTTAGCAAGCTCGTTGGCCAAAACATTGTCAAATTGTTGTTTCTTGTAAACCATTTCCTAGCCCATACCTCGGATAGGAGTCCCTCCTCCTTGGCAGGTCTCAGATCTAGTTTACCGTAAAGAGTGTTTGCTTGTACCAACCTTATCTTGGTGTATACTCGAGAGTTCAGAGCCTCGGTCATATTCTCAGGAGACGGCGAATTCAGGTGATCCAACCATCCCATTCCCGCTCCTTTACCCTCATGCTCTGTTTACCTTGGAGGTATTGGATAGATAAAAGCTAGAATAGTCGTAGTTAAGATCTGCCGAAACCAGAGAAAAAGCTTAGCTACGGCGCATTGTGTTTGTGCACCCTTGTGTCCTACCGCTGAAGCATAAAAAAGATAGGAACTTTAGTTTACATTTCCCTTCCTTACACATTGCTTCCAGCAGAGAGGGACTTTTCCTCTTTAAATAACGAAGAAGTGTTGCAAAACATTTGAAATAGCTGAACGTTTACAATCAGCACTCCAGAGGTGCTAATTTAAACGCCAACAGTTTTCTGGCGCCCACCGTGGGGCATCGAGGCATCAAACTTCAAGAAAAGCTTAAACGCTTTTATGTCACGGGAATGACTATCTGGCGTCCTTGGGCACCAGTAGAGCAACCTGATCTTGTTCCAGCAACTCTCCAACCAGATCTTACATACATTGAAGGAGAGCAATTGGATATCATCAGCAGCTTGCGGATCTTCATCTTCGAGAAGAATACATCACCAGCTCAGTGGAGAGTCGCAGCCATTACTCTGGACGAGGAAGAAAGAAAGGCTGATCTAGTAGCCGAGAGACCAGTATTACCACCACCTGCGTGGCAGTAAGCACCCTGGCTCACCGTGTGTATACGAGGAGGACCAATCCTCTTTTTCAAGAAGAAGTCAGAGAAGCATCCGACACAGAACAGATCTCTCAAGAGGTTCGAGAGCAATTTCTAGAAGAACCACTGCAAGAACCTCCTGCTCAAGCAATGGCTGATAACGTTAACATTCACAACGGCAATGGCAATGGCAACAATGGCAATGGTAACTACGTCAACAATCTTTTCGGCAATGGCCGAAATGCAAGAGTTGCCAGACGTGCTGCCCCACTTCCATGGGGTAACAACATAGGTCCATTGGCCTTACAAGGTAACCATGAACTTCCCAAGGGATCACGGAAGCATTTCCCAAGATTCTATGGCGACGGGACTAGACATCCCGATGAACATCTCTCAGCATTCACAGCGGCCTGTTCTGTTCTGTCTGTGCCACATGAAGATATCGCCGTTCGACTCTTTGTCGAAACTCTTGAAGCAAATGCAGTTGATTGGTTCAATCGTTTGCAACCAGGAATTATCACAAACTGGGAGGACATGAGCGAAAAGTTCTTGGCCAAATTCAGACCTGCTGAAGATAGTCATCAACTGTTTGCTCGTTTATCTAACTCAAAGACGGAGTCCACAAAACCGATGAGAGAGTTTGGAGCAAGGTTTAACCGCCTCGTTACATGACTTTCCCACACACTAAATCCATCTGATGAGATTCTGATGAGCAGCTTCATCAACGCCCTTTCGTCAAAGATAGCCTTTTTCATAAAAGGCAGTCATGAAGAAGACTTGCTGGTAGCTCAAGAGAAGGCTATCGAACTTGAGGATCACATGATCACTACGGGAAAGATGAAGGATGATGCTATCAGACCGCTGGTCCAAGCATCAGCAGATCCATTGCTACAAAAGGTAGCAAATGAGGTGACAATCCTCAAAAGACAGTCACCCAACCAAGGGCAGCAAGCAATGCCCACACCACAACAGTACCAGCCACAACAGCAGTACCAGCCTCAACAACCCTATCAGCCGAAGAAAAATAACTTCCAATCTTTTAACAACTTCAAGCCGAAGTTTTCAGGACCGCCTAGACAAGCAGAACCTGAGAAATCTAATGTGTTTTGTTGTTTCCATGACTCAGACGAACACACCGGATCTTCATGGCCTGAGAATCAGAGAATGAACCAGATCATGGGATATGCCGAAGATACAGCTCCAAGCTCAAATTCAGTACCTTCAAATGCGAACGTTGGTCCACCTCAAATGGACAATTTCGATGGCGACTCCGCAACGGGATACTTTCATAGCGAACCCGTAAATAAAGAAGAAGAAGACTACCGTCAGTACAATCTTGCTGTCAATCACGAGAACCTGTCAACACCTGTGTTTACACGTGCTTAGCATTTCAAAGCACAGAAAGAGGAAGACGAAAGACGGAAGTCCAATGAAAAGGGAAAAGAAGCTTCCACTTCTAAACCCAAGTCTAAACATGAGTTCATCACACCAGTTTCTCAAGACCCGTCCTCGACAAGTTTTGACATAGTGACATCCATGACGAAGACGAAGGTACAGATTTCACAGCTAGAGTATCTCCAGGATCATCCCGATCAAATGGATCGGATTCTCAAAGTAATACAGAAGCCAATCATCATGCAGCCCACATTTCCTAAAAATAGTAACTTTTTCTGGGTTTTTCTGGGTTTCTTTCGAAACGGATACTGGAAAAACTTTCTAAAATAGAAAGTTTCTAAAAATAGAAAGTCGGTCCGATAGGGTTAGAACTAATTCTGATTGGCTCAAAATACTTCCATATTAGGCTGGTGTAGTCAGAATCTCAAAAAGATCAGTTTTGCCCTAGTGGGTCTATTCTGCTTTTTTAGAAGCATATCAGGAGCTTCGAGGTCGTCAATGGAGGTCAGTCAGCTGCCAGGCGTCACATTGAACACTCAAGCATTGAATAGAAGGTGAGTTGGTGAACAAGCACGAAGAACAGAGAAGAAGGTGGAAATTGTGAAAATTTTCTAACACTGCTTGTCATGGGCGCCCCTGGAGAGAAAAGGCGCCCATCTTTTTAGGGCATTAAATGTTGAAATTAGGGTTTGAACCTCGAATGAAAGTTGTTCAATTTCTTTCCAGCTCCGCAGCGAATCCGACAGTCCAGTCAACAGATCATCCAGTCACTCGGAATTCGACGTCAAACAGGGAAGTTTCAAACAGAAAATCATGAAAGTAACGGAAAATTTTCTTAGTCTGGAAGTTTTCAGCGCCCCAGGTGAAGAGGAGCGCCCAGCTTTTTGGAGCACCTAACTCAGCAGTTAGGGTTTGGGAATATGCTCGATCTCTTCAGTATTCAGCCAGCTTCGCAACGCCTGTCTTCGTCAGAGCATCCGACTACCCATTCTCCAGTAGATTCAGATCAAAGTGGAACATACAGAATGGAGGTTTGAAAAGGAAGATGGAAATCAAGAAAATGGCTAAGTTTGGAAGGTTTGGGCGCCCCAGGAGAGAAGAGGCGCCCAAGTTTTCAGGAGTCTAAACAGATGAATTTGCAGATGTAGCTCTAACGTGATTTCTTCCGAGTTGATCATGCTCTCCAATGAGATCATCAGCACGTCAATTGGAATTGGCAGTCGTCAGATACAAAAGGCTAAACAGAGGGTTTGACAAGAGTAAAAAATCAAAATTCAAAAGCAAAGGCGAAAACACAGAGAAATTGTCTAACTCTGGTGAAGTTGGGCACCCCAGCTTGCCAGGGGCGCCCAAGCTTTTGAAGGCCTAAAATCAACTTTTTGACAGAAGTGTCTCTAGAAGACCCCTCTTGATTTCTTCTCAACTTCGCGACAAGCCCAACCATCAATCAATCCGAGCTTCAGAACACCAGATCAGGCAGGATCATCTGTAGAAGAGAAAGTGGCGAAGATATCATAAAAATGGCTAAGTCTGGTCAAGTTGAGTGCCCCTGGAGAGAAAGGGCGCCCAAGATTTTGAGCTCTGAGATGTTGGAATTCGTCAATGAAGCGTCTAAGATCATCTCGTTGGTTTCAGCCAAGCTATCCAGTGAACCTGTCAGCTAGTCAATCAGATCAATGTAGCTCCCGGAATCAAGATTTCATCAGAAGATCAAAGGGAAATGAAGAACTTGAAAATCATGCAAAAATGGCTAACACTGTGAAAGTTTGGAGCCCCTGGAGGGAATAGGCTCCCATGAATTTGAGGGTCAAAACGAAGTTTTTAGCCAGAAGTACCTCAAGGGTGATCTTCTCAAAATCAGTTAAGCTTCGCGATGAATCATCCAGCTCGTCAATCCGATCAACCTGGAAGCCAGAGATTGAAGGTCAAACAAGGTTCAAAATTGAGGAAAAGTTGAAAACTTAAGAAAATGGTTTAAGTCTGGTGAACTTGGGCGCCCCTAGTGAAGAAGGGCGCCCAAGCTTTTGGAGGTCAAGATGAACTCTTTAGCCAAAGTTGTCTCTAGATGATCTCTTCAGAAACAATCAAGCTCCGTGATGGATCATTCTGCCGGATCTCAGCGTTCACCGAGCTCCCCGAAAATCAAGATTGAACAGAGGATGAAACTCAAGCAAAAAATTGAAAATAGTGAAGAAAATGGCTAAGTATGGAGAAGAAAAGCGCCCCAAGAGGAGATTGGCGCCCAAGAAGCCATGCCTTAGCCAAATTTTCAAAATGTCAAAGAGAAGGAAAATGTCTAAATTCATTGAACAAGCTGAGTTTAGGGTTTGAAGATTAAAGCAAAAGAAAGCAAAGTTATTTCAAGCTCTAAATCTATTTAAAACATCTCTTCCTTTCAATTCTCATCATTTTTACAGGTGGCGTCCTGTTGTGACCTTTTCACACATCGCCCCATTCAAGATGGGGACCCCTAATTTTTGCTCCATTCTGGTCGTTTTGGCTTTGGTTTTTGTGTGTCTCTCTCTCCGTCTGTCTCTTTTCTATGGTCTGCTTCCTAGGGACGTTCCCGTCTGCAAGCTTCAACATGAATTTGGCCAAGTCTGAAAATTAGGGTTTCATTGTTTCTGGTCAGTCTGAGGTCAAGTAAAGTGAATAAATTGAAAATTGAGCTTAACATTGTTGTTAATGTGCCTCCAGCAGGCTCTCAACTAATTTTCATCCGATTCCGAGGTACTTACTATTTTTAGTAAGTGCATATTTCAGGTCAGTTCGTCAGCATTTTTTGGGATTCCGATCATCACACTCCATTCAGAGTATATCAGATTGCTTGCATGCCAAATTTGAGCGAAAACAGATAACTTACTATTTTTAGCAGTCTGGCTTCCGGCACGAATTTCAGGGTCCAGATGCAGAGATTTTCTTTGCATGTCTGGATATTCCTTCTGGGTTTTTCGAGACCTTCGCGATGGTATAACATGCAAGTCGAGGCGACCACTTTCAGAATTCAGTCTTCCGAGGCTATTTTTAGGGTTTGCATGTCAGAGTTTCTTTTGCATGTCGGGTGATTCCTGATGGGTTTTCCGAGAGCTTCGCGATGGTGTGACATGCAAACGAAGATACTCACTCAGTAAGGAACTTGCTATTTTTAGCAGGTGTGTCCCGGCAGCCGCCTCCCAGCAGTTCAGGATCACGAGCTGATCGCAGTGCCACAGAAACGAAGGGAAACCGAGATCATTTGATATGCATGCAGAGCGAATTAGGGTTTCCAGCTTCGGAGCCTGAAAAGAGGAGTCAAAAGTCAAAATTTTCGAAAACCGGTGTAAACCACCGCGATCAGCGTCCTTCAAGCTATCTGCTGGTGAAATTTCAAGTCAAACGGAGCACTTACTATTTATAGTAAGTCAAATTGGAAACGTGCTAAAAATAGTAAATCAGTTGCATGCATCAGTGTTAGCAGTAAGGTCACGTGGTGAGGAGCGCCTCATTCAAATTTCAACTCGATCGGAGCAATGGAGCCATCAGAAACATGAGGTTACTATTTATAGTAAACTACCTCTGGAAATGGGTTAAAAATAGCAGGGTGATTAAAAATGGCAGTGTTAACAGAACAACGAGGTCAGGAGGATGCAGTGTGCAAAGTTTCAGGTCGTTCTGAGCTTCCGAAGTATGAAAATCAAGAGGCTTACTATAAATAGCAAGGCACGGATAAGCTAGCAGAAGAAGGTAAAAATGTCTAAGTCTGAGTTTCATCCAGCAGACACCTCCAAATGCGCCCAGCTTGCCTTCAGATGTTTGAAAATTTTTCTAAGGCATTAAAAATCCGCCTGCCACCTCCAAATGCGCCCAAGGCACAAGTGGTCAATGAAAGTCAACAAGGTTTATCCTGTTGGCATAGCAAAATGCGCCCACTTCAAGAGTTGTTGAAAAAATTTTCTAAGGCAAACGAAATATCCTCCACCATGGCCTAAATGCGCCCAACAAACACAAAGAAGTCATAAGCTGGTCAAAGAAGTCAACCTTTTCATCCTCCTACATGGGCAAAATGCGCCCAAATCATGTCATGTGAGGACAAAAATGAGAAACTGGCAAAGACGAGAAAAATAGCTAAGTCTGGAGCTTTATCCTCCACCACCTTGAAAATGCGCCCAGCTTGCCTTCAGATGTTTGAAAACTTTTCTAAGGCATTAAAATCCGCCTGCCACCTCCAAATGCGCCATCCTTGAAGGCAAGTTGCTAAAAATTTCTAAGTATAAGTTTCATCCTGCTCAGGGGGTAAAATGCGCCCATCTTGAGAAAGTCAAACAGGTCAATGCTTTTCATCCTGTAGCTGGGCTAAAATGCGCCCAAGGGGAATTGGTGAAAGCATAAGAAAAATTTCTAAGTATGAGATTATCCACCTCATGCCTCCATTTGCGCCCACTCACAAGAAAGTCAAGGAGGGTCAAAGTGTCTCATCCTTCACACTATCTAATATGCGCCCACATGCTAGCAAGAAGCATAAAAAATTTCTAAGGCAAACTTGTCCTCCTCACCCCTTGAAATGCGCCCAAAAGGAGAGGAAAAGTCAACAAGTCAAAACGTTTTCATCCTCCACCCCCTTTGAAATGCGCCCATGCTTTAAACTTCATCCGCCTCACTATGTGAAATGCGCCCATAAGGCTAAGAGGTCAACAAGTCAACAAAAGTTCATCCTTCAGCTTATGCAAAATGCGCCCAAAACAGATCATATGATGACAAAAGTTTTAAATTTTTCTTGACCCCACCACATATGCGCCTAAGGAAAAGATAACGCCTATGTGGCATCCCCTTGAAATGCGCCCATGCTTAAAGTCAAAAGTCCACATGAGTATCTTGGACGCGCCATGAAGACAAGGTAAAGTGGAGTAGAGGAAAAGGAGTTAAGGCGTTGAAGGTGTAAGGTAATAAAATATTCCCCATGATGTGCCAAATGCGCCAAGACACAAGATGAATAAAAGGAAATATGTAAGGCGTGGCTGGTATCCTCTGGCATGTGCTAGGCGCCAAGGGTGATGGGAGTTATAAGGTGAAGTGAAATATTGTTGGGCGTGGTAAAGTATTATTCTTCTTCAAGTATCATGTGCGCCTAGGGTGAATGAAGTGTGTTAGGCGTTGAAAATATTTTCCTAGGCGTGATTCTTCTCAAGTGTGAAATAAAATATGAGATGAGTGACAAGATGATTGCTAGGGCGTTGGAAATTTTATAGAGAATAAAATACAAAGGATGAATAATGCATGCCAGATGAAAAATAAATTAAGTGTGATGCGCCTTCAAGAAAAATTTTCTAAGTGAAGTTGATATTTTCACAGGCAAAGTTGATCAAGTTGGATATAAAATTTTCTAAGGCAAAATTTTCGAAGTGATTCAAAAATTTCTAAGGCACAAAATATTTTCTCCCTTAGAAAAATGCTTAAGTCTGGAGAGGTGATGGAATTTTTCTTGAAGCACAGATGGGTCGCCTGAGGTAAAGTCAGTGAATGCCAGCTCCACAAGATTGATAAAAAATTTCCAAGTCAGAGCAAAATTCTCAGAGGGGATCGAAGAACGAGAATAAATTTGATGAAAGAATATTTTCTAAGGTTCAAAATTCAAGAAAATAAAATGAACCCGTTCGTTGTGCACCCATGGGTTCGATGCGTTCTGGAGAAAATTTTCTTGGGTATCGAAGATTATCGATGAGGAGTTGATTTTAAGGTCTTCCACAGCTTGTCGAATTTTGGGATGAAGATTTTAAGTGGGCACCAGGTTGATGTATTTCCTAAGGGAAATTTGAAAATTTTCTAAGGCAAAAATGAAGAAAATGTGTTTTCAAGGTAAGATCCTCCAGACGATGAATTTGAAAGAAACTGCCTAGGTGAATTTGCTTCAATCCTTCGTGAAGATAGTTTACTTGAGCCAGAAATGAATAAAATCGAGGTTATCAGAGCTCCAGCAGGTGAAATGAATTTCTCAAAGATGAAGTTTATCTAAGGCATGAACTTGAACGCAAAGTTGGCGATGAACGCTTGAAAGTTGGAGCGTGAGGATCAGGTGAGTGAGTTAAGTTTATATCATGAGGTATTCTAATACCCCTCTCCTTGCTTGTTTTGCAGGAGAAATGTTGAGGCCAGAGCACGATGACTTGAAGTGGAAGCACGATGAAGATGAGTTTCAATCTTGAAGGAGGAAAATTTGCAAGAAAATGGCTGAGTGTTGAGACTTAGTATAACTCAAAGTGACGAAGATGAAGACCCTCAAGTGGAAGAAATCAAAGAACAACGCCAAGAAAGAAGATCGAGAACAGTGTGAATGCGTCTACAAATGGAATATTCTAGAAGGATAATGGTGGACATTATGGCGCATTTATTACCCCACTCTCCTCTGTGGCGGTTTTTAGGGCAATATTATTTAGGGCTGAGGTGGCACGATTCTGGCCACTCTATTGATTGTAACCCTAGCCGTCTTTTGGGACTTGGCTAGCTATAAAAGGGGGAGTCCCCCTCATTTGTAATTCATTAGAATTAGATTAGACATTGGAATAGTAGACATTGAGAGAGCATTAGCATTAGAGCTAGATAGTGTAGCATTGTAGAGCATTTTGCATAATTTGGAGAAGAAAGAAAGTTTTCCCTTTGAAAACTTTTGAGGAGATCGTTGTGTAACACATTTTATGATAATAGATCTTTTCATTGATGATGGAATTCGTCTTGTCATGAAATGCTAGCAAGGTTTCTTCTTCCTTTCGTATCCAAGTAGCTTAAATTCATGCAAGTAGCTTACTTTGGTGTGTGGTGTTTTATTGAGATAGCTTCGCTTTATTCCATACCACTAGCGGCTTGTTGATGATAAGTTCGCCTTGTGTGGTCAACTGGACATTACCTTGAGTTTAACTTCAGTTGTGATTTATATGCTTATATGCGTCGTTGTGATGGTGTATGCATGTTAAGTCATAATTTGAACATCTTTTGCTATTTCCCTTGAAGATTGCACCGATTTTACTGAGGCTAGGTGAAATCCGGTTGAAGTCTATTGAAACAAAGCTCCACATATCCTGCATTTAGAATAGAACATAAACTTCTTAGGCCCTACACCCTTTTAAATTCAGTTCATTTCCGGTTAGAATTAGGAAACTTGCGCTCACCTGCCAAATCATTTGAATCACACGAAAGCCCTTAGTCTACTGTTTGTTGTTAGCCGTCGAACAATTGTGTAAGTCCCCTTGACATACCAGCAATATCACATCGAGCCAAACTGAGCCTATTCGCACTCAAGGAACCTTGGAGTTGAAAGCATGATCTTACTCGCAATCTTAGCATGCTGAATACTTTGTTCAAGAGAGGATAGAGCGTCCGTTGGGAGACTTTATTCTGTGTTGGTGCGGTCTCAAAAACCACGTCAACACGTCCCAAGGAGAAGAGTGGAGCAGCAAATTTGAAGTTTCATTTCAAGATTCTCAAGCTCAAGGTTGCTGATTTTCATGAATAATTTTCAGACCAGCAATATAAACCCTTGCTTTTTCATGCTTTTTCCATCCAGAAGATCAAATTTTTCAAGGAGAAGATCAAGGATTTCAATTTTCAGCCTTCTGGGTCTACTCAACTCATTCTTCTGAAGAACTTTCAAGAAATTTTCTCATGTTGCAGCAATTGCTTTTTATTTGCATGTTAGTGAAATCCTTAGGGTTTACAAGTTTGGATCAACTGGGTCCTCTCAAAACAGTCTTTTGAAAAAAACCCATATCACGACGTTTTTCAAGAAAATTTCAAATTCTAGGGTTCACTGCTTTTTCGATCAGCCATCAGTGTTTTTCGAATCTGATCAACTGGGTTCATTCCAAATTGTATTCTGAACAAAACCCAGGTGCTAGCTTTTTCGGTGAAAATTTGAAGAAATTAGGGTTTGCTGCTTTTTTAGTCTAAATTCAAAATTTTCAAAAACGGATGAGTTGGGTTGGCTTGCAACGAAATTCTGAAGAAAACCCATATCTCAGAAAATTTTCCAAAAATTTGTCCGTTTGAGGCTGAAAAACCAGCATTCTAAAAATAGAAAGTTGCTCAAAACTTGTCCGAATATGGTCAAGTTTATAGGCAATCTTCAAGGTTTTTAGTATGGAATACACTCCCATCAAATTCAGAGCAACACAAGTGTTGTATCATGATTATCTGAACAGATGAGGTTGAGAAGTACATTTTCAATACCACCATGGACTGAAAACTTCATCATCTCAGCTGAAGAGTGTGAAAAGGTGTGATACGAGCAAAAGGACAAGTGTTGGAAAAGAATTGTACAAAATTCTTCCATTGAAAAATGAAGAGAGGTGTCAGAAGCATAAAGTTGCAAAAGATATGTTGAAGCAAGATGGTATAATTGTAAAATGTCATCACTCCAATTGCGGAGCCGCCGAAATTAGCAAGATTTGATAAAGAAGTTGAAGATATCAAAGATTTTCTAAGATCAATCGCACAAGGTGAAGAAATCTCGGAAAAGCACAACTTTTCTATTGATGGAATAGATGCACTTGACCAGGACCCAGTTTCCTGCTTTTTAGAGGATATCATTGAGATTTAAAGCAGATTTTCATCTAGAAGCTTTCTTTCCGCTTTCTTTCTATTCTTGGAACGATTCTTATCCATTCTTTGAAGAAGACAAAGAAGATAAATGTAATAGTTGGCGTTTCCTGCTTTTCCCGCTTTCTTAGGTTGCAAGCCTCTTTAGCTGCAATTTCTTGTTCCAGGCATGTTAGAAGTAAGTTTTGTTCCAGAAGTTTGAGTAATAAAATCATGAGCCTCCTTTTCCTTGATATAACATCTCAAATTTCCGTTATTTGTGTTCTGCTTTTATGATCTTGATTTCAGCTTACATTGAAGTGTGTAGATGTTTGTTGAGAAAGAGTTTATTGAAGCATTTTGTTAGAAAATAGACCTTGTTCATTTCTAATTTCTCTTGCTTTGTGTATTACTTGAGAAGTTAGAAACGTCTTTAGCTTAAGTTAGTCGTAGTTGAAGTTCTTAAATCAGAAAATATCAGCTGCGGCGTTTGTGTTTTATAAACCTTGTGCTCTAGCTGATCAAAAAGATAGGCAACTTAGTTTTTAGTTTACTTTCTTTCAACACCATCAGCAAGAGGGAGCTTCCCCTCCTAATTTGAAGAGCAGTTTTACTGTGCATAGCTGTCCATTTCAAATCCGCATTCCAGAGGTGCGAATTTAAACGCCAACAGATCAAAATGGAGGTCATCCTAGAGGTCACCGAGCAAATAGATTGCATCTATATGCCCGAAAGATTAGGCACCTTTCTTCAGCAGGGGCACTTTTTTCTTGATACTTAGGCAATTTTCCATGTTCTTCATTCAGTCTTCACCTTTGGTGTTTTCTACTTGATCTCAACCTCTGACTGTTTGATAGGTCCTGTGAACGTGCTGTCGGATTGATCACGAAGTTGGGAGAGAGATGAACAAATGCCTTGTATAAAGTAGCTGTTGGTAAATTCATTAGGTGTCTCAAAAAGAAGGGCACCTCTGGCCAATAGGGGCGCTTTTTCCTTGAAGCTCACTGATTTATCTTCCATTTTGTATGCTCTGACAATCATCCATTGCTGTTGTTTGATGTGTCTCGTAGGCTGGCTAACAGGTTCGTTGCAAAGTTGGGCTGAAGCCGGGGAGATCTTACAAAGACAAGTTTTCTCAGGAACTGACATCTGCATCATCTTATTCAAGGGCGCCTTTCCTCAGCAGGGGCGCCTTTTTGCCTTTGACTGCATTTCCTCCTTGGTAGCAAGGCATGGTTTTCCAGAGTTAGCCAAATTTTGGAATTTTCAGTTTTGAAAATCTCCTCCATCAAGCAACATCTTTTTGATCCTTTTCTGCCATGGTTTCTTCGTTGAAGCTTTTGAAGCTCGGCTTTCAGCACCTGGTACTAGCCAATCTGCCATTAATGGCTGCAAAGCTCCTAACTTTGTTCCTAAAAAATGAAAATAGACCCACCAAAGTAAAACATGTTTTTTGATGATTCTGACTTGACTTTCAATCATTTCCGAGGTCTTATTTTCAGAGGTTTCCCTAAAAATAGTGGTTTGAAACCCTAATTTTCAATTTTTCAAAATTTTACACATATGTTCCTTGACAGAAACCCACAAAAACCTTATGTTTGGTTTGACCTAAAACAGACTTTTGACGACATTTTACATGATTTAGTTCAATTTAAGCAGAATGCCAAAAATTAATTTTGGCTACAACACGACTCATCTACAAGACAAATCTGATCAGCAGATGGGCAAGTCATTTGCAGCCTCAAGCCGAGAGACGTTGAGAAGTGTTTTTCCATTCCACCTAGTTCAGACAATTTTGTCATAGTCATGGATGAATGTGGCAAGATATGGCAAGAGGACAAGGAAAGATCTCAAAGAAAGGTTGCTCAAAGGTGGCTAAAAGAACAGAAAACCAACTTGTCAAAGAAGGTTGGGCGTGGAGAGTTCAAGGACAAGATTGTTGTCTTGATTACTTTGCTCAACTGGGTTACAGGTCAAGAGGAAGCTCATATTTTCCAATCGTGGATGTTCTATGTCATCAACCAGATTATCAATAGTAAGGGACATTTTAACTGGGCTATGTTGATCAGTGAGTGTCTTCAGCAGCAAATCACAGGATTCCTTAAAATCCACGAGTTTCACATGGTTTCTTATCTGGTCTACTTAATTGCATTCCAAGGAAATTTTAGAACTTTGAAGACCAGTGGAACTCTTGGCGTTTAGCATGTACATGAATACTTCCCACAGTTGGACTTCTCAAAGGCTGAACAGGATTTCAAACAGGTGAATGATCACTTCCTGATGAAGACAGTTAGAGACCTTGATAATGAGATGCACATCAAAATTTCACTAGAGGCAAAATCAGCAATGGAGAGTTGGGCAAATTGGTTCATCCAGTTTCCCACTTTCACATATATTCGGGTGTATGGTTATATCGGAGAACCTATGATGCTACTGAGATACCCGTTAGACATGGTCCTATTCATGCAGCTCGACTGGAGAGAAGTAATTCACATAGGCCAACACTTGAGGACTTTTGGGTCAACTGCGAGGATGAATTTGAAGTATGCCGATGTCACTACTACAAACTTACTCTTCCTCGGCTTGCTGATTTCCTATCAGAAGACGTTGAGGGTTTGTCAAATGATGATGGAGAGGTGTTGCTTACCACATTCGTCAAGGATCAAGTTGCTCGCCATCTGCTTCGACAACCGGATTGGTACGCCATAGAGAATACTTCATTTGAAGACTTTTCGAGGGAAGCTATCAAAACTAGCATGTATTTCTTGGACAACAAGAGGAGGCGAAAGGAAATTCCAGTTGCAGAGCCGCTAGTGATGTTTTCTTCACTACCTTCTACATCAAGGCTGTGACCCAGAGTTAAGGTTATCATGAAACCTCTTGAAGGTGTCAGGGTTAGTAGAGAAACGAAGGGAAGGAGCACAAATCAACCAAAGAAGGCGTTGAAAGTTCCAGTGGAGCCAGTGGTGCAAACTGAAGCCGGTTCTTCATCTCCTGGTCCGCCATCTTCTCCATAGTCACCTCCCATTGATATTGACTCAGAGCCAGAATCACCGGTTCGTGAAGCCTCTGTACCATTTGATCCACCAGAGGTCGACACATCAACAGTAGTTTCTCCTCGAGAGGTTAACATTGATCACTTCTGTAATCTTGAGAAGACTTTGGGAAGAAGGAGGCGAAAGCCTTCATATAAGCTTGATCTATTTGAGTTTGGTAGTCCTTATTAGGATAAGTGAAACAAGAAGATCAAGAAGTAGGTGCATATAGAAAAGACTCTTGAGGCAGAGATCATTGTTGAAGTTGCTACACCACTGGAGGGAAAGAGTCTAGATGAAGTTGAAGTTGGTGATTTCACCTTCATCAAAGCTAATCTTGGCAGGAGCACTCAGCACGTGGATGTGAGTCTCTTTAAGTTTGCTGCAAGTAATCTTGAAGAGCGAGTGATGAAGGATGGAGAAGACAAGGCAGCCCTCAAGGCTGAAAACAAGCAACTCCGACAGTACATCTTGGATCTTCTTCATGGACCTCGAGCATTGCAGCCATTCTCCCACAACTTCAAGAGACACCTGCAGATCAACAGAAACTGGGTCGGTTAGTCAGTCGTGGAAAGCTCTTGGACAACTGGATCGAAGATTTCATTGTTGCAGGCCAATACCTTCTCACAGAGTTGTATTAATTGAGGTACGATGCACATGATCTTCGTTAGGGGATCTAGCAGCTTGAATTGACTATGGCAGAAGGAAAACCGAAGGACTTGATTCTCATTTCTCAGTTGGCGATTGCATATGACGCCGTTGTAGCAGATGAAGATAAGAGAAAGCTTTTTGCTTGGAGAGAACAACACCTCTTCAAAGTGGAAACATATGAAAGAATCTCTACAAAGTTCGCTGCAATCAAAGAAGATGTTGCCGGTGTGTTCAAACTTGTGAGCAGATTCGTCACTTAGATCTCATGCCATTATCTTCGTGAAGATGGTCTTTACAATGATCTTGAGGTTGTGCAGACTGAGTTCTAGAATTTGGTCCATGAAGGTCTTGATGGTGATCCTGTGGCAGCCAAGTTAATTCACTTCTCGGTGATGTCAACTAGCTTCGACAAGGTAGCTGAAGAGGTCAAAGAGTGTCAGAGAATGATCAAGGATGGAGAGAAGGAGTTGAGCAGACACTCTATCATTGTGGATAGTGTCAGGGTGCTAGAAGATGAGTCAGTTAATGAATTCATGGAGGAGGTGATAGCCCATGACAGCTTGGAGTAGACAGACAGTAGGATCCTCCAATTTCCCTAAGGATAGAGTTAGAAGCAACACTTAACTCAACGTCATTCTTCAGTTTCGATTGCTGGTTACATCATTTTTATCTCATCTTTTGGGATATCTTTTGGAGGAGGTCGGACTTTCAGTTAGGATCTAGTTAACTGATGTTAGTTATTAGTTGACTCTCATTTCAATAAGGACTTGCATGTTGCAAACGTCCATTCATTTTGTATTAGTTTAGTTAACTAAGGTAGTTTTCCAGTTAACTGTTAGGTTGCATACAGTTAGACATAGATAATAAACTCTTGCATGCTTGCAACACTGAGTGTAAACTCAAGGAGATTTGAGGGTTCCCCACTCCTTGAAGTTCTATAAATAAGAGCACCCTTGCTCATTTGTACTTTAACTTTTGGTGAAATAACAAATTGTTGTGCCCACCTTTCCGTGCAATATTGCTATTCTATATCTGTTCACTTAGTTAAATATAATCTGGTTTGATCGTTTATTGTGTGTGTGTCTTGTTATGCAATTTGTTGTCCCAATTTTATTCTTGTTGTGATTAATAAGCTTTGTTTCATATCTACACCTCGGATAGGGGTTCCTCCTCGTTGGGAATTTAGAAGTAGAGTTTATCGTTTGATGTTGTGATTAATAGTCTTTCTTTCATATCTACACCTTGGATAGGGGTTCCTCCTCCTTAGGAATTTAGAAATAAAGATTATCATTTAAGTGTTGTTTCCAATAAGCTTGTTTCATATCTACACCTTGGATAGGGGTTCCTCCTCCTTGGGAATTTAGAAATAATGTTTATCGTTTGATGTAGTTTCCAATAACCTTTACTTCAGCCTACACCTCGGATAGGGGTTCCTCCTCCTTGGGAATCCTGATTTAAGGTTTATCGTATACCAATTCCTTGCTCCTAATTCCTCTTGCTCTGTTTATCTAGAGGAGATAGGATAGTTTTAGCATTAGCTTAGTAGTAGTTAAGATCTACGGAAACCAGAGAAAAACCTTAGCTGCAATGTATTGGTTTTTTTAACCTTGTGCCTCTTCCAGCTGAGTCAAAAAGATAGGATTTAGAATATTTTACTTTTTAAGCATATCAGCAAAAGAGGGAGCTTCCCCTTCTAATTTGAAGAGCAATTCAACTGTGCATAGCTGTCTGTTGCCAATACGCAATCCAGAGGTGCGAATTGTAACACCAACACAGACATAAGGGTGTGTGTCTGTCTTAGGGACCTTCTAATCACACTTTAGCAGCAGCGATTCACCCTTCTGAGAGACGTGTGGACTCCTACAGTTTGGATGTGGTCTTCTTTACACCTGATACCAGACCTACAGAGGGCCACAGGGAATTAAGGAGGGTTTGAGCTTGCTGAATAGAAGACATGTGAGTTGCAGTAGCTGGTGTGTGTCATTTCTGGGCATCTTATCGAATTTAAAGGGTTGCAAATGCATCTGTGGACACAGCGTGGTGTATCCCAGGTCTGAGTTGCATCTTTATGTCTATTAATGATTGCTGTTAGCAGTCCATGGTATTTATTGCAGACTTTGTAATCATCTGAATATTTCTGAGTATTGTATTTTCATATCAGATTTCTCTATTCTTAAACAGTCTGAAATATAGTGGGTATTCCTCACTGATATTTAACTCAGATATCATTAATGTATACCTTTGTCATTTGCTGCCATTCAAGGGTCTGAGTAAGAGCATGTCTGAGTCGTATTGTTGATACAATCATAGGTTTGTAATCTCTGCTAACTGCTTTTCACATCTGAGTACTATCATTGGCAAGAATATTCAATATATAAGCTCAAAAAGTATTTGTCAGAGTCTGAAATGTAACCCTGTTCAAGCATTATAATGTTCTATCAAATATAGAGTATAGAAGTTCTGAAGTCTGTTATCAGTTGTTGCATACTTTCCAGTCTGAAGCTTATTATTACATGCATAGTAATTATTAGTTTGATAAAATGGAACATTTATCAAACTAAACAATTGAAAAAACAATACATTTCCATGAAGGTGTCTTACAGTTTCATCCTTTGTTGGCAATGATGGTGTGGTAAATCTGTGATTGTATCCAAATCAAGCTCTATGTGTGACATCTATCCCTTATTCCTACACTTTACTGAATGCCTACAATTATAAATGATGATTTCTGTAATGTCCCCTTCTCATTTGTAATCTGTTCTGACACTCATTAGCCTGTAGGCGTGTGTGAGGTAAAATTAGGGTTTCCTGTTCTGAGGTTCTTTGGCATTTTCTGAGAGTTTACTATTTATAGTAAATTCTATTTTAAACAGTATCGAGTTTGTCAGCTTTCAGTACTTCATTTCCAGTTGGAACATTTATTTGCAGTTCATGTTTGACCTCTTAAGGCATTTTTATGTTGAATAAAGGCATCAAGGTTATATTTTGCAGTTGACCCCTTGGCCTAGTATGACAACTTAAGTTGTGTTTAAAAGGGGGACTTGGAAGGGGTATGCTTTCATAAAGGTAATTTAATTTTTAATAAAGACAAGAGCCTTGAGAAATAAAGTGGACGCCTTTTTGATGGAGTTAATATTTTAAAATAAAGATTTTTATATTGCCTTGTAAGGTGGACGCATTTTTGAGAAGCTGAATGGTTTTTTTGGAAATTTGAAGAGTCTCTGTGACTGTTGGCGTCTTTTCTTGAGGGGATTGAAGAGTCTTCTACTCTTCTATAAAATGAAGGCTTTATTCCAGCATTGGTATCCATTCATATTATTATACTGTTATGCTGTTGGAATGACAAATGAAATCTTGCTTCGAGGATGCTACCTCCTAGCCAATTATCCAATTTCATGTTTGAAATACAACATCTAGTTGGAATTTGCTGCTTCTCATCCAGACTAGCAGATTGAGCTCAATTGTGAAGAAATTTTGAAGATTTATCAATTTTGGTTTTGCCGTTTCATCTACAGCTGAAGGTGATTTCAAGTTATAACTTTATTTCCAGTTTGAAATTGGTTCTGGGTATTTCACCATTCTATTTGCTGTTCAAGGGCGCCCCTTCATGCCAATTCTTGGATTTTATTATTGAGAACTTGATTTTTAAAGTGAAATCACCCCTTCAAGGAGGGCCGTACTTTTCTGGAAGTGCTTTGGGATTCGTGCAAAATTAACAAGAGTTCTTTGAAGCTGTTTCTTCATCTCAGCTTGGTCGCCTACCTTCTAGCAATCCATTGCACTTGGTCTCATTCGATTTGGAGGTGAAATGAGTGAGTTATGAATATTTCTTTGGTTTTCACAGTTGCTGATTGACATTTCCAGTTTTCTGTTTTTTGTATCAGACTTTAATAGTTCTGATTTTTGATTCATTATCAGCAGTTAGAGAGTTAAATAATTGTAAGAGATCATCCATTACTCATGTGTTTGAAGACTATTGTAATTCTTTGTAATTTGCAGCTTATTTCTTATTTGTACAAACTGTAAACAGTAGTACTGTTCCAGTTTTAATTGCTGCAATTAATTCTTATTCTTCTCACATAAGTACCCCTAGATGGTTTACCGCCAGTGTGGATAATTTGATTGTAACACTCTTGTACCCACTTTCATAGTGGTGAATCCCCACAACTCAGTGGATGCCCGCCGCAACGGATGAATTGTTTTAATTGTAATCTTTTCCCCCCACTGTTTGGTGGTAGTGTGGAAATGCTCTTCATGGCTGGTTATCCGCCTATTAATTTCTAGCTTTCAATTAAACTCTCCGTCATATGTTAGCACCTCGCCCTCAGTGGGATCTTGAGTGCACATTCTTGACGTTGAGTAGTTCTTTCAAGTTTGGTTTTCAATTTGGAGCTAACGCTAATCAAGTTGGCTAAATGCTAGTTGTGATGTGTTAATTTATCAAAAAAATTGGTTAGCATATTTCAGTGGTATCAAAGCAAAAGACCCTGCCATCCTGTGGCAATTTGCAGTTGGGTATCTGATGAGTGAAAGAGACACTAGGCCATACACCAGAAGTCAAGCTAGAATTCCGCATCAGTTTCCGTCTGTTCTAGAAGCAGAGACTTTCTCAGGAGTTTTAAGAGATCTTGGCAAAACAGTGGAAGGTTCAGAAAAGTCAATGGAAGAAGTTGAACAGACAGTTGAAATAATGTCAGACGCTGTAAGGCAAGCTAATGACGAGAGGGACAGAGTTGAGAAGAAGTTTGATGGGATGATAGACATGATGTCCCGATTATTGTCCAAGTTGGACCAGCAAGCAGCTCAGAATATCATTCAGCCCCAAAATAACTCAATTGGAGAAAGCAGTGGAGTTAGTGGCAATAACAATAGTGGCAGTCCTGAGGTGAATACAAGAGATAGAATTGTGGGTCAGCATGCTGCAATTCCTAGTGGGTCATCCTCTAGACCCCTTTTTCCCGTCTTCACACCAAGGGACAGCAGCAAACTGAAGTCCCTTCAACGACCTTTTTTCTGAAACCGGCAGGCTGGTCGGCGTAAATTAGGGTTTCTATTTTGAGGAGGTCACTCGGAGTTGGTGATTCAATGGCGGATTCTTTCTGGTTTTACTTCGATGTATATTCATCTCGGCATTTAGAGCATTTTCTGGAATTTACTTTTAAATGTTGGCATAAAGGGATGGTCTCAGGCAGTTGACCTTCTCCTTCAGTTGACTCAAGTGGCGTATTCAGTTTCGGGCTTCAGAATGCAGTTTTGGGAAGTCAGGCTCATTTCACTTAAAAATAACATTATAATTTAAATGTTATTTTATCACCTTGGCCTAGTCAAATGACTTAATGTTATTTTAAAAGGTGGACTTGAAGGGTGGCGCCATCATTAAGGATATATTTAATATTTGATGAATTTTCCAAAGTCAAAGCAAGTTAATTTGGGCGCATTTATCAAGGTGTTGATTTAATTAAAATATGAATTTTGAGCTAAAAGGGAAAAGGACGCCATCTTGAAGAATGAGCTAGGGTTTGGACATTGAGTTGGATTTTAGGGTTTCGTGAAGTCAACCGAAACTTATAAAAAGGAAGACTTGAGCATCATTTCATCATCTTTGGTCTACTATACTGTTATGCTGCCGGATTGGCTCTGGAACTGCTTCGAGGAATGAAGGCCTCCTAGCTTGGGCATCGCTTCGTGTTTGCAAGACAACATCTAGTGGTGATTCATTGTATTGTGAGTTGCATCTAGCTCGTGCATTGTGTTTAGCTTATTGCATTGATAAATCTGTTTAGCATATTAGTGTTTTCAGCATTTTAGCATCATTTAAGACAACAGATTTCATGTTTTAATCACTCAAAAAAAGACAAAAATATAGTTATGGGTATCATTCCATTGTCAGTGTTAGACCTAGGCGTCCATATTCTCCCATTTGCAGATTTTATTTTGAAGGCATTGAATTTTAAGAGAAGATCGCCCTTTTCAGCTGGGCCGTACCATTTGGTTTGCATTGGGTTTCGTGCAATTTTAATGTGTGGGTTTTAGATCTGTTTTCTATGTCTTGTCTTAGGCGTCTCCATTGTTAAAGCATATTGCAATTGTTTTCTAGTTAATTGGAGGTCATACGTGGAAGATATGAGCAATTGAGTAGTTCCATAGACTGCTGTTTATGCATTTAATGAGCAGATTTGTAATAGAAATCAGAAATCAGTGTTTGATCCTTGAAAGCATTGTGGTTTTGGTATCCCTATCCAAGATAAGAGTGGTTCTCAATGATGTAATGCTGATCCTTTAATTTCATAAGATATTGGCAGGCGAATACTTCTTGTTTTGTAAAACTGACAGTAGTACTGGCAGTCATTCTTTCTTGTTCAAATCTGGTTGTAACTCTCAATTTCAATTAAGTTATTGTAATAGTTATAGCTCCGCCCTATGGTAGCTACTTTCCCATTCTGGGTCAGCAAGCACATTCTGGGTGTCGAGTATTTCCAGTTTCAGCATTTATTTCAAGCATTTAATTCTGTAATCACTCCGTCATATGGTCGCCCCTCACTCCGCCTTGGATTGGGTAGCACATACTTGACGTTGAGTTCCTTTCTGTAGTTAGAGTAGAAGATCCTCTGACCAATGCTCGCCATCATCGGCGCCATTCTGGTTAGAGTTGCTTTTTTGCACGTTTTGGTTTATTCTCTAACCTTAACGGGTGCACTGCTTTGTAATTTGTAAATTGAAAAACAAAAAAATTTGGCTCGGAATATTTCAATGGTATCAGAGCCAAGATCCTGCCATCCTGTGCCCATCAGAGTTCACTTGACAGAGAAAACAGATTATACATCAGAGGTCAGAGTTGAGTTCAGTATTAGCTTTCAGAAGTTTCAAAGATGTTGCATTTTCTAAGGTCTATGGGTTGTGAGAAGTCAGATTCAACTATGGCATCTGAGGAAGGAAAGGTTATTGATGTCGTAAGGGACTTCATTGAATATGCCAAACAGTTTAAAAGACAATGTGAAGATGAGGCTGCCAAACTCCGTGAGCAATATCAAAACATGCCAGATGATTATAGGTACGATGTTTCATTTGACTCCCATTTGAGGTGTGTGGCGTCACTGGAGCCCGAAAAGTTGAAGATGGTGGACCACATTAGGAAAATGATAAAAAGGGAAGCAGAACAAGCTTTGTTCGAAGAATCAAATAAGGAAGGAGATGAAGTGCCTATTTGTGAATTGCAGCCGACAAATTTGCAAGTTGAAGAGAAAAATCAGTCATCTAGCATTGAAGATGGCACAAACAAGCTGCACATATCACATCAAAATGAACGTGAGCTTGATGAAGATACCTTGGCAAGTGAAGAGTTAAGGGTAGAGCCTCATAATACGCCCCTTGACTTGCATGTGATAGCAAGTGAAGAAGAGCAAGTTGAAGGAAATACTATTGGTGTCTTTGAATCAGCTTATGACCGTTACCAAAGTGATGATGTTGGTAATGATTTCGAGGTGTTTGTACCTCCTCTTGTTGAAGATTTAGTGATGGATAGTTTTCCTCTTGTTGCTGTTCAAACTCCTCAAGAGTTTTCACAAGATGAATTTATTACAAGTGATCAAGAAGACCTCTATGGCATGCATATGACTGTTCATGATGAGATCAGAAACATACCTATAGATGATAGGTTCATTGAAGATAAGGATGATAAAAAATTTCAAACAGCTAGCTCTAAAGATTCCTTACTTCCTTTCAGTGACAGTGCTAAGGGTGGTTTTGAGTTTGAACTTCAGACCCAACCATTGGAGGGAGGTACTTATGAAGACATCAGCTTTAGTGATTTGGGAGTTGACCTATTCCAAGAATCAACACTCCAAATGTTGCACAAAGAACACTCTTCTTGTGATCAAAACAATCAGCCTCTCACCATTTGGGATCCAGGTGTGAAGGCACTTAGTGATGACAAACCGGTATGGGATGAATTTCCCTTTGATCCGGATGAAGAAATGGAACTTGATAAGGGTTCTCTATCAGCAGACAATGGTGTTAATGTGCTTAAGTTTGGGGCTGCTTTCAAGTTTGTTCAAAGTAACATGGGAGAGGAAACAGAGTTTGAGGGCCATATGGCTCTTGAAGATGAAAGGTTTGGAGGAATTACCAAACACAAATCTGATTTATCAAGGCATGAAGCTGATTGCAATCAACGAGTTGAAGGCTTAGTGGAGTATGTTGTTTTCCAAGACATTGAGCATTCTCCACTAGTTGGTGGTGAAGTACAAGAATGTTGGAGCAACAATGAGGGCAGCAAAAGCGTGAAACGAAGTTCTGATTTTCAGTTACAGCCTATCAGTAATTCACCATCTTCGCATTCTTATGAGTGGGAAGGCCAACCTGAGGTGTCCATTGAAGATGAAGTGCGAGCTCTATCCCTATTTGATCGCACACATAGCTTGGTTGAAGAGCTTTACTGGAGGGCTCAGCTTGATGAGAGACGTGGAGGAGTGACAGATGAAGTTGCTCTTTCTAATTTGCAACTTATCAAAGATTCCTTGGAGACCATGAAATCCGAGTACATAGGCTTGATTGAAGATAGAGATCATGCCGTTGTATCTGCAAAGAAGGCCTTCATTGTTTTCGAAGAAAGGGAGAGTATGGTTGATGAGCTCACTTTGGAGCTTAAATCAACAAAGGACAAGTTGAAAGAAACTCAGTTGACTCTAAGAAAGATTGAAGACCAGTTTGCAGATTTCAAACTTTTCAAGGAGCAAGAGGATGCACGAAGAGCTGGAGAAATCAAGCAAGTAATTGATGAGATTGATAGTCTTCGAGAGGAGTTTGATCTTGAAGGTTTCACAAGAAAATCAAAGGTTGCATGTGCAGATTTGGAGCAGCAAGACGAAAGGAATGACTTTCGAAGTTTATGACAATCCTCTTTTTCAAGAAGGTGATGAGAAAAGTTATGATAATCCTCTCTATGAAGTAGAGGATGAAATAGAGAATGAAACTGAGTTTGGTTTCCAGTGCTTGGATGCCTCGATATCACTCCATGAGGAAGTGCCACGTCTGTTGATTAGTAATGAATGCATAAGTGGGTTTGAGGATGAAGTCTATACATGGGAAGTGTTGATTCGAGGAGATTTCAACATCTTCGACACCAAGGTGTTAACAAGGCAAGATTTGGTAGCTGCTGGTAACTTCAGTACAGCAGCAAGAAGCGAAGATTTAAGTCTTGTTACTCATGAAGAAGGGAATGAAGATGGACCAGAACTGGGTGTTTGCATGTTTGTCAATCCATTCCTTTGGTTGAACAATACTTTGGCACATATTGGTCTATTTTTGGATTTGGATTTGAAGTCATTTAATAGTTCATGCTCCCATGTTGTTGAAGCTTTCATAGATAGGCTTCAAAGGTTCATTAGCAGAGGCATCAATCTCTTCAGTATGCACTTGATCCTTACTAGCATTTGGGAATGTGTTGAGTTTTCTTTTCAGTATGTTGGAGATCACTTTCAATTGGGTATCCATGCTTGGGATTCTCAATATGGGTTGATAGAGCTTATCACTTGTGGAAAGGACTTTTTGAAGGATAAGGATCAAAATTTCAGTATTAATGATGTTGTGACTTTCTTTTCCAGCCCCATGATGGTTCCATTTGTTCATCGACAAATGGATTGGAGAGAAATTTTGAGTATGGATTGGAAAGAGGAACAATTGGTTGCTCTTGGCGTTGATCCTTGGCTAAGACAAGAGCAGATTTTGAGACTCGTGCTTGCTGGTTGGAGGCAGACCAGCCCTGTTACTTGTGGAGTTACTCTCGTTTGGGAGAGTTTTTTCATCACCACTTGCCAACGAGGTGGTAGTTTTCAGATGGAGATTGCTCTAGTATGTCTTTCGGCCATTTTTGAGTTGTTACCTTGCAACTCTATGGTCATATCATACACTCACACTTGGGAATTTCTTTGGTGCTGCTGTTTTTTCTTGTGTGAGGTACTAAAATCAGATTGCACTTCGCTGACTTCGGCCTTGAACAGCAGAGATTATTTGTTCCTTCGCACCTATTCTACTTTTGGAGTGCATCCTATGGAGGTTTGTGAAGCAAATTTTGATAGTTTCTTTACTATATTGGTTTTGGACAACGAACTTCCACATGCGTTGGCTTTCCCTTCTAAGACTCTTGGAGTTGGAATAGTAAGAGTGATTAGAAGTCTTCATGGTGGTGTCGATATAATTCAGTTGATGCATAGTAGCTCCAGAAGAAGCCATGAGGCTGAATTTGTTGAGCTCTTGCAAAGGATTGCTTTCCTCTTTGCAAGAAGATTTGAAGATATCATTTTTTTCATCAGGGCTTCGTTTGTTGCAATATGGAGGTATGTTGAGGAGTTTGATTTTGAGTTGAGCAGCCTATCCATTGTGGTTGACAGTGGTATAGTTGATACTGTTGACTTTGGGCCTCTGGGACATGAGACGTTGCATGAAGCTGGTCTCAGTCCTTTAAAATTTTTCAGTATGAGTATCATGGACAGTAACACTTTGGGGTTACAAGGAAGGTTAGTGCAGCATAGGCATGATGATTTCACGGATGTGATCAGAGTGGAGCAGCATCGGCATGGTGGGTCCTTCTTGCGATGGGTGTGGGAACCAGGGATCATACTTGTTGCGTATGGTTTAGTTTTAAAATTTCTGGAGTTGTGGTGGTATTGCTTGAGGACAAGCAATTTTGGGAAGGGCGGATTGTAATGTCCCCTTCTCGAACCTGACCTTTCCAGTGACCGTTGGCCTTTTCTGGAAACCCAAAGGCTAGTCGGAAGGTAAAATTAGGGTTTCCTATTTTTGAGGAGGTCATTGCTCAGAGTTGGTGGATTCAATGGCGGATTCTTTCTGGGTTTTCAGAAAGCTTCGCAGTGGTATGTTCATCTCGGCATTCAGAGCATTTTCTGGAATTTACTATTTTTAGTAAATTCTATTTTTGGCAGTAAACAGGATGGTCTCAGGCAGTTGACCTTCTCCTTCAGTTGACTCAAGTGGCGTATTCAGTTTCGGGCTTCAGAATGCAGTTTTGGGAAGTCGAGCTCATTTCACTTAAAAATAACATTATAATTTAAATGTTATTTTATCACCTTGGCCTAGTCAAATGACTTAATGTTATTTTAAAAGGTGGACTTGAAGGGTGGCGCCATCATTAAGGATATATTTAATATTTGATGAATTTTCCAAAGTCAAAGCAAGTTAATTTGGGCGCATTTATCAAGGTGTTGATTTAATTAAAATATGAATATTGAGCTAAAAGGGAAAAGGACGCCATCTTGAAGAATGAGCTAGGGTTTGGACATTGAGTTGGATTTTAGGGTTTCGTGAAGTCAACCGAAACTTATAAAAAGGAAGACTTGAGCATCATTTCATCATCTTTGGTCTACTATACTGTTATGCTGCCGGATTGGCTCTGGAACTGCTTCGAGGAATGAAGGCCTCCTAGCTTGGGCATCGCTTCGTGTTTGCAAGACAACATCTAGTGGTGATTCATTGTATTGTGAGTTGCATCTAGCTCGTGCATTGTGTTTAGCTTATTGCATTGATAAATCTGTTTAGCATATTAGTGTTTTCAGCATTTTAGCATCATTTAAGACAACAGATTTCATGTTTTAATCACTCAAAAAAAGACAAAAATATAGTTATGGGTATCATTCCATTGTCAGTGTTAGACCTAGGCGTCCATATTCTCCCATTTGCAGATTTTATTTTGAAGGCATTGAATTTTAAGAGAAGATCGCCCTTTTCAGCTGGGCCGTACCATTTGGTTTGCATTGGGTTTCGTGCAATTTTAATGTGTGGGTTTTAGATCTGTTTTCTATGTCTTGTCTTAGGCGTCTCCATTGTTAAAGCATATTGCAATTGTTTTCTAGTTAATTGGAGGTCATACGTGGAAGATATGAGCAATTGAGTAGTTCCATAGACTGCTGTTTATGCATTTAATGAGCAGATTTGTAACAGAAATCAGAAATCAGTGTTTGATCCTTGAAAGCATTGTGGTTTTGGTATCCCTATCCAAGATAAGAGTGGTTCTCAATGATGTAATGCTGATCCTTTAATTTCATAAGATATTGGCAGGCGAATACTTCTTGTTTTGTAAAACTGACAGTAGTACTGGCAGTCATTCTTTCTTGTTCAAATCTGGTTGTAACTCTCAATTTCAATTAAGTTATTGTAATAGTTATAGCTCCGCCCTATGGTAGCTACTTTCCCATTCTGGGTCAGCAAGCACATTCTGGGTGTCGAGTATTTCCAGTTTCAGCATTTATTTCAAGCATTTAATTCTGTAATCACTCCGTCATATGGTCGCCCCTCACTCCGCCTTGGATTGGGTAGCACATACTTGACGTTGAGTTCCTTTCTGTATTTAGAGTAGAAGATCCTCTGACCAATGCTCGCCATCATCAGCGCCATTCTGGTTAGAGTTGCTTTCTTGCACGTTTTGGTTTATTCTCTAACCTTAATGGGTGCACTGCTTTGTAATTTGTAAATTAAAAAACAAAAAAATTTGGCTCGGAATATTTCAGCACCAACCTTTGCTGATGATGCACGTCAAGCTTACATGGAGTACGTTTCTTTACCTCTTGACTTGAGAGGTACTTGGACCTTTGATCAATTCATGAATCAAAGGAGTCGAAGAAATGGAGGAAGGATTGAACAACGTCCTCCTATGGCACCTAGAAATGATTTCTACCAAGCATTGGGAAAGATTACTATAGAACATTTTGATGGTAGTAATAAGTGTACAGCCAGATCATGGGTACAGAAGTTAGATAACTACCTCTCTCTCAGACCCATGCTGGAAGAAGATGCGATCAAATTTGCTACTTTGCATTTGGATGGGATAGCTCATGAATGGTGGACTCATGGTTTGGTCACTCTTGGCCATAACCTCATTCGCACATATGGTGAGTTTACCAATAAGTTGATTGAAAGATTTGATACCAAAGTTCCAGAATTGAGGTTCAGAGAATTGGCACAATTGAAACAGCAAGGATCTTTAGAAAACTATGTGGCTGATTTTCAGAGGTTGTCAGTAATGGTGCCTAACATTACTGAAAGAAGACTTGTGGTTCTTTTTGCTGAAGGTTTAATGGAGCCTTTGAAGGGTTGGGTCAAAGCTTTTGATCCACCAACGTTAGATGAAGCTATCAAGAAAGCTAGAAGCATGGAGTTGGCAGCCCCCAGGCCTAAGTTTCATTCAAAACCATTCAGCCATAAGAAAGATAAAAAACATTCTTCAAATCTGCCCAAGAAGTTTCCACCAAGGTTGTCAGAAGAGCTCAAAGAACAACTTAGAAAGGATGGAGTTTGCTACACTTGCCGTGAGCCTTGGGTTAAGGGTCACCGTTGCTATGGGAGAGGCAAAGCAAACTTAATGGAGGGCTATTCTGATTTTGAATCAGAATCTGATTCGTCTGATCAGCAATACGAATCAGTGGGTAGTGAAGGTGAAGAATATCCAGAAGAGAAGTCCGATGAGGTGGGAGATGGTAGTGCTTTTGCACAACTATCAAGTTCTCAGAAAAATGAGTCCTTTCGGGTTCATGGAGTTGTAAATTCACAAAGGATAGTTGCTCTAATTGACACAGGAGCAACTCACAATTTTATTGATGAAGGTTTAGTTGCTAAAAAGGGTTTGAAGACTGAGGAATTTGATGGCTTCAAGGTAATGGTTGTAGATGGTTTTACTATGTCTTGCACGAGGAAGATTCCTAACCTCTCTATGCAATTGGGGAATTATGAGATTAAAGATGATTTCTATGTGGTGGGAATTGGAGACACTGATGTTGTACTAGGCATACAATGGCTGCGATCTCTTGGTGATATCACTTTGAATTTGCAAACTATGGAGCTTAAATTTCAGTCTAATGGAAGAAAGGTTGTTCTAAGAGGGATGTCCAATGGAGGCCCTCGAATTGTGTCTTTGAAAAGGATGGAAAGGCTGATCCGTTACGATTAGGTTGAATGGGCTTCTGAATGTTTGGTTCTACCAGCTGATCCGGTGGAGGAGAAAAGGCAATATCACCCTGGTATTCAAGGCTTACTTTCAAAAAAGAGCAAAGTCTTTGGAAGCCTACCTCCTGGAAGACCTCCTGAAAGAGGTTTTGAACATGTAATTGAGTTAGAAGAGGGAGCAAAGCCTGTCATGACTACACCTTACCGTTATCCAAAGAAGCAGAAAGATGAGATTGAAAAAGCCATCAAGGAGCTTTTGGAGAATGGTTTCATTAGACCAAGCAAGAGTCCTTTTGCTTCTGCAGTGGTGTTGGTCAAAAAGAAAGATGGTACAATGCGTATGTGTGTTGACTACTGCGCATTAAATCAGAAGACCATCAAGAATAGATATCCAATCCCTAGGATTGATGAGCTTATTGATGAGCTCCATGGGGCTATGTTCTTCTCGAAGATTGATTTTCGTTCAGGGAGGCAGATATAGAGAAGACAGCGTTTAGATGCCATTTTGGGCATTTTGAATTTCTTGTCATGCCTTTTGGTTTGACAAATGCTCCAGCTACATTCCAATCTTGTATGAACAAGATTTTTAGACAGCAGTTGAGGAAGTTTGTGCTCATCTTCTTCGACGACATTCTCATTTTCAGTAAGTCATGGGAAGACCACCTTAAACATTTGGAAGAAGTGCTTAGTATTTTAGAGGCGGAATGTTTGTTCGCCAAAGAATCAAAGTGTGAATTCGGGATGACAGAACTCTTATATCTTGGCCACATTATCAGTTCAAAGGGTGTGAAAGTTGATCTTGAAAAGATAAGAGCCATTCTTGATTGGCCAACTCCAAAGAATATTTCTCATTTGAGAGGATTTTTAGGGTTATGTGGATTCTATAGAAGATTTGTGAAAGGATATTCTCATCAAGCAACACCTCTCACAGATCTTACAAAGAAAGGAGTTTTTCTTTGGACTAAGATGGCACAAGAAGTTTTTGATAAGTTTAAGCAAATCATGAGTACATGTCCAGTGTTGGCACTTCCGGATTTTACAAAATCATTTGAATTACAGTGTGATGCTTCAGGTGAAGGTGTTGGAGCTGTTCTAATGCAAGACAAACATCTATTGTCTTTGAGAGCCGAAGTTGAGAGGAGCAGAAAAAACTTACTCCATTTATGACAAAGAGATGCTTGCCATCATGCATGCTTTGTCTAAATTCCGTCAATACTTGGTGGTAAGTAAATTTGTTGTTAAGACTGACCACAATAGTCTTAAACATTTTATGCGCCAAAAGGATTTTAATGAAAGGCAGCAGAAGTGGGTAAGTAAGCTCCAAGCATATGACTTTGACATTGAATATGTCAAAGGGAAAAATAACGTAGTGGCTGATGCTCTTTCAAGAAGGCCTCATTTGCAGTCACTTTGTGAGTTATCAGCAGATTGGAAGGAGTTAATTGCTGCTGATTATGTTAAAAATCAGTTTGCAACCAGCTTGCTAGAAGGTCATTTGGTTGATGAAAGGTATAAGTTGGTTGATGGGATAATTTACTATAAAGATAGAATCTTTTTAGTGCATGAATCTAAGCTTAAAAAGAAGATTCTACAATCTTTTCATGATGTTCCCCTTGTTGGTCATCAAGGGATTTTCAAGACTTATAAGCAGATTCATGAAAGATTCACTTGGAAAGGGTTGAAAGAAGAAGTCTTGAACTACATTAGAGAGTGTCCGATTTGTCAAAGAAATAAAAATGAACACTCTTATCCAACTGGTTTGCTACAGCCCTTGCCCATTCCGAATCAGAAATGGGAAAGTATTGCCATGGATTTCATCACGGGGTTGCCCAAGGTGCAAGGACGTGATTGTATTTTTGTTGTGGTTGATAGACTAATGAGATTTGCTCATTTCTTTGCTGTCACCACTTCATTTACAGCAGCTCAAGTGGCTAAGTTGTTTTTCAGAGAGGTCTTCCGTTTGCATGGATTGCCTAAAACTATTGTCAGTGATAGGGACAGCAAGTTCCTAAGTGTTTTTTGGCAAGAGATCTTCAGATTGAGTGGGACAGTGCTTACTCCAAGCACTAGTTATCACCCACAAACAAATGGGCAATCAGAAATTGTTAACAAATGGTTAGAGGGCTACCTAAGAAACAATGTTTCAGGACAACAAAGAGCTTGGATTAAATGGCTTCATTTAGGAGAGTATTGTTATAACTCTTCTTATCACATGTCAATTAAGATGTCACCTTTTATGGCTCTTTATGGTTATGAAGCTTCTAATTTTGTTGATTTAGTGTTTGCTGATAGTAGAGCTCCTCAAGCACTAGATACGTTACAATAGAGCCAAGACATCTTGAAATCTCTCAAGGAAAATCTGCAACAAGCTCAAAATCAGCAGAAGTTATACGCTGATCAGCAGCGTGTTGAGAGGTCTTTTGAAGTTGGGGACATGGTCTATTTGAGGCTTCAGCCATATAGACAATCTTCTCTCAAGAAAAGTGGTGCAGAAAAGTTAAAGCCACGTTTCTATGGTCCTTTCAAAGTCACCAAGAGGATTGGTGAAGTTGCTTATGAGTTGGAGCTTCCAGGTGAAAGCAAAGTGCATAATGTCTTTCATGTGTCACGCCTCAAGAAGGCAATTGGACACAACGTGGTGGCTACTTCAGAATTACCTCCATTGGATGAGGAAGGTCAGTTGGTATTGATTCCTGAAGAAATCCTTGATACTAGAGAGCGTTCTTTGAGGAGAAGGACAATCAAAGAATACTTGGTTAGATGGAGGAATTTGCCTATTGAAGATGCCACGTGGGAAGGAGAACAGATTTTGTTGCATCCATCTTTTCAGTTGCTTGAGGACAAGCAATTTCGAGGAGGGCGGACTATAATGTCCCCTTCTCATTTGTAATCTGTTCTGACACTCATCTGCCTATTCCGGAAGCCTGTAGGCGTGTGTGAGGTAAAATTAGGGTTTCTTGTTCTGAGGTTCTTTGGCATTTTCTGAGAGTTTACTATTTATAGTAAATTCTATTTTAAACAGTATGGAGTTTGTCAGCTTTCAGTACTTCATTTCTAGTTGGAACATTTATTTGCAGTTTGTTGGCGTTTAAATTAGCACCTCTGGAGTGCTGATTGTAAACGTTCAGCTATTTCAAATGTTTTGCAACACTTCTTCGTTATTTAAAGAGGAGAAGTCCCTCTCTGCTGGGAGCAATGCGTAAGGAAGGGAAATGTAAACTAAATTCCTATCTTTTATGCTTGATGAGGACGTACAAGGAATTTTCAAACACAATGCAAGTAGCTATTTCTGCGGTTGCAGAGATCACCAACTTCTGACTAACTATAGCTTCTATCTATCGATACCTTCAAGAATGAGCGGGCATGAAAGGGGTAAAGGAGCGGGAATGGGTTGGTTGGATCACCTGAATTCTCCGTCTCCTGAGAATATGACCAAGGCTTTGAACTCTCAGGTATACACCGGGATAAGGTTGGTACAAGCAAACACTCTTTACGGTAAACTAGATCTGAGACCTACCAAGGAGGAGGGACTCCTATCCGAGGTATGGGCTAGGAAATAGTTATGAGAAACAACAAATTACGATGCCTTGGCCAGCGAGCTTGCTAAGGAGGAGGGACTCCTATCCGAAGTATAGCTTGGAAGTCAACACATTAAACAACAACGAACGATAACTTGTCAATAACAAATGTCCAAGGAGGAGGGACTCCTATCCAAGGAGGGAAATGAGACAACGAGCTATTAGACACAAGACGTGGACACAACTCAAAAAGATTGACCAAAATGCAAGCGCCTTCTGATATTCTCCTTCAAAGCTTCATCAACGAATTACAAAGGTTGGGAAAGCAAAGGCACGAAATCATGCACAATTACAATCGACCAACGAACTCTCATCCAAGAGTGAACAAATATCCACTTTCAAAGCTGTTGGCAACAATGGCGCAGCAATTTTGCATAGCAAGTAAAAGTTAAAACAAATAATGAGCCCAAGGCTCTTATTTATAGAACTCAAAGGAGTGGGCAACCCCAAAATCTCCTTGAGTTAACAATGAGTTCTTGCCAATCAATTAGCAAGATTTATTCCTAAAAAGGGGAAACAAGCAGTTAACTGGAAAACTACTTCAGTTAACTGAAAGTCAACAAAGAGTCAACTGGAAACTACTTCAGTTGACTGAAAGTAAACAAAAGGTGAACTTTAATGAAAGTATCCCTCTCAAAATAGACATCCACATTTAGTGGAGATCTAAGATCCACAAATCATGGAAGCCAATTAGACATCCTTAATTAGTGGGATCTGACAATGCATGATTTAAGGAAAGTGGAGTTAAACTTGGAAAGAAGCATCAAGTTAACTCCAAATACATTTAATAGCATCTTGAGTTGACTTGGAAAGAAGCATCAAGTCAAACTCAAGTCTCATAAATGCCAATTGGAGGGTGTATGGCGTCCTTCTTTGGTGCACTTATAGTTCACCACTAATCAGCAGTGTCTCTATCCATTGATTGACTTCATCAGCTTCTGGGGAGTTAATGCTCTGTAGGATGATGACGTGGCATCGTAGCATGATCTCACCCGTTGTGAGTTGATTTCCGAAGTCAATACACTGAGATGCTGCCTCTTCAAACTTGGTTGATAAAGCTGCTACCTTAGCCAGCTTGCAACCATCTGGATCATCAAGAAAGGTACTACGGATGACATCCTTGAACTGGTTCTGTACAGTGACCATCTCGATGTATTCTCCTCCCTCACGCTGATATTCCATGCAAGGGAAAGATATCACCAACGTTCTTGCGAAGTTGATAATAGTTGCAACCACCCGTCTGTAATCAATCAACTCTACTGAATGAGTATCATAGGCTTTCACCTTATGCGTAATTATTTCCTTCAAGCAAAGAGATATTTGCTTATTTCCTCGAGTATCTTGATTGATATGCCAATTACTGGAAATCTACAATTGTACTTTCAAATCTTCAAACCTCTTTTACGCAATCCTTTATTCGATTCTTTGGATCTCTGCACGAAGTCCATGTGCTCTATCCCGTAACTGGTATAGGTTTGCCAGTATACATCTACCCTTGAGAACAAACTCTTCCACTTGATCTCTCAAGTGTTTACCGAATGTTAACAATTGCCGATGATTTTGTTCGGCGGGGAGATCTAGTAGTCCTGCTGGTAGGGCTGAGACGTTTGGTGTGCCATGTATCAAGCTGGTTATGTATGACCTCAGTTTCTGATTTTCAGCCTTTAAGGCTGCCTTTTCTTTACCATCCTTAGCCATTCTTTCTTGTGTGCTCACCGAAGCTATTCCAAGAAGGTCTGCCTCCACCTGTCGTGTAGTCTTCCCGAGGTTAAGTTGAGACAAAGTGTAGTCTTCTACTTGGACCTCGTGTATGCTTTTCTCTACTGGTGGAGCGGCAGTCTCTATGATGATCTCACACTCTGCATTCCTTTCTATGTGAACTTGTTTCTTCAACCTTTTTGCCGACGTGTCTTGTGGGACGTGGTCGAATTCGGTAAAGTCAAGTTCATACGAGGGTTTTTCCCTCTTTCTTCCTAGGAAGCCTTCAAGCCAAATAGAATCTCAGCAGACTTCGCTAGGAGGGACGTGAGGCCCTTGAATGCTAGATGTGTGAGACTGTGCTGGAGCAATGTCTCTCAGTGGCGAATCCAAGTCGATGAGGACTTGTGTCTGTTGTGATACTGGTGATATTGGTGGCTCTGCTTCCATAAGAGGCACCGTTTCTGCTGCTGCTTCTACTGTTGTTGCTTCTGCCATTGGCTCAGCCACTGGTTCTCCAACAACTACTGCTGCTGGTTCCTCCGTGATAACATCTGCTGAATCAGGGGTAGCAGTCTCTACTCTCTGTTCTGAGGCAGCAATACCCGTGATTATTTCAGGACTATGCGTGGCTTTCTCCACAGGTGTCCTCTGTGTTCTAGGCTTTGACATCCTCATCCCTTGGGGAGGATTACACCATTGCTTCTGCCTAGGTTTCCTTCTTGAAGTGGGAGGTGGTGTAGACTGAACCTGTGGCGGCTTTGTTCTGTGAGGTACCACCTTCCTTGATTTCTTGCTGTCGAGATAGAGTTGGCTATTTCTAACCACTCTACTCGTTCTTTCTTCTATAGACGTGTCTTCTTTGGCATACCAATCCACTCTCGGGAGCGGTTGGGAGACAACTGAATCTGTGAAGAACGAGGGGAGAATGACTTCCCCTTCATCATCGGACAGGCCCTCAATGTCTGCTGACATGAAGTCAGCAATTTGTGGGAGTCTGAATCTGTTGTAGTTCCTTCTTCGCACTTCATACTCGTCTTTACAATTTACCCAATAATCTTCCATAGAAGACTTATGTGATGAGTGTTGCTCGAGGTGTGCTGCATAGAGTCCTCTGGAATCATAGGATCTTCTATCAATGAGATACTTGAGGTTAAACCTCGCTATTTCCTAACTCATCATCTTAGCATCTGCCGCGAATCCACATCTATATAGTCCCATTTCAACGGGAAAGTTAACAGCTGTCTTCCTCTTCAAGCGCAAGTAGACATGAACCTCGGACAACTGTCTCAGGAATTCCATGAAGACTACCCTATCTGAAGGGTATCTTGGTAGCATGGCGGGGTGGCCAATGTAGCCATACACGCATATGTAGGAGAACGTAGGAAATTGGATGAACCAATCTGCCCAATGTGCCATTGCCTCTCTGGCTGTCTGTGAAATACGCACGTGCATCTCATGGTTAAGCTCACGTACTGTGTGCATAGTGAAGAGATCACTTGTTTTCTTGAAGTGTCTTTCCGCTTGAGTAAACTCAAGACATGTGAAATGTTCGTGAACCTTCTGCACACCTAAGGTTCCCACATTGTTCAATAACCTGAAATCGCCTTGGAAGGCTATTAGGTATACTAGGTAAGAGCACATGTGGAACCTATGAGCTTCCAGATACCCAGTGATTTGTCGGTGGAGCGTGTCACTAATCAAAGTGGCCCAGTCATAATATTCCCTCCTGCCAATGATTTTTGCAATGGTTTATCCATGGCTGGAATTGACGACCATCTTCTTCTCCAGTGATTCTATTGAGTAGAGTGATTAACACTGCGTACTCATCTTTACATTCTCCTCGTCCCAACAACTTAGGCAAGCTTGCCTTTGTCACTTTTAGCCATTTTTCAGCCATAACCTTTGACATTTGTCCTTAGCTGTCTCAAATGCCTTCTCACATTCCGTCACTGATATGACTTTGCTGTTAGGACATGATGGAATATCAAAACACCTTTCGATATCCTGAGGCTTTAGACTGCAAACAATTCTTCCATCTGCTGCTCTGATTTCTCTGGTGGTAGGATTGTAATGCTTGATACAAGCGATTACAAGCTCTATGCTTTGAAGTGTGATGGGAATTGATGCGGCCTGCAGCAACCTGGATTCTTCAATATTTTGCAATGTGATTTGATTCATGCCTTCTAGCTGCTCCAAATCAACCACTGGATTTACTTGGTGTAAATTTGTGTCAACTGTTTTCAAATCATGGAGTAAGACCGTCTTGGTCTCGTATTGTACCTGGGAGTACTGCATCTTGAAAAACTTAAAGATTGAGTAATCTTGACCTTGTTCAGATGATTTTCGGAAACCCTTGAAAATAGCGCCGGCTGAGAAGTATTTTCGGAAAAATGCAGCACATGGGTTTTCTTCGTGCTTCAATCTTTGAACAAACCAGTTCAGAATTTGGATTCTGAAACTTTTTCGGAAAAACCCCCAAAATAGGGACAAGTTTCTGATTTTGGAAAATTGTCGAGATGGGTTTCTCTGGAAAATAATGCTGAATCTACCCAGTTGATCTGATCTGATGTAGCCTGTTGCTTTTTCTGTCAAATGCAAGAAAACCTAAGACCAGAAGAGAGGAAATAGACAGAAGATGGATTGGAAGTTTTATCTAATTCCCTGAAAAAAATCTATCTCTGGGTCCAATCCTCAAAATAGCAATCCTCTTCTGCTTCAGATCTGCAAGAAAAATTGAAGAACGGATGAAAACCTTGTTCAGATCTATCAATGGCGTCCTTGAGAGCTTGTGGCTGTTCTTGATCTTTTATCCTGCAATGAAATAATGAAATGGGACGCCTTCACCTTGAATATATATGTTTAAGCCTTAGATCCACAAGTTTGGGGACCTAACTCAAGCTCAAAAGGTGATTTTGGCTTGATCTAAAGTTAAAAAGGTGATTTCCACCGATCGTGGAGCCTTTTAGCCAATTTTAACTCAAAAGCTCTTGACTTTAGTCAACAAATTGACCCTTGACTTCTTTTAGGCGTCTCTTTTGGTTTCTTGCAAGTTTTTAAATATTTTCTCTCCTGAAAGCCCTCTGTTTGATCCTGAATCTAGCGTTGTTTGTTGATCCTGAGATGTTGCGAACACATTCACTGCGGAGCTGGATCCAAACTGAAAAGAAGTGCCTGGGAGACATGATGATGAAAAGCTGAGTTTAGGGCTTCAAAAGGATGGGCGCCTTTTCCAAGAAAAGGCGCCTTTGCTAATGCCTTGGTGAATTTTCAAACCTCGTTCTTCAGCCTTTTGAAATGACCTCTCATGCTTTGATCTGGATTTCTCGTTGATCGGAGAGTCATATGATTTCGCTTGATGTCTCATCAGGTGCCCAGCTCTGTTCTGCCAAGAATGACTGACTTCAGAAAACCTGGATCTTATTTTAGGGTTCCTTTATTCAAGGGCGCCCCTCCTTGAAAAGGGCGCTTTTACCTTTTGGCCTGATCATCATCATCTGAAAAGTTGCCTACTTTGATCTGGATTATCCGTTGAATGCTTCGTCAGACGTTGGTGCTTGCAGTTGCGTTTCCGAGATCTACTTGAGCTGAGAAGGTTATCCTGGGAAACCTTTTGTCATTTATCAGCATCTGGAGGTTAAGAAAGAAGGGCGCCTTTCTTTTGGAAAGGCTCTTTTTCTTAGAACTTCTCCGTTAATTGTGGTTTCCTGACATTTCCTCAACTGCCTCTTTTTGCTTTGTCAGCAGCTGCTTGTGATCTATTCATCAGATGATTAATCTGTTTGTTTCACTGTCGAGCCAGCAATCAAACGTCAAGAATGACTACTTTGGATGATCTTACTAACTGCATTTGACCCTCAAAGATCATGGGTGCCCCTGCTTGAAAAAGGCTCTTTTCAGCATTTTGAGTTTTCTCCTTCGTAACGTTTCCAGAGTTAGTCAAATTTTGACCTTTTTCACTTTCAAGAATCTCCTTCATCAAACAGCATCATTTTTGACCTTTTCCGCCATGGTTGTGTCGTTGAAGCTTTTGAAGCTTAGCTTTTAGCACCTGGTACTGGCCAATCTGCCATTAATGGCTGCAGAGGTTCTAACTTTGTTCCTGAAAAATAGAAATAGACCCACCAGAGTAAAACATGTCTTTTGATGATTCTGACTTGACCAATGTGATCGTGAAGCCTTTTAATCCTATCAAAATCATTTTCAATCATTTATGGGAAGGTCCTTTTTTCGGGGGTTTCCCTGAAAATAGGGGCAAAAAACCCTAATTTTCAAATTTTCAGAATTTTGCACGTGTGTTCTTTGATAGAAACCCACCAAGATTCTATGATTGGTTTGACCTAAAACTGACTTAACATGGCATTTTAACAAGATTTAGCTCAATTTATACAAAATGCCAAAAAATTAATTTTGGGTACAACACAGTTCATGTTTGACCTCTTAAGGCATTTTTATGTTGAATAAAGGCATCAAGGTTATATTTTGTAGTTGACCCCTTGGCCTAGTATGACAACTTAAGTTGTGTTTAAAAGGGGGACTTGGAAGGGGTATGCTTTCATAAAGGTGATTTAATTTTTAATAAAGACCAGAGCCTTGAGAAATAAAGTGGAAGCCTTTTTGATGGAGTTAATATTTTAAAATAAAGATTTTTATATTGCCTTGTAAGGTGGACGCATTTTTGAGAAGCTGAATGGTTTTTTTGGAAATTTGAAGAGTCTCTGTGACTGTTGGCATCTTTTCTTGAGGGGATTGAAGAGTCTTCTACTCTTCTATAAAATGAAGGCTTTATTCCAGCATTGGTATCCATTCATATTATTATACTGTTATGCTGTCGGAATGACAAATGAAATCTTGCTTCGAGGATGCTACCTCCTAGCCAATTATCCAATTTCATGTTTGAAATACAACATCTAGTTGGAATTTTCTGCTTCTCATCCAGACTAGCAGATTGAGCTCAATTGTGAAGAAATTTTGAAGATTTATCAATTTTGGTTTTGCTGTTTCATCTACAGCTGAAGGTGATTTCAAGTTATAACTTTATTTCCAGTTTGAAATTGGTTCTGGGTATTTCACCATTCTATTTGCTGTTCAAGGGCGCCCCTTCATGCCAATTCTTGGATTTTATTATTGAGAACTTGATTTTTAAAGTGAAATCACCCCTTCAAGGAGGGTCGTACTTTTCTGGAAGTGCTTTGGGATTCGTGCAAAATTAACAAGAGTTCTTTGAAGCTGTTTCTTCATCTCAGCTTGGTCGCCTACCTTCTAGCAATCCATTGCACTTGGTCTCATTCGATTTGGAGGTGAAATGAGTGAGTTATGAATATTTCTTTGGTTTTCACAGTTGCTGATTGACATTTCCAGTTTTCTGTTTTTTGTATCAGACTTTAATAGTTCTGATTTTTGATTCATTATCAGCAGTTAGAGAGTTAAATAATTGTAAGAGATCATCCATTACTCATGTGTTTGAAGACTATTGTAATTCTTTGTAATTTGCAGCTTATTTCTTATTTGTACAAACTGTAAACAGTAGTACTGTTCCAGTTTTAATTGCTGCAATTAATTCTTATTCTTCTCACATAAGTACCGCTAGATGGTTTACCGCCAGTGTGGATAATTTGATTGTAACACTCTTGTACCCACTTTCATAGTGGTGAATCCCCACAACTCAGTGGATGCCCGCCGCAACGGATGAATTGTTTTAATTGTAATCTTTTCCCCCCACTGTTTGGTGGTAGTGTGGAAATGCTCTTCATGGCTGGTTATCCGCCTATTAATTTCTAGCTTTCAATTAAACTCTCCGTCATATGTTAGCACCTCGCCCTCAGTGGGATCTTGAGTGCACATTCTTGACGTTGAGTAGTTCTTTCAAGTTTGGTTTTCAATTTGGAGCTAACGCTAATCAAGTTGGCTAAATGCTGGTTGTGATGTGTTAATTTATCAAAAAAATTGGTTAGCATATTTCAATTTCTCTCATGCTTATCTGTTTCTTCTTTATCATGTATCTGTTATATATTAAATAAGAAAATTTTCATATACTATCTTCTCTAACTCTTACGATTCCTTGAATCTTACATTAGCTTATGACCATGTACATATATTGTGTGACTATTGTGAAAATGAAACATACAATTCATACCTTTTAGGACTATTAATTTTCAACCTTCGGAAAGAATCTAGCATATACTATCTTAATGGTTTATCTATAGATACCTTGGGTGGATACTTGTAGGCTGCAAAATGCTTGAGAGTGGCACACACAAGTCCAATTCCATCTATGAAAAAGGTATTACAAAATTCAATGTAGGCTTCTTACCAATACACAAGCTAGTGCATTAACCAGAGAAATAAAAATTGAACAACTATTTTGACCTGCTTTTAGTGTCCCTTTCCCAAATTCATCAATTAAACATAAAGATCTTGAAGTTGCATGCCTACAAAAAATAAAAAAATCAATTTAGTAGACCAAATATCTAAATGAAAAATGAAAACCCATATGAACATTGACTTGAAAATTGTTATTTCACAGTCTACCTTAGCATAATGCCAACTTGATGCAGATCCATCATAAATGTTGACTGCTCACTAGTAATTGTATGTTTGCTGACAACTCCAAAAAATATCCTGTCACAATATCACAACATTTCATGATTAGAAGGAGTTAAAAGCTTAATGCAACTTCATAAAGTAATTTAAAATTGACGTAAACATTTTTTTTAAATTCCCATAATGATAATAGTGAACCTGTCTGTGATACCAACTGTTGCACAGTCTGCCGGCACAAAGCTTCCAATATGCGACAAGAAAATTATAAGGGCAACCTGTTAATTCAATAGCTTCACTAATTATTTATAACATCAATATTTCCATATTTCAATTATGTAGCAAAAGTACATTCCCATAATCAAGATAATGTTCAACAAAACCTTGCAAAGCTTGGAATTTTTTTAATCCACAATAGAGAAAATATTCACTAATGTGATATCAGATTAATAAATTAAGCATGATGAATGCTATCACATTAGTATGTGTAGATCATATGATTTGATCAGGATAAGTATGACAGAGACTCCACTAAACCTCTCTCATGAATTTTCAAAGACTTAACCATACTCTAGCATTGACATGACAGCTGAATCTAAGGCAGCATTACAAAGAGTCTTGGCATTAAGCAATGCAAGGGAAAATTCTTAAATGTGAAAGTATGCATATTTTGGACAGAATGAATGAAACTTTGATAATCATTTGTTTGGGAGCTGTTATGTAAATTTTTACATCTATATGGTTGTTCAGACGACATATAAAAGCCACACTCAACGGTTTTTGTTTTAGACTGTCATGCTCAACTCTGCAGCTATAAGGTATGAGAAATTCCACTGATTGCATGTGGGGTTACCTTGAAAACATGACATTTAAAACAAATACATTTTCCATGAAACTATCAGAGCTACAAAATATATCTAAGTCATAACAATGTATGTGCAGAAAGACTCAACAAACTATGTCCAAGCCAACATAGGCATCAATAAAGATTCCATTTATCAATAGAGTAACAAAATTAAACTTACTCTTCTATATCAAGGCAAGCAACATTACAAGAAAATTTTATCCATCCTATTGGGTTCTTTCTCATTCAAACTCTTAAGAATGTCCAGTAACTCATCCATTATACTCACCTGAATCAGCCTCTCTACAAATGATAGATAGTGTCCTCCAATCATGACAATTCATTAAAGAATCTAGCGTCAATCCCTAGTTTCCTGTAACTTTTGTTGGTACCTGTATGAAACTCACATTTTGCAAGCCTTGTTTATCAATTCGTCATCTTTTGATCCATGGTCTTGTCTCAACTAAATTAATTGTGGTCTTGTGGTTATTTGTAATGTCCCCTTCTTAGTGATCACCCCAAGAACATATTAGCCTATTTAATTCCCATAGGCTATAGTCGAGAAAAGGGAATTAATTTGTTTAATTGTTTAATATTACTTGGTGGGAAAAGTACATTTAAAAAGTTAATGTAAAATACTTAATTAAATGGATTATAAAGTGACTTTTGGAAATATTTTTAAAAGCAACTTTATAAAGTCACTTTATTAATTTATTGAGCAGGAAATAGAGTGAATGATATAAAAAGTGATTTTGGAGCTCATTTGCAATATGCTTGTTTATTTTCTCAAATTCACTTTTGGATTCTTGGAGTTCTTGCTCTTAGGGAAGAGAAACCCTAGGGCTTCCAGTTTCGATGGTGAAACGATTCCACCTTAGCTGGTTCATGGAGGGAGATCATCCAGGTATTCTAGTTGGGCGATTATAGCAATTTTGTGAGTATCCTACGGAGACAAAATTGGTGGTAAAGATATATATTTCTGATGCTTGAGTGATTGAGGTTGGAGTCTAGCTTGAAGAGGTTTAACACAGATAATGGGTCACCATATATCTGCCTGTTCAGAGATTATTCACTGTTGAGATATTGCAGGTCATGGCTATAAGAAACAGTGAACATTTTCATAACCCTCAACATTGAAGCTTCCAGTCTGCAAGGCAAGGCAGAGCCATTAGAGAGGTTTGTGGAGCTATGGAGGTAAGCCGTTGTCATCATAGGAAGGGCACAGTGTTGCTTAAACCCTACCAATATCCATTGCAAATCATGAGCTTTTTGTATTGTGGGCGTTGGAACATTATAGCTGAAGTTTCTGTGTATAGTCGTGGTTCCTCATGGAAGTTGTGGGGCAGAAATAAACCTGTGGCTACATTTAATGAGGTCGTGGGAGTTTAATGTGACAAGGGCGTGATGGTCTAGAAGGGGATGTGCTCATGAAGTAAGGTATCGACCATTTCAGAAGGTTTCAGGCTGTGCATTGAGGTATCCTCTTGCTGCTGTAGATGTTTTGAGCTCTGCTGGGCATAGTTATCAACCTGGGCGTGATTCTGAGTTCATCTAGAAGCCATTAGAAGTGGCCAACTTCCATTTCCAGCGGTGCTGTCTACTGGACCAGTTTACATGATTGGAGGAGTCACATATTGGACACTCTTGTTACCTTGGTACTTACTTCTGAAATAACAATTCTGATATACAAATATTTCTAAATTGTAACTGCTGTCATATTGTCATAGTTCAGAAATTCAGTTTGTGTGAGTTTGTTCTTGTTTTGTAATTGTAACGACCTGTTCCTTGCGTAAATTAAAATTTTCCAATTCTCACCTTAAACATGTAAAGGTAACAAGTAACAAAGATAATACAATAAAATTTTCCTTTCTTTATTGATAAATGTATACAAGTTACAATATATTTCCATATGAATTCCATTTCCATTGAAAACATAAATCAAAGTTCAAAAGTAATATAGTTACATGCATAGCTCGTAAGCTTTTGCACAAATAGAAGTAAGAAGGTCCAGGAGTCCTTCCTTTCAAATCTTGGTACATCGGCCGCTTGCTGTGGAGGAGAAACATCACTCGGGTGCTTTTCCGCCAACCACGGACTTATAATGCGGTCCCCCGCATGATCATTTCACAATGAACGACCCTCCCTTCGAAGAAGAGATTGGTAGGGTATCCTTTAACAATTACCAACTGAGCATAGTGCTGTGTCCTACACAACTAGAACCTTGCTATTTCACAATCTCGATCTAGTACTCGGATCACAATGAACTGACAATGTAGTCTCAACTAACTCACGTCTATGTGGCAGTCATACGTTTCACTACTTTGGCCAAAGTATTCTCATTCAGTACTTCGAATGAAGGTCATCTATCATAAACACTACTCAGGGCCGATTTGACTTGAGGCTTCCTTACTCTATGCATAGGTTTTGTCCTTCAATGGATGAAACCATCATCCCAGACATCCTACAATCATACGAACCTACTAGAAATGAAGCAGTCTACAAGTATCTTATATCAATCCTCCTAATTAGGAATTCTTTATCCTAGGAGTACTTAGCTTGTCTCGGTTATCCTAATAACTTTAAGCTAAAAGACTTTACTTGATTCTGCCTTCATCTCAATCCTAGTAGATAATAAGTACATCTACGTATTCTCCATATACAGAGATCATACACAACATGCAGAAGTCATTCAAAACGCAATTAAATAAATCCATCCCTTTTAACTTTTTCCATTATTTCTCCTTAATGTAAGATAAGTAAATTAATCCCCTAAGCTCTTTACTCATATATTCCCTTTTCCACAATCCCTTAAGCATTGAATCCCTATATACTCCTCATATGGAGTTCTTACATAATTCACACTTTAATGCAAAACACACGCTTATGCTATCAGGTATACACTTCAGAAAACATGCATAGCTATTCCTTAAGGTAATTTACTTACATAGTGCAACATAGAACCATTTCTTGTTTATCTTAACTGAAGTATTGAACTCAATGCAAATCCCTAACTATGCACATTCAGTATTTACTCTTTTTAGATATATTTCAAGAAATATGCTCTAGAACATGAAAGAAGAAACAGCATGCCTGGTATATGCCTTTTCCCTTTTGAGGATGACCTTGAATGTGTTTGCAGCTCCTCAGACCTTCAACAAAAGACTTCCAGCACTCTCAGACCAGTCTCAAACTCTTCCTCAGAAATTAATCACTTGCTACAGATGAAAAGTAATCTCAACTTCTTACTGTGAACTCAGAACTGGTGAAGAGAATAACAAGGAATGTCTCTCAGCAAATGGTGAAATATGCTCTCAAAAAATATGAAAAGCTTCTCTCAGCAATAATAAAACTCATTCACAGCTAAAGAGAATCACTCAGAAAATATTTTGAAACTCTTAAAATGAGAGCAAACTCGAATTATAAATTGTGTTTAGAATGAACAGGGGCGGCTCATATATAGTGTTCCTGCTCAACCAATTCCCTCTTTTAATGGCGTTTAAACTGCCAGCAGGGTTTTGAATGCTTCAACTGCAAAAAGTGGCGAAAATCAGAGGCAAGTCACCCTCTTTTGCTGACAGCAAATCAAGAACAAATCAACTCTCACATGGTGGAATTCCTTAGTTTGACACCTCCCAGGCGTACTCAGATTTAGGGGCGATTTTCAAGAAGAAATCTGTTTTGAAAATCCGTTTCAGAAGAAAAGGTCAAGAATGAATGGATTTCGCCTGCCATTTTTCCGCATTCGCACATTTTCCTTAGACCATTTCTCCCATCCCATATGCTCAGGCGCGATTTTTCCTTCCAACGCAAGCTTCATTTAATTTATTTTTAACATTTTCAAATGTTTTAATAAAGTCTTCAACGCAATATTTCCCAACAAAGTTTTTCCCGTGATATTTCATGAGATTGCGTTGCTTTAAAAATGATTTAAGACCCCCAATAAAATTAATCGATTTTTAATAGTTAAAGGGTTCGAGTATTTCCTTAATTGACTTTTGCAATAATTTTCATAGTTCGCAATAAAGTTTTCAATAGAGATTTTAACTATGCAAAGTAAAAATCGTTTTACAATTTTACCAAGGTATTTTAAAATTCAATTTCCAGAATTACCCAAAGTAATATAAAATTGATTTCCTAAATCACTTAAGGTAATAATATTAAATTCAATTATTCTTATATATTTAATATATATGTTTATATATTTTTATTATAGATTTATTTACTCCGATATATATGTATATATATATATTTAAATATTACTATTTAAATATATTTACATATATACATATATATATTTAAGTAAAACTATAATATAAATATATACGTATATATTTATTAAATAGATGAACATTTACATATTTAATTATTTACACTTATACGTATTAGTTGTTACATATGTATATTGCGAGCCAGTCAGCATACTTTCAATATACATACATACGTATTCGTATAAATATGATTATATGTAAATTCCAATAAAATATTATTATTAACATCATTATTCACAGGCAATAGGTAACATGGGTATGTATATGTACATCACTGTACGCAGTGTACACGTAAATGTATGTATACCATGTCGACACGTACGTATGGGCTTATCCATTTGCCGAGCATACGTATGTATTGACATGTATATACATATGGATTCGTGTACATTATATACATGTATACGCATACTCACTCAACCTATTAACATATAATCATTCACGTTTTCCACACTAAGGTCAAAGCATAGTAAGTCAGACTAACAAGTAATTATCACTTGCAAAACACAAGTAAACATAACTCCAAAAGTCTAAGGATGACTTATCTAGACCAACATAACTGACTTGGTTTCTCAGAACCTATACTGACGTGTGTGTATGCTCATTTGGTTCTCGTTACTGCTTACCCGACCAAGTTCCTCCCCGAGTGATATTTCTCCTCTGCCTGGAGGATTGGTCCTCTTTCCTGCACACCGTGACACAACAACGGGAGTCATATGCTCAAAACGAAGCAGAATACATGAAACATTTCAAAAGTTAGATTCTTCACAAGTCAATAACCTTCTATTATCCTTTATGCAGTATTTCACCAAGAATAACATCAAATGAAACAACATTCATATTGAAAACAAGGTACAAGAATCATTAATTCACCTCCAGAATTCACATTTACTCTTATCTAGTGATGGTAAATTGTAACGTCACAATTTGGGATGTAACAGTAATATGTTGAATGAGTTTACCCTATGCAAATGTGATGATTGAATATTGTATTGAGACATGCCATGATGTTGAGATAGTTGTATTAAATCTGTCATGAAGTTTGCCATCTTAATGCCACTGGAAAGTTATAGTTCAATCATTGTGTTAACTATTTGACAAAATTACCAATATGTCAAATTGAAATATCTTGAAAATTATCGATCAAAATCAGTAGGGGTTTTTACATTATTACAGCTAAGTTGTTTCTAGTTTGGATCTTGGTTCAAGTTTGTCGATCCAGCAATATTTTTTTGGGGGCTGCGTTTGTTTTGGGTTCGTCTGTAGACTTTGTACAGAAAGCATGTAAAAATCATACATATTATATATAATATGTTTGCAGTCTAAAAGCAGGAATTAAGTTTAGAAACCACATAGCATCATATAATCAACAAAACCACCATAAATTCTATTGTCATTTTAAAATGTAAATGATAAATATTCATTGTTCAAACTTCAAGTTCAATATTAAACTAATAATATCAAGTTCAACAATCAGTTTTCAGCATCATATGGATTTTAAAAATCATCAACATCATCATCATCAATGACATTAAATGATGTAGGAACAATTGAAGAACCACAAGCAATGCCACTGCCATTTGCACTAAAAGTGTGCTTTCACACTTCTCAAGTGCAACATGTTGGGCAGTGGAAACGTCCAAGTCAGTATGTTCTAACTCTATATACCACAACTTTGTTTGAATGCTTTTAAAACTAAAAAATCAACATTTTTTGAGTGTTTAATTCATGTTTTTCATGTGCAGTGCAAATCAAGGGCTCAAACTTGCTGAGTACCCAATGAGTACTCATTGAAAATCGCCAAAAAACTTTGTGAGTTAACTCTAGAAAAACTTTTTGCCAAAGGTGAATTCATTCTTTTTTTAAAACAAAAGAAAATTAAAATTTTGTCAAAAATGTGATGGGTTCTTTGCAGGTTTGCAGGGATCTATCTACATCCTCCCTGGGTTCACACAGGTTCATCTTGAACGAACCCAACACTCAATAGCCACACCCTACTAGAATGCACAAGGGAACCAAACCAGACCATGGATCCAATTTGAACCAAACCTAGATTTGGCCAATCACCAAGCAGATCTATTGACATTATTATAGCAGTATTCTTTGCAGATTTTATATGCTGGGGAATAAGCTTCTATGTTAGAAGAAACTACACATCAATTCAATCAAGAAACAACATATCAATTCTAGTTGTTAGAGAATATCCTTGCAAATTTTTGTGTCTATCTACACATCTTCATTGTAATTTAATCAATTATAAGGCTAGGGTTTTGCCCATACAACCATCTAAGAATTTGAACATAAATTTTCATTCTTTTAAATCCCTAGAACAACATTTTTGAATTTGCAAATAGATTAAGGCAGCAAAGCTTTCATTCAGAGATGGAGTTTCAAGTGCATAATTAGAGAGCCAAGTATTTCTTGGTGAATAAGTATCATTTCACCAAAGACACCTTGCTAGGACATGTCAATATCCTCAAGTTGAATCTTAGTGACAAGATAAAAGAGGTCTGCAAGTTTGCAAAGAGGCTATGGGACTGCAGTTTAGTTCAGGCAGGTTCTTTTCCTATCTCTGTTCAGTTTCAGAAGCTTGTTTTGGCATGTGTTACATCATTACAATCTAGATAGAAGAGAAATAAAAATCATTTGATGATGAAGTAGCGTGCAAGATTAATCCAGAATTGTTCAAAGTTGCCTTAAAGTTGCAGCCCTTCAGGAAACTGAGGTGGTTGACATACAAAAATATGAAAAAAGTGAAACAATAATTTGGAAGAATGTCAAAAGGAATTGGGCAAAAACTGGTTGCTGCAATCAAAGAGACCAAAAAGGTTACTCAAGCTTTGCTGCAAAATGATTTCAAGGATGAATTGAACATAATGATTACCTTGTTGAACAGGGTAACAGTACAGCTTGAGGCAAGAACTACATTCAAATGGCTATCTTCACTGTATAAATTTTTTTGTAGAACCTTTATTTGATATTTAGATCTGCTAAAAGAACCACTAGTTGTATAGTTTTCCATGATTTCCAGCTTGGACTGATAGTCATCATTTTGGACATAACTTTCATGTTTGATATTGTTATCCCCGAATCCAGCTACGCCAGATTCACGAGATAACCCCCTACAAAACTTGTCCGTTTCGTAGTCTCGTGTACTTCAAGCACGCAAAACGAGGCAAATTTCAATTCACCATGATGCGTGGTCCAAAACCTCAAACAATCCGTTTGAGTGTTCCCCCCCATTCGTCTTTCGAAGAGCTTCAAAACGAGTATCTTCGTCAACTCTCAACCTTTGGGAGTTAGTCAATTTTTGACTCATGTTGGAGTGCTGATTTTCAATGCTCCTACATGAGCCCCAAGTTGGAAATAAGTTTAACTCTAAGTGTCGGAGCGCTGATTTTCAACGCTCCTACACTTTTGCACCCCGTTTGAAATGCACAAGCGGTGAAAATCACCGCTAGTGCATTTTTTGTTCTTTTGAGTCGTTTCAAATGCACAAGCGGTGAAAATCACCACTAGTGCATTTTTCACTTTTGCTTCCTTAGTGTGCTCCGTCATTAATGCAAGTTGAGTTACATTAATGACCCCTTTTTGATGACTTAATAAACGTTTTTGAGCTAATTAATCCTCATTCCTTTCGCCGAACTTCTTCCTCCTCGCGCGGATCTTTCTCCAACTTCCAGCGAATTCGAGTTTAAAGATTTCTTGACCATTCGTCGAGCTAGGGTTCGATGTTTTTCCAGGTGCAGTTTTGTTTCCTTCCTCTCCGTTGTTTTCTTTATGCTATCTGTTTCTTGCCAAGTTTTTAATACTTTTCGTTGAATCTTTTTCGCCTAGGGTTTGTGGTTTCAAATCTGCATTATTTTTTTGTTTTGTCAAACAACCCTGGTCTTCGTGTTTTCTCTTTTAGGGTTTCTTCTTATTTTACAAACGCACCCTGGGTTTTTCTCTTCATGATTTTGCTTGTCCTCATTCATGATTTAATTCCCGACAAAGAGAAATATGTGGGGGTAAGAGAATCCCTCAAGCACCGCATCAAGTGATCAAATATCTTATTGAAGATATCCACCAAGTACAAGAAGATGTCGAAGGACATCGTGTTATCCTAGAGAATGGAATTAAGGAGTTATCGGGTAAGCTCCTTGATGAAAATAATACTTTCCTCCCGGTCAGTGAACTTTCTCAGATCTACAAGGAAGCCGTCATGAAGCAGGTTGAAGATGCCAACTTTTCAAAGACCTCCATGCATGCCGTTTGTGATAAACGGCTTTCTCTTCATAATCTCAAGATGCATCTTGATAGATGCAAGAAAATCTGCTCGTCTGCTAGAAGATCAATCACCAGAGTTCACACCATTGTGGATTACACAGTTGGTCCAGATGAGGCATTCATACTGGAGACAAAGAAGAGAAATGAAGACTTTTGTGCCCAATGCAAGTAACCATGAAGACTTCTTTTCATCTCCAGTGTTAGATAGTTTTATGCTTTCATTTATGCATTTTGTAAATAGTTCTCGACATCTTACATGTCTTTTTCCAAGATGTAATTACATGTAAAAACAGAGATGTTTTCCTGAAAAGATAGACAACATTTTTGAATAAGTTGACTTGTTAGGTGAGATTTTCCTAAATTTACTCACTTAACTTTCCTAAATTCTCTCATCTACTTTTCCTAGATTTACTTTTCCCTCTCTTTTATAAATATGAGGGGATTCTTTTGTAATAGTTAACTTTTATCTTTTGCAACGAAGTGCTGCCCATTTTGAGAAGCAAATACATGAAACTTTGTGTTCATCTTTGTGAATCTATTTTGATCAATAAAGAAGTGAGTTGCATACCAAACTTTGTGTTGTAATCGATTATCTTTTGGATTTGATTGGAATTGGCAGTGATTAGTGATTGAGATCTAAAGGGCTTTGAGTAAATCCATGTAAACTTTGAGTTACACTCTTTTATTCGAATTTATGATATTGATTGAATACTGTTGGTGAATTCTCTACAAGACTTTGTGCTTGTATTTATTCATACTGTTTGTGGATCCATCGTGGAGTATCTAGAAGACTTTGTGCTTCTAATACAACACTGGTTACATATCCCAAAGGATTCATTGGTGAAAGCTACGAAACAACTTTGTGCCTTCGTGAGTTTTCTTGTTTTATCATTTATCATTATCATGCTAGTATTCTTAGTATTTGCTTTGACAAGATAAGAATATTGGAATTACTACTTTGTTTTTAGTTTGAAGTTGTATCGAATCGGGAACTTAAAACCGTGAAGCATTGTAAAACATATTCTCTGAAAAAAAAGAGAATTATGAATGTGACACACCCCTATCTCTTAATTGTAGTGTACATCATTGTGAATACTTAATTAGTTTTACTTAGTTTCAATAAGCACTAAGAAGGGTGCCTCCCCTTTCTGAGAGGAGAGATTGTATCTCACACAATTGTGGCTGAAATCAAGTTTTGTAATCTGTTAAAAGGATTACATAATTTTCACCCAACAGATATCAAAATGTTTTGGAAACTAGATTCAAAGACCTATACCCTAGAAATGGGTTTTTATAATTATTTTATTTGGCCCAACAAAATTATGATTCCAACAGAATGCTTTTAGCAATTTTGAAATCTCAAAGAGTTGCATAGAAACAATTTGGCCATAATTTAAATGGAAATTCAAAATTGAATAGCTAGGATGTCTACAATGAAGTTTCCATATCTTTATTCTGGCACATTGGATTGTTTTCTTCAAATCCTCCGGCCTTTTCATCCAATTTTCTCTTCTTATTATGTGATTTCTAGAGCATTTTATGCACTTGTAGCTGATTTTGCAACTAAGTATCCACCCAAGTTAATTTTTTTATACAAATCGCCCCTAACTATCTCTCCTTTGACTCATGCATCTAAATGACCTATGCATAAATGCAACATCCATCTCCTTCTTACAAAGGATTTACCAAGAGTTTTTTTTAACCAATAGTTAACAACTGACTTTCAAAGTAAAAGAGATATATATATATTTTTTCAATAAAAGAAACATGCTACTGGATTCTGTTTCTATTTAGACATATCAAAGCATCTAAAAATACTTTCAAACTAAAAGGATTAACATCATTTATTTCTTGCATCACAATTCAATGATTTCAATTAAGTAAATTTGTTGGCGTAACAATTAACACCTCTGGAGTGCAAATTGGTACGAACAGCTATGCACACTGCATAATGAGTGCTCTTCAAATTAGGAGGGAAAGCTCCCTTGTATTGCTGAAATGCTTGGAAAAGAAAAGTAAACTAAATCCTATCTTTTTGTTCTCAGCTGGAAGAGGCACAAGGTTAAGAAAAACCACGAATGTTGCAGCTAAGGATTTTCTGGTTTCGCAGATCACTAACTACAACTAAACTAAAGCTTTAAATCTATCTAGTCTCCTCAAGTAAACAAAGCATGAGGAAATGGAGCAAAACTGCTCTATACGATAAACTTCAGGTACAGATTCACAACGTGAAGGCAAGGTGGCACAACTATTTGCTTGGCTGGGAAGAAGTTTATTGGAAACGACAAATAAACGATAAACTGAGTACAGATTCACAACATGAAGGCAAGGTGGCGCAACAATTTGCTTGGCTGAATAGGTTTATTAACACACACATCAAACGATAAGCTTTAGGTACAGATTCTCAACATGAAGGCAAGGTGGTGCAACTATTTGTTCAATCTGAATAGGCTTATTAGAAACAAAACATAAAGGATAGCCAACTAGGACAGTAAATTGCATAGGCGAAACATGCATACAATCCACGATCAAATTAGCCACTATATTTAACTAAGATAAGCATTTACCATAATAACAGCATGAAACCTAAGTGGCATAACAATTCATCATCATAATAAATACTTGTGAATAGATACATAATAAGCAATATTACAGGCAAGGTGGGCACAACATATATTACTTTCTTGTGCAAAAGTTAATTACAAATGAGCTGAAAGCTCTTATTTATAGACATCAAAAGGTGTAGGGAACCCTAAAATCACTTTGAGTCAACTACAGTCTTGCATGCATGCAAGATTTTATTGCTAAACCCTAATAAAGCAAACTATACAGTTAACTGGAAAGCTACCATTAGTTAACCGAAACAAGGCTAATCTAAATGGACATGTGTAAGCATGCACGTACTTATTGAAAGCAAGTTAACTGGAAAACTACCATCAGTTAACGAAAACCCTAAATGAAAACTCCAACTATACATAGATGTTTCCAAGACAAACATGCATGAGATATGGAACAACAAGTTAACTCGGAAAGAAGTGTCAAGTTAACTGCTATGTCTGATGTCTATCCTGAAAGGTGGGACCTGGAGTCTACTGGTTGTGATCTCGAGCAAGTAACCCCTCCACGAGGTCGTTGACTGCATCACCATCTGGGGCACTTACACATCTCAAATGTCAATTCACTGCTTGTCAGCAACTTGAGCAATCTTGGAAATCTTTGCACACTCAAACTAGCATTTCACTGACTGATAACTTTGGTGGCTCCATAACTGAAGTGATGGCCACTGTTTCTTTTGCAGCTTTATACGAGAAATGCAAACGATCTTGTTGCACACGCAGAATTCCAACGGTATCACCCCTCTAAACTAGCCTTGGAAGGCTATCAGTTATACGAGGCATGAAACCATGTGGACTTGAGTGACTACGCTTGTCAACCCTCCAAATACACTTGATACAAATCGGTGTCAGCTTTTCTGATGAAATCATGAATTAAGACCGATTTGGTCTTGAATTTAGTCTACGTGAATTCCATTCTGAAAAACTCACCCGTTGACTGTAAACACAGCTATGTTCTGACAACTTTCATCGGAAAGTTAAAATGACTCCTGATGAGGCTAACAATAACCTGTCAGGGGGCAATTTTCACCAAAAATTCTGAGATGTGGGTTTTGTGCAATTGCCATCTTGTCTTGAAGTCTTCTGATTAATCTGGACTTGTACGTGCAAGGAAATCCGAAAACAATCTTTGTAGTGCCTTTGAATGTTCACTGCTAAAGAATCCGCTCACTCAAATGAGAAAATTCGCTTGCTCTTCAATCTGTGTGAGAGAAAAAATGGATGCCATCTTGAACAAATAGACAATTCTTTGCTTAATGGCCCCACTGAAGAATAAAAACCCTGATTTCAAAAGAAATCTTCTGATTGGACCCCTCTTAGTTCAACTGCCACTGACTCAGAGTCCCGGAAAATATATGATATTAAAATATCCAATACTTTACATGCGAATTTGCAATGTAATATTATAAAGAGCGCCAATATTGAAATATTGAACAAAATCGCCCATTTAATGCTTGCATGCAAAAAGTTGAATTTAATATTATTTTAATAAGTTAACTAAAATCTCAGCATCTGGATGCACTCAAAAAAATTCACTAATTCTGAAAAGTCCAAATTTGACTCTCCAGGCGTCTATTTGCAAAAGTTATGAGATTTTTTGCTAACTCCCTATTTTATAGCTCACTGAAAAGTTACGATTGCCCCTGTTGAGCTCTAATTTTTGAGTGCCTGATCGATGCTATGATTGAGCTGAGATATCCACCGCGAAGCCTGCAGAACCAAGATGAAATGTCTATTGGGAGCTATAACCGCTAAAAATGATGTTTAGTACCTCAAAAAATTAATCACCCTTGATTAAATTGATGCAAGTCCTTCAGACTTAGTCATTTCTCTGTTTTGCCATCTAGCGCTTCGAACTGCCACTGCAGGTGAACGATGGTTCCCGCTGACTGGATGATAGGTCCATCGCGTAGCTGGAATTGACGAGATGTATGATTTTATCTTTAGAATGTAGAGGAAGTACTTTATTCTGACTTCACAACCCTAAAGTGGATCTCAAAGTGGGTGATAAAATTTATAATTTTATCTTTAAAATGTAGAAACTTCCTCTATCAGAGCTTCACTACCTCAAATTGGATCTGAAATTGGTCCAGCAGATTTATGATTTTATCTTTAGAATGTACAAACTTTCTCTATCGGATATTAAAGATCTCATGTTGGATGTCCAATTGGACAAGCATATTTGTGATTTTATCTTTAGAATAAAGGAACTTCCCTCCCATGTCAGGAGGATATTTGGAAATTCCTACACTTACATTTTGCTCCTAGTGAAATGGTTAAGTGAAACAAGAACTCTCCAGCTTGGTTATGACATCAATAGCAATCTAATTTTTCCTAAACTGTCCATACCCAAACATTGCATCACAATCTATTTTTCTTGCACATAAAAATTCCATATATTAACCCCTTCCAAATAAAACTCAAAATCATCATAAAACCATAATTAATAAATCATTTCAGCTTCATAAAGAATTCAATGTTATTTACTATAAAAAAAAAGTTGTATAAATCATTAAAAATCCATGAAGCAATCCATCCAAAGAGAAAATAAGCAACATACGGATTTGAGAAATATAAGTCCAAATGGTTATACTGTAACAGTAATGGAATCACCATAAGAGTGCAACAAAGGAACAAATTCTTGTGATTGTAATTATGTGATCCATAACTCTATTGCTCATGTGGCACAATTGTGTTATAACAAATATAGAATGCATTGATGTTTGACCCAAGTTTAATGTGACTATGTTGTGATAGAAATGGAGGCACTCATATGATCACAATTCATGTACAAATCATTGTCATCACAATTAGGTATCAATCATCATTGGGTGCATTCAGGTTGACTCAAGTTTAATAGGTTACAATGTAATGATAGCATAATCCAAGAGTGATTACCTCTTGCTGCAATAAAGAGCCTATAACTTTGGGCTATTCTAGAGAGTGATCAATATTTTCTAAACCTTATGAATTTTACTTGAAATTGTATAACTTAAACTACAAACCAAGTTTGTTACATACATGAATGTAATCTTGGGTTACCACAGACTATAACAATATGATATGTTGGTAACTATTATGGAAAGCATTAAAGAAATACTCATGCTATATAGGATACATTTCCCTTATTATGTTTATAAATCTTAATGATTAAACACAAGCTTCCCAGACACTCTAGGATAGAATCCAAGATCATATCAAAACCCTCTCAAGATAGCTAATTTTCTGACCCAAGATTTAATGTTGTTTTTAAATACCAACAAAAGCATTGGTAATAGCATGACTAGGGTAAAAACTCTAGGCCTCCGTAGAAACATAAAAATAACTCTAGCGGATTAGTGAGGTTGCAACACCAAAAATATTGAGACATTGTAGCCAATAAAAAAGTCTTGCAATCTAAATATTGTATCCAATAACAAGCACACTATGTAGCTCGATTGAAATTTGTAAATAAAATCTATGGTAAGAAGAATATGATCCGCAAAGGTCTTGACAATCCAAAAGGAGCTTCGGCGATTGACAAGATAATGAAAGCAAAATACCATACTAAATTAGGATATTTTAATAATTGAGTATCCTTACCCCTTATTGACCTTAGGGTTTTAAATGCTTTGGTAGTGTTAGACGAGAGAAAATGCAATCAAGGAATGACTATCCAAATGAAGTAACAGTGGTAATCACAGGTTTAATATTTCTTCTTATCCATTTCATAATGGAGGTGGTTGATTGCATGTTTGAGCAGTGTTTTGAGACTCATCAAAGATGGGAGAATAGTGAATAATACCTTGTGGACTATGAAGTAGTGACAATAAGGTTGAAGGATGTTAAGACCCACAATACCATGAAATAATGAGTCCCCTGTAGTAAGTAAGTAAGAAATCTATAGGGTATAGTTTGATTTTATAGAAGGATGCTCATGAAAGGAATATTCAAGTGATAGTGAGTGAGTTGTTTGAGATTGTAGCTAAGGGTGCAATATCCATCTTAAAGGAAGTTAGAAAAGCAATAAATGTGCAAGTAAATCAAATTGTACACATCAAAGAATTCACAATGTTATCTTGCATAATTCCTTGAGTTTGAAGACAAAAATCCCATTGCATCTTGATGAAAGTAGTGACCTTAATGGTCAATCATGGGAAACCATGACTTTTAAACATGTTATTTTGCTTATAGAGGAAAAAATTTAAGCAAGGAAATGAGTGGTGGTTTGGAACAATGGTGGGTAGGAAGGAATTGCTTTATATGCATACTATGTAGTCTAGCTTAAGACAACATTCATAGAAGATATTGAAGGTGGATTATGGAACTCAAGGGTTACCATGATAAGGATTAAAGCAAAGAATAAGATCTATTTAAAAGCCACAGTCATGAAGATATTAAAGATTTCACATGTAAAACCCTAGAAGCTAGAGTAATAAATATAGTGCCAAAGAGGACAATGTGTTGAGGCAGATTTAGGAGATCTCCACATTATCTAATCATAGGGAAATACATCATTTATTTATTTTTAAAAATTAAAATAAATCATTCTAAACCCTATATAGGATACATTGATACTTCAAAAGCATCTGAAGGATTTGAGATTATGCAAATATATGTAAATTAAATACTTGGATTACAATGGTAGGAAAACAATTACAGCCCTTGTTGAGTAAGTGGGAATGAGATAGTAACAATGAATCATACTGCTCTATGACACACATTTCCTTACGTTATTTGTCATTTCTTTACTAAAACATTTCTGTTTTTGATTAGCTACACTTGAAAATAATGTTTGTGTGAAGAGTTTTAGAATATATTTTATTAAAATGAAAGAAAACTCTCCATTCTAGCGGATAAACAGAAAATAATATTTTGGAAAAAGTTTTTGGGGGTATGTTTATTAAAATGAAAACTCATTCTAGCGGGCTACACTTGAAATGAATTTTGACAAAAGTTTAGGGTATGTTTATTAAAGTTTTAGAAATTATTTTGGTGGGCTATATTCTTGATTGCTTAAATGATTTATTCAAATGGATTGTGACTAAATAAATGACTAACTGTTTAGTCATTTTTATTTGTGTGACTAAATTTGTTTTAGTCAATGACCAAATTAGTCATTTATTTACTCATTTATAGCTAAGTTGCAAAAAAATTGTTGTGTCTAGAAGTTTTAGTCAGCTAGTCATTTATTTTCCAAATTCTACTAGTGCTTCTAAGTCATTATTTCATCTAAGTAAGCATTTTTCAAGAGAAATTTCAAGATCTAAGCATTCAAAGTCTTCAAGTGTTCTTTCACAAGAGCATTCAAGCTTCAAAAGAAAGCAAAGTTGAAGTCTTGGAGCAGCATAAAAGTGTTTTTTCAAGTCTTCATGCTCACTTTCATTGAACATCTAGCATTGTCAATGGTTTATCATGGTTGTCTATGGTGAATCATGATAGATTCTAGGTTGGGGAGATGCAACTAACCATCAAGCCAAGCCTAATGACTTGTTTCCTAAGTGATTCCACCTTCCATTATCACTCTACATTCATCCTAAGGTAGGTACATGAATTATTAGGGATCATTTGGGTGATTAGAGATCTCTCAAAGTGAGTCATTAATCTTCATATTTCATTCATGCATCTCATTCTTGCACATTAGAATAAGTTTGCATTGCATTTCAGATTTTGAAATCCTAGGAACACTTAAGTTTAAGGTTTTCATTCCTATTTACATGCATATTTAATTATTTCTATCAAGGTTTAATTACCAAAATAGGGGTTTGACCAAGGAAAACCCCCCATCAGAAAATCAAGTCTATATTCTATTTTGCAGGTCTTCTTGAAGATTCATATTCGAAATCAGTTTGGGAGAAAAGAGTAGATAATGAAGTGCAGATCTAAATTTTGAATTCCTTAAAAATTAGAATGGTACATACACCAAAAGGGGCATATGATTCCCACTATAGGTGTTTTTCTAGATTCTTGCATATTCAAATACCATTTTTCTTTAAACCAATTCTGACCTAGAAACCCTGATCTGGGACCGATACACATAAACTAGTGTATAAGTCCCAATAGGTCAAAATTTCAATATTTTCAGCATTCAAAAGCTCATTCCAACCTCCTTACGGTTTCCAGGTGCATATTTCTAAGATATCACCTCTCTATTTTGTTTAACATGCATTTTTAGGTCATTTAGTGAAATATTGCATCATATTAGAGTTAAGTATTACATCTTGCATTGCATTTTTCTTTCCAAGTCCTAACTTGGTGGTGAACCCTCATTAGTTTACAATCAGCCTCTAGGATATCCCTATTGCAAGGTCTCTTTCTCTTTTGCATTGAGATCTCTAGGGTTATCCTTGAATGAGATAATTGGAAAGTGGGTTTGCTCTATGTCCTAAACCATATGAAACCACTTATCCCATTTTTCGTTGTTCAAAATCAAAAAGAGATCTTGCAACAGGGTATCCTAGGGTATGTTTAGAGAATAACTGATGCTAAACGAGTGGTTTACCACCAAGCTAGGGCTTGGAAAGAATAATGAAATACAAGATCTAATGTTTAAAACTAGTGATGCATGAAATTTGAATGAATGACCTAGAAATGCATATAAATCATAACAAAAAGTTGTAAAATTAGAGGCATGAACCTAGAATATTGAAAAATCTTGAATGATGTATTCACTGAATTTAATGTTGAGTGGGACTCATACGCCAATCTAGGCGATTTAGTTCCAAACTAGGTTTTTTATGCCAAAACTGGAATTAACAGTGTTGATTCTGAATCTCCAAAAAGTCTAAAAATTAGCTATACTAGAACTCATACACCCAAGGTGGTGTATCAGTCCTAGTGTACTTTTTTTGAAAGTTAAGGTCTGATTCTGCTCTCCAATATCTTCTCTTTTCGTTCCAGTTTATTTTTGGATCTTAAATTGTTGATTTCGGACTTATAGGTGACTTTTTATGAAGATGACAACCTTGTGACAACATGATGAGTTTATCCAACCTTAAAACCTAATATTCAAAGGATCTTCAAGTCTTACAAGCACCTAGATCTACAATCACACAAAGAGAGAGAGAGAGAGAGAAAAAGTGTTGATTGTTACGGAATAGGGGTTTTCCTTTGGTCAAACCCCTTTAAGGTAATTAAATGAAGGCATTAAAAATGAAACAAAGAACATGAATCAAGGAAAATGATACCTTGGATGATTTCTTCTAAATGATGTCTTGTAAATCTGAAACTCAATATGAAGTGGCTATGAAGAATGTAGATTTTTATCTTGACAATAGGTGTAGAGCAATGGTTGATCTTAGATCTTCAATGCTACATCACAACACTAGCTCAATAGCATTCTTGATGCTTGATAATCTTGTTCACATGATGTTGAATGTTGAATTTTTACAACAATTGATGAAGAATTTGTCCTTGAATGCCTTATAAATGATCTTGAATGCTCTCTTGATGATCTTGTAAAGGCTTGGAATGCTTAACTCTTGAGTGTTTGACTTGATATCATGAAATATTATGTCAAATAATGATTTTAGGACCCATTTATATAGTATATCCATCTAATATCCCATTAATTGGATCCCAAGGGCTGATATTCACAAAATTTGAACTTAAAACCCAAATTTTCTTGCTCAAAACCTTAAAAATAGGCCAAATGGGACTCATATGCCATTTGTGGCATATTGTTCCAACTTGGGTGGTACTCGTATTCCAAAGGTGGCATATGGGTCCAATAGGGCCTATTTGGAGAGAGAAAGTGTTAGGGTGTGAAGAAATTAAGTCCATTTGTTTGAGGTCTATGTCGGGATTTTGGTTAAAATATGCATCAGGATGCATAATATAGGGTCTAAGGGGCCTATTAATGATGATATAAATTCCATAAATGTGAGGGATCCCAAAATTTAATGTCAAAGGGTAAATAAATATACTTTACAACATTAAA
>VDFB02000010.1:25041102-25339179 GCA_007258455.2 Sequoia sempervirens | reverse complement strand
AACAAGGAGAAAAATATGATGGTACCACAATAGAGCAAGAAGAAGTGTCAGAATGACTAGTAGAAGAGGAAGAAGGAGGATCATGAGACGACTTCTCTTCTTCCTTCTTTTGTGCTTTAGCAACATCGCTGTCAGCTTTTAAACAAGCCCTATGTGAAATAGCATAAGGCAAGGGAGGGTATTTCACTTTTGGCTTCAGGCGCCCTTTCTTATAATTTTGATATGTTCAGTGTAGAAGGTCTGTCCTAGGTGGAAGAGGACCAATGGGTGCGGGCCAAGAGTAGTCCAAGGAGTAGCTACCACGAGCAACCGGTGGTCTATAATCGGTGTCATGGATTATGTGTACGAAACCCCCATGGATAAATTTTAAACATTTATGCACAATCAAGGGTGCTGCGTTCATCGCCACCAACCAAGGGATACCCAATTTCACCCTAAAGAGCTCAGACCCAGGGATAATGCCAAACAAGAGGTTCACAGATTTAGGTCCCACCAGAAACGACAGGACAATACTACCTAAAGGGGGCACGGAAAGCCCATCATGTGTGTAGATGGTACTCATGGGTGCATAATACCCATCTTTATGTAAGAAGTTGATCAACATAATCTCCTCAGTTATGATGTTTACTTGTGACGTCGGATCAACGAGAACACCCAATACGATGTTTCCATTGATCCACATAGGAATATAGAGAGGCGATGGTTCCTTGTTAAAGCCCATGGGAAGGTCCTGTGAAGTGAAGGTTATACCAGTACCACTGTCCACAAGCTACGCAGAGGGGATAGGTTGATGCAGGAAGGAGGCAATTACGCACACTAGACAATACTTTCATAGCCCTAAAGGTAAAAGGATAAGATGTTGAACCCTGTTATGCACCAAATTTGCACCCTACTGAAACTTTTAAGCTCAGTAATCTGGCATAACATGGGACTCAAATTCTACATGTGGGATATGCAATACTGAAAATGAGACCTCTGGATTCTAGGCCGGTTCTTGTTGAAAAAAACATTCTATTTTTGCTCTTCAAACCTAAAGATTTTAGGGGAAAAAGGGGAAGAAAAGAGATAAAAGAACTTAAGATTGAAACTAATTAATGGGTGATACACCAAAATCACTTCCCTTAACACAGAATGAAACCACAGCTATTTATATGATGATGCAATAACTGGTAAAACCCTCAACACATGAATATTTCAAAGGAAGATCTGAGATCAGAATGATACTTAAAGGATGTTAATCATAGTAAATACATCTAGAAATTAATACAACCTTTAACCTGTGAAGAGAATTCCTAGTCACAAAGATGCCAAAATGAGACAAACTTAAAAGGTTTCAGATAAGAAACACAGAAAAGAAAGATCAATCACCAATCTGCATACAAACATGACACCAAAAATAGATCCAAAATGTTGTATAAAGGCCCTCAAAGGCTCTGAAAATACATACTCCAAAGTCTGATACAATACTTGGAACCAAAATAGAACCCTATTCTCCAAAAAGTACAAAGCCTCTTCCACTCCAAAATTTTTGCATCCATAAAAAAGAAATGAGGAAGAGAAAAAATAAGCTCAAACTCTTCACCCTAACCCTAGAAAAAGGGCCCCACCTTGGATAAGGGGTCGGATTTGGTAAAAAAGCCCTAAAAGAAGGCTCTCAAACTTATCAACAACTTACCCAAAACAGGATAAAGTCTCCCAGACCCGGATAGGAACAAAAATCCTCATAAAGAGGACTCAAAAGACTCCAAAAAAGGTGTCCCATCAGTCAAAAACTCCTCCCCTAAATCCAGCAACTCAAAACCTCCACTTGACATAAACAGATTGTCATATCTCCAAGATTTAATGCTCCACTTAAAGGCTCCTCTTGACTAGGTTTTTTTTTAAGAGAATACATCAAATATCTTCAACTTGCATTAATAACATTTAATTTTTAAAAGTGATTTATAATTTATCACTTTAAAAATAAAGTTTTACAATTTTATAAAGAAATGCAAGTTGGAATACCACGAAGATTAAATTTAATTCTGCATCTGAATAATATCATTTATTAAAAATGAATAACAAATCATTTTAATAAAGATTTTACAATTTATTTAAAATGCAAAAATTAAAATAGACTCTAAGCTTAACTTTGCATTTAAATAAAATCATTTATTAAAAAAGATTAGTTAATCATTTTTAATAAATGGTATACATTTTAGATTAAAATGCAAAATAAAATAAAATCTAAGCTTTCATTTGAAAAAAAAAAAAGCCTTAGATTTTAATGGCTTTGGAAAGGAATGAATAAAGCTTTAACCTTTTGCAAATAGGTCGAATTCTTTAGGGTTCGAACCCTAAAAGAAAACAAAGAAGAGCTTATTATCATTTTCGTTTTATGCTGAAAGCTTCTCTTTGGGCGCCACCATTGAAACCCTAGCCGCGCCATTCTTTGTTCTGGTATTTTTCGCCATTGATGAAGGATTTCGAATGTCTTTTGGGCCGAAACAAGAGCATATGACTTTTTTTTTTAAAAACGTGGAGGCATTTTGTGGCGCGATTTTCTGTTTTGAGTGATGCATTTTCATTTCTCTGTGATTTTGCTGCGAACTTGGCGCCAAATCTGCATTTTTCTGGCCGCCATGAACATCTGAGCCACGAACTTGCTTAAAAGACTTCCTTAAATTCGAAACATGGAGATTTTTATCAGGCACTTTTAGATATCAGTCAGATTTTATGGCTTTTATGAATTTCTGAAAGTTTTCTGCACTTCTATGCCGCCATGAACGTTCTTGAAGTGATTTTCTCCATAAATAAAGAACAAACTTGCTATAAATTCGAATCTGGCCTCTTTTCTCTTTGAATCTGCAATACTTCACTTTTGCAAGCTGCGCCATGGACATAAATTTCTGATTTCTGCAAAAAACGTTTCATTTAACTCATAAGAGATGAAATACTTCGATTCTCTGTGGAAATACAGCCACGTTTTTTTTTAATCTGGGCATTTTTTTTCTCTCATAGACATTTGAGATTTCTATTCTGAAAATAAGCAAGCTTTTAAATTTGAAAACCCCTCCAGTTTGTTGTTAATCTTTCTCACTGCATAACTCTACAGGCTGCATTTTCTTTGTTTCTGTTAGCTTAGAAATCTGAAGCTAAGAGCTTGCTTGAAATCAATGAAAATATAAAACAAAAGTATATTTTCCTTTTCTTGCAAAGAAGTGAAAATTAGTTATCTTGCTTTCTGTACTGGATATCCTTCATTTTCAGGTCTTTGTTTTCTTTAATCTTCACTGCTGTAGCTCTTTTCATGTTTTCCTGTGCTATGAACTTGATGTCGATAGCCACCAGCAGTAAACTCAATAATTTTTTGCAAAGAAACACATGTAACTAGAAAACAGTATCAAGTGTTCCTTATGGACATGGCTTTCCATTGAGTTAACTGAATGATAGAATCTCAGAATCTCTTGAAGTAAAATATAATAAGCAGCTGAAATATCAAGGTATTTGTTTGTTGCATTATTAACATCTCTTGTTTGAAATGAGCTCTCCAAACCTGCCTTGGTACTACTCTACTATCATGGCTTTCAGACTTACTATTAGCATTCTAGAAAATCATTTTTCTTGTACTCTTAGACACACTTTCACTCTTTTTGCTTGAGTGCATTGATGCATTATCATGTGCAGAAATTTTCTTTTCCTTCCTTCCCTGCAATTTTAATACTCTTGCTTTTGAAGATAGCTTCACATACATCACTAGAGGATGTTAAAGCTTTTCCTTGTATAGGAGTTTTCTTTTCTTACTTGCAAATTCAATTCTGTGCATGATGGATTTAAATCTAAAATACTTACCCATGAAAACATAAATCTATTTCTGTGCACTTTGTGACTTTCATGAATATGCATACATTCAGAATCTGAGATCAATGCCATGCTATTCTTCTACTGTTCTTGACAAAAGAAGCTTTCAAATGGCTGTCATTGCTGTCCTCCATACCGCTATGCATAAACTTGATCAAGAGTATGTTAACATCCATAACAGAAATTTCTATATTGTTGATTCACTTGACCAAAGCTACAACATGCTTATAACTGTTTTAAATATATTGATATTGTTGTTCCAGTACAATTACTTGGAAATAATTTTCACTGTTTCACTATCTCCTCTTTTGCTTGATGGTCACTATATCTCCGTAGCTGTTGGCTGTTGGCTGTTTGACATTTTGTTTTCTTGGAATTCATTTGCAAGAGACTTTTATGACCATCTCTCATATCATGAATGTTGTTGTTGTCTTTCATATTCCTTGACTGTAAAATGCATATAATGACCAGCGTCATTCCCCTTTCTTGACTTGATGAAAGAGCTATGTTGAAGTTGAGTATTAAGTCAATGTGACTTCTATCTGATGGGGCAGTGTTATTGTTATGAAATCGTTCAAAACTGGCTTAAACATGCTGAATTGAACACTGCTGCTTATAATGCACACCTGTAGCATTTATTACTTAATCTTTTGTTGTAACAGAAAATGGCTTTGCTCTTTACTGCTGTTCCAGTATATGTGTATTCATCACTATTCAGCAACCTAAAAACATCATACCTGTCTGTCTGTTACTTGATCCTTCAAAGCTCACTTTGACTGAAAAAATAGAAATAAGGCATTTAATGAGGTATTGCCAATTGTTCATTGGCCCTGTTCACTATTGTATTTCTGCTCTTGAACAACTTTGTAACTAATGATTATCATTGAAAATAGATACTCCATTTAATGTCAAAGCTCACTCCATTAGTGTCTCATTGGCACTTGTGACATTGTTTGCCTGTTTGATAAAAGATAATGCATATATGTATCTTCCATTATTCTTAGATGCTGACTTAAAACAAAATTTGCTGCTTTCTATTGAAGAACTCATAGAAAATTAAATTATTGCAAATCTGTCCTGTACTTGAATACTCTATTTTTTTTCAAAAACAAAGTAGAGCTAAACAAAAAATGAAATAGATGAGTGCAATATGCTACTTTTAAATATTTGTTATCAATATTCATGTGCTTCGTATGAAAATTGTGAATATGTCCTTTTTGATATGCCGAGCTCAACCCTTGTGGGAGCCCATTTTACTCCACATATCTAATAAATGATTTTGAACATGATGAACCTGTTCCTGCACACTGAAACAAACATGTTAGCAAAATAAAAAAAGCTAAAAGCTTCCATTGAATTACATTCTTTCTTCTCTTGACTTTTTGCAATTATCTGATGGATGCCTGATCGACTGTATCCTATATTTCTGTTGGTAGCGTAGATATATGATAGGATTGATCTGTTATTGCTTAGATATTATCTCTAACGTCATCTTTTATCTTCCTTGCAGACGCTTTTGGAGCTGGAACAAAAGCTAAAACTGAAAATGGAGCTGGAACTGACGTCTCAACTGGAAACCTCAACTGTCAACGATTCGTCATTCCAGGCAATGATGAATCACCTCCTACCCTATGTTTCTGTTATTTTTAGTTGTATAGCATACCATTGTTTATGCATTCTTTATTTGATTGTAAAAAAAAATCAGAAAAAAGTTACTTCCACGGCTTGTGTGGGATTCAACATTTTTACAGAATGAATAAAAGCATTACTATGCAAACCTTTTCAATTTTCTGTTTTAAACATTTGCACAATAAACTATGATTCATATGTAAAATGGTCTCAATGATGATTATTGAACACTCAATCAGCAAAACATGAAAATTTTCTGTACCTAAAAACAATGAACTTCATCCAGTTCTACCTTTGCTTTTCAGTTTCCTCAACAATGTTGAAACTAAACCAATAAACATGCATTGACCTGAGCTGTAAGTAAAAAGTGGGTAACATTTCTGGCGACTTCTGCTAGATGTTTGCCTGCTAAATGTTTGAACAGTTGCCTATGTTATGCATTGGGCACGGAGTCTGAAAATACGCATCTTAGGATCTAAGGAAAACAAGAAAACTACCTAGGAAAGAAAACAAACAGATGTGCTTGGAGAGCACTTAGGGAAAACCAAAACGAATATGCAAATGCATTTATTATAAGCATGAAACCTAACCTAATATATACAAGGCAAGGCTAATTGATCATACCTCAAAACAACATTTGAGGTGAATACCATTGACTGGTATTGGTAGTATATCTCCTTCCATAGTTGACAATTGATAAGCGTTATGTTCCTTACATTCTAAGATAACAAATGGACCTCCCCAGAAAGAATCAAATTTCGTGTGTTTACCCGACCTGCTTGTAAGTTCATCCCACTTAAGAACAACATCACCCACATTGAAATCCCTTGCTCTCGCTCTTTTGTCAAAGCTCCTTTTCACTTGCATTTGCTGATATTCCATTGCTTGCATTGCTTCTGATCTTTTTTCCTCGAATTCCATCAACTGAGCATAACGTACTTGCATAGGATCTCCTTCTTCAAACAAAACTAGTTGACTAGCAAGGTCAAGGGCTGGCAGCTCGGTTGAAATAGACAACTTGGCCTCTTTACCATAGACTATCATGTAAGGTGAATTGTCAATGATTTTCTTAGGCATGATTCGGTCAACCCATAGGGAAGCCTTCAATTTAGAATGCCACTCACGCTGATTCTCCTGCAGATTCCTCTTCAATATTCTGATCAAATTCTTGTTCGTGGATTCTGCTAATTCGTTGCCTTGTGGGTAATAGTTAGAACTATTGCTGAGATAAATTCCATGCTTGAGCGCCCACTCAGTTACCCGTAGACCAATGAAAGCAAGTGCATTATCAGAGATAATAGAATCAGGGATTCCAAATCTGTGAATAATATCATCATAAAAATTTAGAACATTAGTCTCATTGGCATCCTTTAACGTTGCTGCTTCTGACCAGCGAGTGAAATAAACAGTTGCCGTGATTATCCACTTGTGTCCAGCACTAGATGGAGGATTAATACGACCTATAAAATCAACTCCCCACCTTATGAATGGTTGTTCAGTCCTAATAGGCTGCAGAGGTAAAGCTGCAAGCCTTTCTTTTCCCGCAAACAGAGCACACTTTACGCACTTTCTAACGTATGAATGGCTGTCTTTGAAAACATTGGGCCAATAGTAGCCAGCCCGCATAATCTTGAATGCAGTGGTCCTTGGAGAGAAGTGGCCTCCTGAATGCCCATCATGAAATTCATGTAATATTTCTCCAATTTGATCTGAATCAACACATCTGAGAAGGACACCACTATGATCTTTGCGATATAAAATATCATTGATTAGCACATATGGAATAGATTGCAGCCTATAGTACCTACGTTTTTCCTTATCCAAGTCGAGTGGGCATTGACTTGTCTTGAGGAAATGGACCATATCCTTTAACCAGCTTGTTGTCATGCCATCATTATCAGCCAAACGAAGTACTAAAGCTGTTTTAGATTGTTTTGCATCTAAAATTCCTTCACAACTCAGCTGTTCGCAAAGTCCTTTACCCCTCACTAGCTTGGTAACTTCAATGGTCACGTCATATTCCATGACTCTGGTTATCCAACCTACTCTTTTCTCATTCAAATCCTTGCCGAGCAGAAATTCTTTGACACTCGGATGAGCTACCCTTAAATGAATTTTATTGTGTGATAACAAATGTCTAAATTTTTTAAGACTTTTGACAACAACAAGGACGTGTTTTTCAACAAAACTATACCTCTGTTCATACTCTACAAATCCTTTGCTGAAAAAACGATTGGCTGTTCCAATCCTTCTGAACTTTGCTGGACCAGCATAGCAGATATCACTTCACTACCCCCATAGGCATACAAGATAAAGTCTTTGCTGAAATCTGGGTTCATTAAAGCGGGAGCTGCTGCTAAAGCTTCCTTGATAGCTTGAAATCTATTCTTTGCTTCCTTAGTCCAGCTAAAAATAGTGTTTTTCTTTAACATGGCTGTCAAAGGTTTCAATAAATCTGTAATATTAGGCAAAAAATGCCTCACAAAATTAATTCTTCCAATGAAAGACTGCAACCCCTTTTTGTGATATGGTAAAGGTAGCTCTAAAATAGCTGCTACTCTCTCAGGATCCACTATGACACCTTGCTTAGAAACGATATACCCCAATAGTTTGCCTTCATGCATAGCAAACACACACTTTTTAGGATTGAGAGATACTCGAAACTCCCTGCAGCGTTCAAAAATCTGTCTTAGATGACTTAGGTGATCTATTGCTTTCTTTGAATAAACGGTGATGTCATCCAAATACACTAGGACAAATTGATACATAAGGTTGTTGAATGCCATTTTCATTTCTTTTTGGAAGGTTGCACCTGCGTTAGAAAGACCAAAAGGCATCTTTCGGTAAGCCATGGTTCCCCACTTAGTTGTAAAAGCTGTTTTAAACTGGTCTTCCTTTTTGACAAGAATTTGGTTATATCCTAAATAACCATCCAACAACGAATATCTCTCTGAACCAGAAACATACTGCAAGATCTGCTCCATGGAGGGTAATGGGTGACGGTCCTTCAAGGACGCCCTATTTAGATCTCTAAAATCTACACACAATCTCAACTCCCCATTCTTCTTCCTAACTGGGACAAGGTTAGACACCCAACTAGTGTGTTTAATAGGATATATAATACTACTCTCTATCAGCTTCATAACTTCTTTGTGCATAAGAGGCTCTAGTTTGGGGTTAATTGGTCTCTGTTTTTGTCTGATGGGTTTGGAGTTAGGTTCTAACTCTATAGTATGATGTGCAAGTGCTGGGTTAAAACCTTTTAGATCTTCATATTTCCAGGCAAATATATCACCAAATTCTTGAAATAATTCAATATAAGGCTTTTTTTCAGAATTTGTAACTACTTTTCCAAACTTCAAAGTCTTACCTGGTTCAATCTCCAAATTTGCATAGTGATCTTGCTGAATCAACAGGTTGGTTTTATTCTTCTTGGCTTGATCATCTGTATTGAAGATAGATTCCAATGTAACAAGTCCCTTGGGCAACTTGTTAGACTTGAGCTACACCACCTGATCTTCATAGTTCCCTTTTAGCCTATCTTGATTTGATGCTGCAAAAACATCCTCTTCTAGTAGAGACTACAAAATCTGTTCATCACTCTCAAAGACTTGCCAATTTATATTATTGTCAGGAATTGATGGCCTAACAATAATTTTAATATGCTGCTGATCACACCCCCTTTTAATATTGTTAGGAATATCAAACTGTGCCCCTATGGCAGCCAATCTATCAGCATGCTGATTCAGCTTTCTAGGAATTGCAACAATATTGAAAGCAGAAAAATCTTCAATAACATCTCATAGTCTATGTTTATATGCCTTCAGAGTATCATTCTTAATAGAAACTAGCCCTCTCACCTGATTCACCACGAGTTCACTATCACCATGAACCTTTAGAGCCTTAACACCTCTCTTTCTCGCCCATTCCAACCCATTAATTAAGCCTTCATACTCGGCTGTATTGTTGGTGCAAGAAAAACTAAATCTAAAGGCTGCATAGTACTCAACTCCCTCAAGCGACACTAACATCTCACCTCCACCAGCACCATGCTTGCTTCTAGATCCGTCAAAAAACATATTCCAAACCTCATTGTGCTGTTCAGAATCAACATCCTCCCTTTTAACCAAATTTGGTGTAACCGAACCAGCCTCCTAAAACATATAGTTACCCATACTAGCGTCTAATACTAAATCACTTCTAGTGTGATGAGTACTACTTTCAACCCATTCATCTAAAAGAATATCAAGAATTCCAGCAGTAGATGTATGTGAAACAGGAGTAGCATGATCATCTTGGTCAAAAATGACACAATTTGCATTCATCGTACTGGGTGTATAAGGTTCAATGATATCCTTTGCAAGTGATTCTGACTTTATGTTTGCTTTTGTTCCATACCTTGTACGGAAAATCATGTGAGACCAATCGGATGAGAGATAACCTCCTATCTTGGCTGTAAATTCTCTTGATAAGCAAAGGCCAAAATAGGGAGGCAAATCTATTACATATATGTCTTGTGGAATAGAGAAAGTAGGGCAGGCATGTAAGGTCAGACTAGCATTTTTTATGAGGCCTATCGAGTTGACAGATGTACCATCTAATTGGACTACTCCCTTTTCTATAGGCTCATATTTTAATCCTAACTGATCAGCTACCCTTTTTGGCATTACATAACAAGTTGCCCCGCTATCAACCATACAATTATGTACCAAGTTATTTCCAATGACTAAGGAAACATAGAATGGAGGAGGTCTCACATCCTTACCTTGAACTGTGACATTTGGTTTCTTGTCCATCACTTTTACTTGATCAACATTTGTCATGACTACCTTCTCATGATCACTGGCTGCATGTTCTTGCGTACCTTCACCACTCAATGCTTTCTTTAACATCTCAACTTGTCCGGGAATGGATAAAGAATCCCACATAGTCATTGATACGTTCATTCTTTTCATGCTGTCTACAATGTTGTAGGGCATAGCTGAATGCACTTTCTGGTGTATCTTAACAACAACCGGATCTGTTTCTTTGTGAGGCTGATTGCTGGTTGGCTGATTTGAAGACTTATGTGGGATATTGGAATTTTTTGTGAATGATGGTCCTGCAGTTGCAGGTTCTTTGTCTTTACCAGCTATTTGATTTGCTTCTAGAGCCCTCTTCTTTTCTCGGGTGATCATTGCAATTGCTGGATCACCATTCACGCCACAGAACTCTTCACTTTGCCAGTTTAGGAATCCAGTCTCATTGGGATGCACATCTCGTTGCTGCTCAAGTAATTCAGTAGATGCATCCAGTTGTGAACTTGTGGCATTTTGAACCATCAGTGCTTGATTGATAATACCATTGGAACATGTTGCTTGATTATGCGCTTGATTACATGGAAAACACCATTCATAATCTGCTGCAAGATTATTCTGAGCTGGAACAATATCTTTTATCGGATTTGCTGCATTCATAGGCACTGTATTATGTGTCAAAAATGGCCTCTGGTTAACATTTTGTCACTGTCCTTGATAATTTCCTTGATATAGTTGTCTATTTTGTTGATACTGCTGATTGAACCCTTGATTTTGATAAGGTTGATTCGCTCCTTGCTGTTGCTGGTTATACTGTTGAAATGGTGGCCTTGGACCTTGGTACTGCTGCTTTTTCATGCTGGTTAGCTCATTTCCCAAAGTCTGCAAAACCATTTCAATCTTTTGCTGGCTGCTTTTAATCTCCTGCAGCTCAGTTGAAGGTCCAACAATCTCTATAGTTGGAACAGTCGGTATTGCAGCAAGAGGAGGTATATATAATGGTATATTTGGGTGAATATCTGGAAAATATGGCATAGGGGGCCTAGGATCTATTTTTCCTACCTGAATAAGACTATTTTATGCTCTTATAGCTATACTATAAGCTTGAGGTAATGATTGACCTCCCATGGATTGTATCATCACTGATATATCACTATTGAGACTCTTTAAGTAATACAAAAATGCGTAATCAGCAGAAGGCCTTACTGTAGCAGGTATCCTATTCCAAGTCTTCTGGAAACGGATGTTGAAATCCGTCATTTGCTCTTGAGGGGCTCTTTTAATAGTTGTCAACTGCTCTACCAAAGATAAGTGATCAGACTTGTCTTCAAAAAATGTGGTAAATTTGTCACCAAGCTCATCCCATGTTGCAATAGAGGCCACTGGCAAGCTTCTGAACAATTCCAGCGCCTTCTTCTTGAAAGATGCAGCTAATAACCTTACTGCTACGTTCTCTTGCGTTACATGATGCACATTGCACAACGCTGCCACATCTCTTATATGTTCAAATGGCGTTATTTTCCCTTCTCCAGTGAATTCTGGCAATCCCTTTAATGCTGCCAAAGGAATATCATTATGCTGCACTAAATTAAGGGGACTACCATGATCAAATGGAACAAAAGCAAAGGCTCTTGGTACAGCCATACTATGAGTCTGTGTTGATATACTTGCTGAAACTGAGCTTGCACTTGCTGGTATAGTACTCGAAAATGATGAAAAAGTACTTGTAATTGTAGTAGAAAAGCTTACACTTGCTATACCAAAATTGCTCCTACCTTTTGGGAAGTTGAAATTCCCAGAAACAGCAATAAGTGGCTCTTCTCTGACAGTTGGTGATGCTGAGTGTCTCACAGGACGTTCACTATGCAATGATCTTCCTCTTCTAAGATATACTCTTGGAGGAGTTGTTTGCACTCTTTTTGCATGAGGAGTTTGATCAAGAGTCCTTCCTTTCCTCTTGGGTGATGACAGTTGCGAATATTCAAAAGACTTTGAACTTCTGGTTTCCACCTTTCTCATATAAACTTTTGCATTGGTCACTTTCCTTCACAACGGAGTCGCCAAATATGCTGAAACTGAGCTTCTTTAAAGCTGTAAACCTGCTGTAGCATATCAAAACAGCAAGAACTGATAAAAAATTATGACTTCTTTTGTCCCACCTGGCGTGCCAAAACTGTTATGCACCAAATTTTCACCCTACTGAGATTTTCAAGCTCAGCAATCTGGCATAACATGGGACTCAAATTCTACATGTGGGATATGCAATATTGAAAATGAGACCTCCGGATTCTAGGCCGGTTCCTGTTAAATAAACATCTATTTTTTGCTCTTCAAACCTGAAGACTTAAGAGGAGAAGGGGAAGAAAAGGGATAAAAAGAACTTAAGGATTGAAACTAATTAATGGGTGATACACCAAAATCACTTTCCTTAACACAGAAAGAACCCACAGCTATTTATATGATGATGCAATAACTGGTAAAACCCTCAACACATGAATATTTCAAAGGAAGATCTGAGATCAGAATGATACTTAAAGGATGTTAATCACAGTAAATACATCTAGAAATTAATACAACCTTTAACCTATGAAGAGAATTCCTAGTCACAAAGATGCCAAAATGAGACAAACTTAAAAGGTTTCAGATAAGAAACACAGAAAAGAAAGATCAATCACCAATCTACATACAAATATGACACCAGAAATAGATCAAAGATGCTGTATAAAGGCCCTCAAAGGCCCTGGAAATGCATACTCCAAATTCTGATACAAAGCTTGGAACAAAATAGCACCATGTCCTCCAGAAATTACAAAGTCTCTTCCACTCCAGAATTTTGCATCCTTCAAATAGAAATAAGGAAGAGAATAAATAAGCTCAAACTCTCCACCCTAACCCTAGAAAAAGGGCCCCACCTTGGATAAGGGGTCGGATTTGGTAAAAAATCCCTAAAAGAAGGCTCTCAAACTTATCAACAACTTACCCAAAACAGGAAAAAGTCTTCCAGACCCGGATAGGAACAAAAATCCTCATAAAGAGGACTCAAAAGACTCCAAAAAAGGTGTCCCATAAGTCAAAAACTCCTCCCCTAAATCCAGCAACTCAAAACCTCCACTTGACAAAAACAGATTGTCATATCTCCAAGATTTAATGCTCCACTTAAAGGCTCCTCTTGACTAGGTTTTTTAAAAGAATACATCAAATATCTTCAACTTGCATTAATAACATTATTTTTTTAAAGTGATTTATAATTTATCACTTTAAAAATAAAGTTTTACAATTTTTAAAGTGCAAGTTGGAAAACCACCTAGCAAGGTTATTTTAATTCTACATTTAAATATCATTTATTAAAAATGATTAATAAATCATTTTAATAAAGATTTACATCTAATTTTAAAATACAAACATTAAAATAGACTTAAGCACTAACTTTGCATTTTGATAAAATCATTTATTAAAAATGATTTATTAACCATTTTTAATAAAGATTTTCATTTGATTTTAAAATGCAAAAATAAAATTGACCAAACTCTAAGCATTACATTTTAATTTGTGAAAACTTTAGAGTTTAAAATGATTTTGCAAGGAATGAAGAAAGCCAAAAGAAAAGGCAAAGAGGTCAAAATTATTAGGGTTCGAACCCTAAAAAGCAACAAAGACATTTTATTTTGCATTTTTATGAAGTCTCCTCTTTGCTGGGCGCCGCCACTCCTCAATCCCTAGCCACGAACTTGTTGTTTTCTGGATTTTTGCCATTGATGAACTTTGAATCTGGTTTTTGTTGGCCGAAACTTGCAGTATATGACATTTTTTAAAAAAAATGTGGAGCATTTTGGTGCAATTTTCAGTTAAGATCAATGCTCTTTCATTTCTTTGAGACTTTGTGCGAACTTTGGGCACGAATCTGCTTCTTTTCTGGCCGCCATGAGCATCTCTAAGCCACGAACTTGTTGGAGACTTCCTTAAATTCGAATAAATGAAGATTTTATCAGGTATTTTAAGATAAAAAACTGGTCTTTTAGCTTTTGACGAATTTCTGAAAGTCTTTTTCATTTCCTGAGGCCGCCATTGAAAGTTCTTGAAGTAATTTTAGAAGCAAAGAACAAGCTTGCAAACAAACTCGAATCTGGTCTTTAGCTTTTTTGAATCTGCAATACTTACTTTGGATCTACAATACTTACTTGAATCTGCAATACTTACTTTGGATCTACAATACTTACTTTGCAAACCGCGCCATGGACATTTCCTTTTGATCTTTGCAAAAAATGTAGCATTTGAAATTCATAGGAGATGAAATACTTTGATTTTTTGTGGAAATATAGCCACGTTTTTCAAATCTGGGCATTTTGATCCATAGATCTCTGAGATTTCTATTCTAAAAGCAAGCTTTTACATTTGAAAACCCTCTGGTTTGGTGTTAATCTTTCTCACTATATAGGTTGCATTTTTCTGTTTCTATTGGCTTAGAGATCTGAAGCCAAAAGCTTACTCGAATTCAATGAAAATTTAGATACACCATTTGGCTGCATTTTCTGTATTTGCATTTTCTGTTTTTACTATCCTATGACACCTTTTGAGTATTTTCTGATTTATAGCAAAGTGTTGTTTATTCAATGATCACTGCTCAAATCTAGACCTTGTTGTTTAATGATAATTGCTTTTAGTTAATTGTATTTGGAGTTGATGAACATGAAAGCTTTTTGTTTTCTGCTATCTCTTGAACTCGAAAGCATGACTACTACATACTTTTGAAGCTATGAATACTTCAAATGCATGAATACTTTGTCTCTCTATATGTAATGAGGCTTTACACTTAATATAGATGCAATGTAAAGAAAAACAAAGTAGAGCTGAACAAAAAATGAAAAAGATGAATGCAATATGCTGCTTTAAATATCTGTTATCAATATCCATGTGCTTTGAATGAAAATTATGAATACGTCCTTTTTGATATGCCGAGCTCAACCCTTGTGGGAGCCTGTTTTACTCCACATATCTGATTCTGAACATGATGAACTTGTTCCTGCACACTGAAACAAACATGTCAGCAAAAAATAAGAAGCTGAAAGCTTCCATTGAATTACATTCCTTCTTCTCTGATTTTTTGCAATTATCTGATGGATGCCTGATCGACTGCATGTTATATTTCTGTTGATAGCGTAGATATATGATAGGATCTGATCCGTTATTGCTTAGAGATTAACTCTAACATCATCTTTAATCTTCCTTGCAGATGCTTTTGGAGTTGGAATGGGAGCTGAAACTGAAAATGGAGCTAGAGCTGACGTCTCGACTGGAAACCTCAACCGTCAACGATTCGTCATTCCAGGCAATGACGAATCACCTCCTACCCTATATTTATGTTATTTTTAGTTGTATAACATATCATTGTTTATGCATTCTTTCTTTGATTGTAAAAATCAGAAAAGTTACTTCCACGACTTGTATGGAATTCAACATTTTTACAGAATGAATAAAAGCATTACTATGCAAATCTTTTCAATTTTTTGTTTTAAACGTTTGTACAATAAACTATGATTCATATGTAAAATGGTCTCAATGATGATTACTGAACACTCAATCAACAAAACATGAAAATTTTCTGTACCTAAAAACAGTGAACTTCATCCAGTTCTACCTTTGCTTTTCAGTTTCCTCAACAATGTTGAAACTAAACCAATAAACTTGACTTGACCTGAGCTGTAAGTAAAAAGTGGGTAACAGAACCAATTAAGGTTTCATTATGCAATACCTTTGGAACCTTACAACTATGCCAACTAGGGGTCGCAGGTTGGGTTGTAAGGTGACAACTTCACAACACTCACACCTACAACACTCTTAGAGTACGAGGAAAGGAATTGTCAGTATCAAAAAAATGAAATCAAAATGGTTCATGTCGGGTTCGCCAAAAAATTTAGGAGAGGGGGACCACCACGTGCGAGGCCCTAGGTTACAGAGGGCCAAGATGCGGAAGGTTTCCCTAACTTACCTCAACTCAACGGGTGTTAGGAAATGCGGGACGAGAATGATGAGGACTATAAGGTCCTTCAACCAATCTACAAACCAAAAATATAGTGCGGATGTTTGCACATCGTATGGGCGTCCCTGACAGAAACACCTCCATCGACGCTCAAAACAAGTGCCAAGTGTGATGAAAGCAACAGGCTTAGGTGGAATTAAGCCTCTGAACTTGGTTTTCTAAAGTGGAGAAGGGAAAAAGGGGAATTTGTGTAAGGTGTGCAAATTCACTCCTATGCAAAACCAAATATGATGGAAGATTAGGAATCACTAATTAAGAATTATATGTGGATATAACCTTATGAATGATATGTGACCACTAAAAAAGTTATAACGATTGATCTTAATTTCCTTTCCTCCAGTTCAAATTCTCCAAAAACCTTAACATATAAACAAGTGAATTGTTAAGAAAAGCAATCTTGAATACCTATTTAAAACTCAATAATGGTGGATTTATTGTCATTGTAACCTCCTCATACTCCAAACTTAAGTGTAGTAGACCTGCATATAAATATAGACAAATTGTTGAGCATAAGAAACATGAACTACAAAGTTTGAACTAAACATTCTCTCAAACCAAATTATATGATGCAAGATTAAGAATAATTACTTATGAATTATATGTTGATGCATAACCATCATAACTTCATTTTACTCATAAAACAACCATGGATGTATTGATTTTATTCACTTGAAAATATACCTTTGTTATCGAAAAAACCTACACATATAAACAAGTGAATTGTTAAGAAAAACAATCTTGAAGACCTATTTGAAACTCAACAATGGTGGATTTATTGTCATTGTAACCTCGTTGTGCTCCAAACTTGAGTGAAATAGACTTGCATATAAATATAGACAAATAAATGTGCATAAGCAACATGAACTACAAATTTTTAACTGAACATTCTCTCAAACCAAATATGATGCAAGATTAAGAATTGTGATACTTATGAATTAATGTTTATGAATTACTATCATAACCTCATTGTACACATAACACAACTGTGGATGTATTAATTTGAATCACTTAAAAATATAGCTTTGTTATCCAAAAAACCTACATTTTTTATATACCAATTAACTTTTATGCAAAATTTTAATGTACTTTTAATCTAACCCATAGGAATAACATGAATCTAAAAAAGATGAAAAATATCATACCTGACTCATAGAAAAAATAGATCCACTACTCAAGTGTGCCTTAGGGGTCATCTCTTATCTTCAAAGTTTTCAATATTTCTTCATGATCAACAATAGTAATCGTCCATAGTTATTTTGTTCTTGGTTTTGCATGATGCTTCAATAACTTAACATTCATTTCTACAACTAGGTATGAATAAATGAGTATGGTTTTGTGCTTCTCAAATTTCTCAAATGCAGGAATTCCATTCTTTCTAATCATATATGTTCACGACCAAGTTCCAACAATAACAATTGATCCTGTAGGGTATGTAAAACCCATCATCATCTGTCACAGGTTATGTTAGCTTTCTTTTCCCTTGAACACATCATACCAACCAATAGTTTGATCTCTCTTCATTCCTATGTGGTGCAACAACTACATAAACATGTCTCGGTTGTACAAGGTCTAAAATATGGTCATAGTCAAATAAAGTTTCCATTTCACTGAGTAAAGATGAATGAGATTCATATAAAGGGGTTAGATATTTTGGAATCCATGTATCTACCCACTCACTTGACTCACTACTATCCCACTCATATTTAGTACAAATCTAACAAAAACAAGCTAAATCTCATGTCCAAATAGTCCATGTGCTTACATATGATCTTTGGAATGAATGCATCTTTGATGATTCCCCGATTATCTAAAAATCCAATCTCTCTCCCACTTTACCATCATCAACCAACAAAAATAACCTACACACTTCTAAATAAAGGGATTCTCTTTGTGAAAATACATAGTTACACTACTCAAAAATTGAACTTGAATCAATGAATACAACACCACCTCTAATATTTAGTTGTTCTTTAAGTAGAGCCCTCTTTACACATGCACCTACTCCATCATGATCCCCTTTTCCATGCCTAGCTTCAAAAAACTCCAAATATGAGGTATATCCCTCTCTGCATGCATTCTACTCAACCAATAAAACATACAAGCATTCTTGAATTGACCAATGCAATTATCTAACCAATGAGATGTCAAACCATTCTAATTTTTTTTCCTACAAGCACTCAATATTTTTTGTTAAAAAAGTATTGTACATACTCCGATGAATGAGATAAATCATCACTCATGTAAAAATGGTACTCCTTGACTATCTTCATGTTCTCCTATGTTCTATTAGGGGCATGTGTATATGTGATGTGAACAAAAATAGCAACCTGAATTGAATTGTAATATTGAGATTGGAATTCATTTTTTGGTTGCAATGTGTAGTTTTCTACGAAATCAACTACAAAGATGATAGTTCCAACTGAGAAAAATCCTTACACTTCTTGAATTGTTGATCTAATAAATCCCTCGATGACCTTGGTAGTTATATTGTAGGACACTCCTGTAGCAATTCGTTAGAATTTAAAGTAAAAAAAAATATTACATAGTAGTTCATGATACATAGAAAAATCCACATGGTATTCACAACAACATGTATTACGAATTTTAGGAGGAAAATAATAAATGTCTTACAAGATTCGAATGCCCTTTGTGGGATTTTCAAATTTGGATGTGTTTCACAAAATAGTTTGTACAATGTTGTGTGGATATGTTCTAAGAAATTCTTAGGATGTGGTGTGTGGTCTCAATCACCAATTCTTAATTTTAAAACGTCTTTTACATCTAGTGATACTCTAGAGTTTTTGATTATGGGTAAAACAAGTTTTGATGGGGCCCCGAAACCCAATACAAATAGGTTTTACTAGGACCTGAAACCCAGACAAAGAGAGAGCTACTTAAAATAAAAGAAATAGACCAATAGTAGCCTAAACAACAATAGCCATAAAGAGAAAGATAAGACTAAACAAGCTGCATAAGACAGGTTTTGAAGGGGCCTTAAACCCTTTTACAAATAGGTTTTGAAAGGGACTGTAAACCCTGAGATAAACTTGAGCATATCCTGAATCAACTAGGCGTCAGTAAACCAACCACTCATAGCATCCAAATTTGAGCCCAAAAAAATAGTGAACAAAGTGGTGTAAAACACTAGCAAGACCTTGCTTTTCAACAAAACCAATAAGTCTAAACACCCCACCACAAAAGGGGATTTGGGACACACAACATAAAGCTGCAAGAAATTAACTTCCCTACAACACAATCTCGCTAGGTAGCAGGAAATCGATTCAATCTCCACCTCAAGAGGAGATATCTCCTCTCTATTGGAGAGGATGTCACAACCAGCTAATCCTCTACAACTTGAAAACTCCAACACCCTCAACCTCCACCTCCATAGGAGAAGTGTCCACCTCAATAGGATTGGAAACTGAGGAGACGGTAAACCTTCACCCCCATCTCCACCTCTAAAGGAGAGGAATCCACCTCCATATAATCTGGGGAGAAAGCCAACACATCATCCAAAAAAGTGACTGTATCATCCTTTGGTAAACTCTACACCAAGACCATAATGTGGACCAAGAAAAGAGTCCCAAATAATAGCCATAGATCCACCATAACAAATTTCAGTCTTAAACTCATCTAGGTTTTCAATAAGAACTTGAAAAGTAACCCAACTATTAGCGCATAATTAGCAACATGAGGAAAGCAATACTTCCAACAACAAGAAACCTCCCACCAAGAGAGAAGGAAAAACATACCATGAGTAGAAAGCACATCCAAAGGAACCACAACATCGGGGATCTAGGATAAAAACTTGAAAGCCACCCAACCAGAATAGCACATTCAGGTAACAACCTAGACAAGGATCCAAACAAGCTAGAACTCAGCTGCAATCCAAAACAAAATAGCCCCTCAAGAAAAAAGAACTTCAAGAACCAGAAGGGGCACCAACCAGTAACCAAAACCCTATGAGAAGAGGACTCCTGAGATCCAACCCTGAGAAAATAGGGCAAGGGAGCATACAACAAACAAAACAACAAAAAAACCTAGGTAGATAGATAGGAATTTGAAAGAAACCCAACCTGCAAGATGAACAAAACAATGGTGACCATAGAAGCACCCTTAAGAAACTTGAGAGAACAAAAGAAAGATCCCAACATTAACATATACTTTATGGGCCAAACAAGACATGAGATCAACAAAAGACCCCTAAACTTAGAGGTGTGGATGCCTCTAGTCCTACGAAAATAGGAAACCAAAGATCTCAGACTGAATAAATCCTTTGATCACAACCCTCCAAAATACCTCCAAAAAGTAGTTAGATAAAAAAGGCCAAGACCCTCAATCTTCTCCAAAAAATTTAGAGACCCAACATTCTCAACTACAAACATAAGGAAAGGAAATCCATAAACCTAGCCTCGAAGGGTAAAGATAGCACAAGCACAACCAACATCTCCGTCACTTCTAGCGCTTCAGCAAAGACCACCAAGCCAAAAGAAAGGAAGAGGAGAAACAGAAAAGGATCTGCGTCCCCATCACCATCCTCCAATGCCAAAACCACTAGGTCAAGTAGGGAAAAAAACACCAAATAGAGCAAGCAATTGAACCAAACTGAGAAGTGAAGCTAGCTCAACACCCCCATCTTCATCAACTTCTTCACCATCATCCTCTCCATCTTTGCCTGCAACACTCTCAGATTTTAAAACCCTTCCAAGGAACCCTTTCCCACCTTTCATCCTTTGCTTTAGCACCCACTCCATCTTTCGTGTCAGGTCAGGTGATACTCTAGAGTTAGAGTACCAAAATTGTTGAATTTCATCCTTTGTGGTATTAGTTAGCTTCTTATCAACTCGTGGAAGCCTACCAGTAAAATCCCAAGTATCATTTTGAAGAGGACTATCTAGTCTTGATCTTATTGCTAGTGCTTCTGACAATGTTTTATGATTTAGCCTTAAGTCAACACATGTATGCCTCACAATCAAGCCTTTATTAATTGATTTCTTACTAAAGAGGTTGTTATTACTCTATGAGAAACTCTCTATCTTTTTCCTTACTAGTCTTTCTAATAGAATGGAGTGCATTAAAAAGATTTTTAACAATAATGTTATTTCAATCAAACTTTTTATTTAAATGAATCTTTAATTTCTTTAGTAATGGTCTCATTTTGTAAGACTTTAGCAATTGTACAAAAAGTTGACATTGTTCAATTAATGTCTTTTTGGAAAAGTATTGATTGAATATTTGGGTATCCCACAACCAAACGATTCGTGATGACCTTTTTCCTTCAAGTTTATGTATTATGCTCTCATCTATTTCAAGTAACCATTTTTGGGTTCTTGAATGTTGAGAATTTTTATTGGAGTCATTACAATTAGATGGATTTAGGATTTCACTTTCTTCTTCACAAAGACCCTCTATTCTAATGTAACTTGGAGATACATTGACATTCATTGTTTCTTGTGTCTTATTAGTTTCATCAATGCTATGAACAAGTGGATTATGGAGTATGTTTTCAACTTCATGGGTTGTATATCCAAATTCTTCAAGAAAAATTTCATGTATTCATTCTTCTTTGTCTATGATGTTACTCTTATAAATAAGTGTTTCATCACATTTTTCAATATTTTCAATTTCATGCTCATCATTTTCATTTTTAGTTTCATGCTCAACATTTTCATTTTCAATTTCATGCTCAACATTTACAATTTCATGTTCAACATTTTGTTTCTTAATTTCATGTTCAAAACTTTCAATTTCAATTTTGTGTCCAAATTTTTCATTTTCAATTTCATGATCAACATTTACAATTTCATGTTCAACATTTTGTTTCTCAATTTCATGTTCAAAAACTTTCAATTTCAATTTCTTGTTCAATATTTTCAAATTCAATATCATGGTCACTTTCAATGTCATTTAAAGGTAAAGGGGAGCCTTCTCCTTGAAGATAATTTGACATACCTTTTCTTTCCACCCTCTTCCTTACTCTATCTTTCTTCCTACTCGCTTTGATTTCCTCCACTTGACATTTCCTCTTCCTTTTCCCTATACAATGGTCGTTGCTTCCCATTATCCCAACTCAAACAAGTAGCTTCATGATTGAAATGATTAAATTTTGTGTAAACGAGTGCCCAAAAAGTGAAATTTTGTTTGTAATGCACAAGAATCACGACATTCTTGACAACAAAGAGCATGTGGGGACCATTGGAATGCCCTAAATGGAATTTTGGTCTTTTTGTCCACTCAAACAAAATATATATCTATTTTGTAAAGTAAAATGGATGTTCATTTTGTTAAGAAAAATGGATATATGTTTTGCAAAGCTTGTATTCTTATACGAAAAAAAGCTTTACAAAGCAGATATTCATTTCGTAAAGCAAAACAAATATCCGTGATATCCAACTAAAAATGAATATATAGCAATCAAATATATAATACATATTATTTATATAATGTAATATTATAATATTATACTTATATATTATAAATATTATATATTAAATTAATATTAATATACACTAATATATATTATATATTATATTTATATTAATATACTCTGATATATATTATATATTAAATATTAATATTAATATGTTCTAATATATATTATATGTAGACACTCAAATAGTCCTGATTGACATTATACATCTAATTTTGATTAATCAACATCATTTCTTCTTAAATCATTTCTACACTAACCAGTTAATTAAATAATCTTTATTATTTAGTTAAATTCATCAATTTCTACTATTAATCAAGTAATTAAATTAATTAGATTAATTCACTTCCTGCTCACTAATGTTCACCACATTTAATTAAATAAATCAAATTATTTAATTAAAACCCTAAAGTCCTCTCATTTGATTAAATAAATCAAATATCATAAATCCCCTAACCCACTTGAGTTATTTAATTTTGAATTAATTAACTCTAATCTCCTCCTAATCCTCATTACGCATTTCTCTAGCTTTTAACCTCATCAAGGTCAACTAACCAAGTTGCACATGAAAACCATTTCTTCTAATTAACTTGTGGGTTTATAGATTTTTCACCTAACTCTATATTCCTACGCCCACAGAGATGACAAATGTAACAATAGTTGAACCAATATAATGATATTTCATACCGATTCTCTACTTATTTTAGAAGGTGGCAACTACCTTTTAGGATATACGATGAATAGAAATTCAAACTGCTTTTAACCAAAAAGCAAAGAAAGGTGTAGCATTTAACCAAAAAGCAAAGAAAGGTGTAGCTTTTAACTAGAAAGCTTTGAAAGGCATATCAATATCAAACTATAAACTAAAGCACAAAGACTTGAATCACTTCTGAACTAATAAATTTCTTTAACTAAACTCGACCATTGTCATAAGCGCTCATTCAAAGATAAACATCCAATAGCAATGAAATCTATTAAACATCCACAACACCAACATAGATAACCATTGGAAAAATATTTAGAATAAACAAAATAAATCGATACGCCACAACACAAAGATTATGTCTGTATGAACTTCACCATATGAGTTTCTATATTGAAAGATAACTGTAAACCCAACTTGAAAGCATAAAAAAGGTTTGCTCTAATGAGGAAAATCAAAGTTTTGCCCAAAAGATCCTAACTGCATCGACCAAACCCATATTTAAAGCATAAACCAATTGTCTATGGTAACAATTTCTTGAAGACAACCGCCTCCAAAAATTAAAATAGTCTTTAACTTAAAAGAACTAAAATTAAAGCAAGTATCATGAAATTCTAAAAATAACTATGCATCATTTTTCCGCTTCATCTTCCTCATCTTCCAAAACTTCGACCACTTCGTGTTCCAACGCCTTTTCCTGTGTCTTCATCCTAGACCTATAATCTCAATATCTAGTGACAATTGCAAATATATCCCTGCTTCTTGGTGTTGTAGTAATCTGTAATCTAGTTCTCCATTTTCCCAAAACAACTTCAGACTCAACCAACATCTTAGATCTTCTCTCTTCTCCAGATTTATAAGAATTTAGGTGGATATGCATTTTACTGAGTCTTGAGAAGGACTCCCATGTCACTATAGCAGGATCAACTATTTCTTTATTGAATGTCTCTCTAAACTTCAGAGAGATTTATCTCATATCTAGAATCCTTTCATCAAACTCATCAGTAATTTCCACTCCCAAAATATGACAATCTTCTTTAATTTCCACCAACATTTCAAAATATTGATCATGTGTTTTATTAATTTCCTTCACCAGATTATCATACATATTCAATTTCCATTCCAATGAATCAGACCAGAAAGGATCTAGCTCCTTAGGATTATTCACAATTTGCTCACCAATTAATATCTTCCGATCCATAGAGATCAATTCTTTCATTTCTTGAGAGAGCACATAGAGACTAGTTTGATCTTTTTTGACCTGCTGAAGTTTTGTTACTAACTCCTTACTCTTGTTAATAACTTGAGTGTAAAAGAGCACAAATTTATTAAGAAAGAAGATAGCCTCTTGAGATACTTTATCAATCCCCTCACTAGCAGCTCTAGAATAGCTCAAATTATTTTTAATTTGTTGTATGGTGAGCACATTGATGCCCTCCACCTGAGAACTTGAGGAGTCATCAGATGTAGGAGAGGCCATGGAAGAAATAAAGTTACCCAAAGTGAGGACTTGAGATTGCAATTTTATATTTTATTTCCTCTGTTCTTTCACTCTTTTAATCAAGACATTGACTGAATAACTGGCATGGTACACATCACCTTCCAGTGTTGGAGGCCACATATCAACATGTGTGAATTTGTAGTCCACCTCTGCTATTTCATCTTCATTTAAATCCTTCATAGGCTCAACAATTTCTAACATTTGATTTCCAGAAGTAGCATCAGTCACCATCCTTGACATCCTCCTGGATTTCTTAGGTTTTGAAGAAATTTGAAATAACTTTGCAACCGTATCCATTCCAACTTTCATTGTAGGAATAATCTTTCTCTTCTTCTCCACTACTTTCTTCAGCCATCCTGGGGAGGCTACTACCAGACCAAAATCTTCATTTCCAATAATAGTTTCTTTAGGAGCACTAGGAGTGATAGGTGGATTATCAACTGGAAAAGTGGGCACTTCAGATAGAGGAGGTAAGATATTATCTTCAACAATCTGTTGAAAGATAGCTTCATAATCTACAGGAACAAGTTTTTCTTGATTGGTCTTCTTCTTAGGGGTAGGAGAAAGCACACTGCCTTGTTCACAAATGGTTTTCAACTTGGTTGTTTCTTCTGGCCTATCACCATCACCTCCTGACTGAGAATTTTCACTAGAGGACCTAACAGAGGGTTTCCTTGATGATACACTTGCACCAGATGGTCGCGTAGACCTCTGTTCGTTCTTTTGTGATGACTTAGGATCCTAAACAGGACCATCAACTCTTTGCCATTTCCCATCCAACCAGTCCTGGGTTCTTTTAAGCACTGGGGCAACACACACCCTCATATATGAAATCTCACTTTGGCTCCAATCAACCCTAGGGTGGGATTTATTAGACAAATTTTCATATCCAGGATCTAAGATTGTTGAATCCTCAGCTACATTTTTAGGAATTTAAAATGATAGACCAAAATATTGTATATGTTTTAGAGTTAACCTCATATAATCTCTTCTCAAAACTTCATTCTCATTGACACAATCTTCCCATAAATCTTCAATAGATGGGTGATGCCGATATAAGCTCCCTCTATAGAGATTTTGCTTCACAAGACCCTTACTATCAAAATTAGCTCTCATAGATAGATACTAGAGGTTGTAAATTCTTTGAGAAATCCTTCAACTCCCCTGACCACCTGGTTTGTTTTGCACATAAAAGAAGGGGTCTTCAATGGGAAGACACACCCTCTTTTCCCCATGTTCGCATACTTAATATTAACCATGGCCATTTGTCGACAACTTCCAAAAATATCAGTAAATCTTTAGGATACTGAGGTAATTTCAATGGGGATTTCTCAAAACCCCCTATTCTTAGATAGGAAAATTTATTAAATTGGATATAAAAACTCCCAAAATTTGATACAAGAGAAATTGATTCAGGAGAAAGGTGCATTTATGCATTTCCATCTAACTTCCTCATGACCTCCATTAAAATGCCTCATTAACATGACAAAAATAACCCATTCCAAATTGATTAGTGAATTGAGGGAAGCATTTATACACAGGAATATCAGAAGTTGGGGTTCCTTGTGGCTCCTACCTAGATCAGAAAGACCTCTGACTAGCTACAATGTACATCAGGCAAGAACACATACAAAAAGTAGTATTCTTATGGAAATTAATTAATTGTTCATTCAAATGGAAGCAAATAACTTCAGCCCAGTCAATGAAAATGTTCTCATCACAAATTATCAAGATAAACAGGCACATCCAATCCTCAAATAACTCAACTTGTGCATTCCCAACAATGTAGTGCAATAGCATCTACAATTTCTTCCTTGAAATGCATTCTTTTAAGTTTAGTCGGCAGTTGCGACTTACCTTTCTTTTCTGACCCCAACTAGGTTTTGGCCATGGAGTTCTTACACCAGTTTTCTTAGCTCTGTATCCCTTACGCCGAGCCAATTATTTCCAATTCTGGACTGCATGAGCTCCCAACACATAAAGAAACACACAAACACCTAGAAGAGTAGATTGTAGAAGGAAATGCAGTTGAAAAACTTAGCAAAAGTTTTGCCACCTCAAGTTATGTCATCAACAAGATGTGTGTTTAATGTTGTATTAATGCAACTCTCTATTTAAATCCTCGATAAAAGAAACCCAAAGGTTTGTGCACTTTTGAAAACCCTTCACAAGACATCTCCAGGTTGTCCCATACACATCTTTAAATGAATGGGTGGCACCTCGAAACACACAAAATGAACAATATGTCGCCTTGTTGTGGAACCTTAAAACTTTAGAACCAAGATCATAGGTTATGAAAACTCTCGACTCCACGACAACATGGGATAGACCATTATACTGACACACTTGACATTGAAAGAAAGACCAAGTCAGACTATTGGGTGGTTAGAAAACTTACAAACTCCGTGACACAATTCAAGAACATTGGGCACCAGTGACTTAGGTTATAAAACCTAAAGGATCCGTGACAAGAAGTTAGAAACTTAAAGAAATCCACGACGAAGGTTAAAGTGAGGACAAAGACTCCAAACTCGGATGGGATGAAGAATCAAAAGACTAAGAAAAATAAAGCTTCAAAAATTTCATAGTACATTATATACCCACAGGTAACATAACTAAATAGCCTATTTTCCTCTTAAAGGCATATTCTTTGGAATATTCCTCTCAACCACCCATTCATAAATTTCCCTCCAAAAGGATTTTAAAGCCTCTTACAAAGGTCTTAAATGCTCTTACAAGAGCCACCTTTTCCTTAAATGGCCTCTTACATGCCATCTTGTCCCTCTTACATCTCAACCATATTCATTCAATTCCCTTACATCCTCTTACAAATCCACCTACATGCCTTAAATTCTTCACATCTTTCAAAATGTGCTTCACACACATCCCCATGGCTTTCAATAACCTTGTGACAAGTGTCACAATGCTATTGGCCTCCATTTTAGTCCCACATTTACAAAATTCATCCATTCTTCAACCCTTCACTCCTATAAGTAGAGACCTCTTTTACTTGAAATGGATCAATAATCACATGCAATTTTACTATAGGCACATTCATCACTCATTTTCATCACATCTTAGCTTGTTTTTATTATCATTTTGCATCAAAGTCATCTTCACATCAAGGGATCAAGAGTTTATCAAATAGATTGGGAAAGGGTCACTTTCCACATCAAAGTGACACCAATCCCCCTATGGGATGATGGTTTGAGTAGCTTAGAATAATATTTCATGTTCATTTGCTTATTGTTTCATGTTAGTTTTGATAATATTTTCATCTTGCTTGCATGCTCAACAATTTCATGGGGAATGTTTTACTTGGCTTGTTTAAAGTGACTAATATGCTTATATCTATCCATATTTGATCAAGTGCAACTAATGCATTCACATTATATTATATATAATATTAATATTAATATATTTTGATATATATTATATATTGTATTATTATTAAAAAATAATCTAGACAAAGAGATGGAGATAAGAGAGAGAAGTAGAGAGAGGGAGAGGTAAGGTGGGAGGGAGAGAGAGGGAAGGAGGGAGATAGGGAGAGGTAGGGTGGGAGGGATAAAGAGAGGTAAGGTGAATTACACCCTTCTTGTGTTGCATGTGTCAATTTCTCCATCAATAGAAATGGCACTAGGAGGGCCAAAATGGAATTTGTCTTCATTAGTTGTGTAGTTCAAATACATTAGATCCTAAGAAAATCTAACTCTGATGGGAAGCCCTTTGTATATACTAGGAATTATTCATGAAATTCCTTATCAAACACACAATATACTTCCTTTTTTCCCTAATAGTGGTTAAATTGCTTCAAATAATGTCAAGATTTGTAAGGATCAATTGATTTTTCTCAAAGTTGAACATGAAGATACAATTTTTCATTTGTTCGTCAAGACTTTTCAAGGTGAAGCATGGCAATGGTATGTCAATCTTTCATAAAATTCTTTTTGTTTATGGAAAGAATCAGAAATTTCATTCTTGGTCAATTTGGTCCTTATTTGGGTACACAAGACCCATCACTTTAGTTTGAAGTTATGAGAAGAACAACACAAGAATCAGTTTATTAGTTCAATCACAGGTTCCTTTTTATGTATCAATGAGTTTAAGATTTGAATCAAATTGTTAATTATTTTATGTTAAAAGAAAATTATTTGTGGGGTTTGAATGTTTCATTTACAAGGAAGAGTAGACTTTTTGGTGAGGTTATTACCCTACATGTTGTATTTAACAAAGCTCTCTTGCTGGCACAATCTAGATATGACGTTTTCAATAATGCAAGTAACCTGAATGGGAGTTATAATTCTCTCGTGCTTGCAAGTTGCCAACCTTTTCATCCTTGTATCGATTCACCCACTGTACCTACCTAGATGCAATCATTTTCACTAGAGAACTACATCATTCTAAATCTTCCAAACATTCCATTAGCTAATGCATCAAATCAGGTCAGCTCCATAGAAGATCAATTTGGGAGTCAAGATACACAAGGTACAACCATGGATGTAAGTGTTTCACCCTCTAATGTAATTTTCATGGTTGTGTCATCTATTTTTAGTCATACCCCAACATATGATGCATTAAATCATGATGAAATTATGAGTAGAGAATTAGATGAACAGTTACATCATTTTGATGGTTTGTTTAAAAAAGAGTATGAAATAGATTCAAAATCTGATCACAATAAAAAGATCAAGTTAGAATGTAATTTAGTTGAAGATATGAAGAATAATGACAACATTGAAAGAAGTGAAGTATCAATAGTATCATCCTAGAATTATTGTCATAAGGAATTAGTAAATAAAGAGTTTTCTTTTAATAATTTGGACAATTCTTTTGGGCAAGATGAACATCAATGTGATGAAGGAATGTCAAATCATGGTTTATTTGAGGTAGATATACAACTTATGCAAAATAAATTAAATTAAAAATTGAAAGAATTAGGGGCTCCGTGTTATTAGATTTCACTATGTCAAATCAATGTAGGATACATCTTACAAATCAACATTGTGAGATAGATTGTTATGTTTTTATAAGAAAAATAGATTTATATTTGAATAATATTATCACTTTTGAAGAGGTATTCATCCCTCTGAAAGATCAATGGGATAGCCAATTAGACGATCAACCCCATAAGGGTCAATAAATTATGCATTTGCTCAATGAAGAAGATAAAAAACTAGCATACGTGATGACAATGGTGAGTCCATTCCAAATAATGAAGGTAATTATGAGGAAATATCTAGCTCACCATCATCATATAATAATATTATTCCTTGCATTAAAGTGGACTCATTGGGTGATAAAGATTATCCATCTTGTTTAGATCCATTAGATAAGGAAAATGAATTTATTGATACATTCATAGATTCTTTTATGATGAGTAATAAGGAAGAAATATCCTCTTGTGCACTTATGCATGGTAATGACCTTACGTATTTGAATGATAAGCACACTAAAAGGGAGAACAACATATTTCTAGATGAGTTGTTAATAATGGAAAAGTGGATTGATCTTGTTGTGAGAGCTCAGAAATTAAATTTCAAATAGATCCTTCAGAAGAAGAAAGTCAAAAGGATATTCAAATTAGTCAAATTATTTCTAATAATCAATTAGATTAGGCTTACACCTATCAAGAAAATAAATTTGAAACTAGGATAAATTCTAATAAAAATACCTACAAAGATGAAATTAACTCTTTATTCCAACAAGACATGCATAATGGGATTCAAATGAATGAATCAAAAGAGTATCAAAATGACCATCAAGAGGTTGTCCCATAAATAAAATCACTTCAACATGGAAAGAAAAATAAAATAAGGGAATATTTTCCTAATTTTGATTCTTTGCATTTCAATGAGTTATCTAAAGAAGATCCTTGTTTATTGTGCATTAATAATTCTAATCTTAATGGCATGATAAACTTGATGTTGATCCTCACATTATTTTTGATGATATGTAAGAGAATGATAGAAACAATAATTTATCTCATGAGGAAGAAGATTATTGGACCTCACAAATTGATAATGGCAATTACTTGCAACTCATTTTATCTGATGAGACCAAGAGGATGCTCGACCTTGTATCTAAGTTGGATGCAACAACGATTACCCATGGGTATTATAACTACATAATGAATATTACATTTTGTGATTCATGTAGGATTCATCCTTCTGATTCACACTTTGAATTAAAATTCTATGATTTCTTGTTAGCCTGGAAGATTGCCATGGAAGGTAAGACAAATATGGAACAAGTTAATCTAAAGATTGAGGAAGATGATTTAACTAATGATATTTGTACATTGAAAAATATGATTGAAATTGATAATACAAATGAAATCAAGCATATCGGTTTATTGATTAGGACTAGTTTTGATGATAATAAGGGCATGCATAAAAATTTTAAATCCTATTTTTATTTCTTGAATAGTCATGGTACACCACTAATGGATGTTTTTTTGTTGTTGACGTGCATGTACCTAAGCAGAATGGAATAATGCACCATGAGCTAACACCTCTAGAAGATGAAATCATATGGCATGAGCATGTTCCTATAACTAGGAATTTTCTAAATCAGGTGGAATATTTGTTGGCAACACAAGGGCAGACAACTGAGAGTGGGGGGTGAATCGGTTGTCACAAAATTTCAAACTTATTCAACTTATTAACCTTATTCTCATATCTGATCAATAACCATGAAAGCATAAATCAACAACACACCAAAAACATACATAACACCAATATTTTTTATGTGGAAACCTTGTTAGGGGAAAAACCACGGTGGAGGTCAGTCCACAAGATTATACCCTGTTAAAAGTATAAAGAAATATGAATGGGGAATGCACATGCATTCAGGCGCACTGCCTAGAGCTCACCGCTCAATTACAAATAGGCTTACTGCCCAAGGAAGACACACCGTCTTACAAAAGATTGGATTACATCCACAAGATTTGAACTAAGAAAAATAGCATCTGCTAATGCTTGATTACAGTTCCGATTAAGGACATGAACACTTCTTCACACTCTGCTTTGCCTTCGAAAGATTTAGAACATTATTCATGCAACAAGAAATTACATCACTACATGTCGACAACCACATATCAACAACACAACCACAACATCCAACAATATCCCCCTTTGGAATTGATGGCAACACATGATGTGAAAAACACCATCAACATAGCTATCTTCAACACTTACTCCCCCTTAGGTTCTGACTCTTTTCTCCTCAACAAATCTTCTCCCACATGACTCTTCTTCCTCAGATAATTCACATTTTTTCACATGACTCTTCTCCCCCTTTGACATCAATGACAAAGATCTCTTTTCTCCACACAAGCTCTGAACCACATATTTGAACATCTAACTACTCCCCCTGAGTAGCAACAACCACAACATCAATCCGGATCAAAATATGACCATGAAATGCACAGATTGATGCAAGTTAATGCATCTTAGTTATGATTAGGAGGGGTAATCACCCCTAGCTTCCCTCTGAGATACTCAAAAGTATCCTTAGGAAAGAACTTTGTAAAGATATCTACAATCTATTCCTTAGTAGGCACATACTCCAATCTGACTTCCTTTTCACTCACCTTCTCTCTCAAAAAGTGAAACTTGATAGATATATGCTTGGTATTTGAATGCAACACCAAATTCTTAGAAATGTTAATTGCACTTGAATTATCACAGAATATAGCAATAGGTTCATCATACACAACTTTGATATCTTTCAACATCTACTTCATCCACAATACTTGAGTACAATTGTTAGCAACAACAATGTATTTTTCCTCTATAGTAGCAAAAGAAATGACATTCTACTTCTTACTTAACCATGAAATCAGTGTCTTACCCAATAAAAATGCACCACCACTAGTACTCTTTATGTCATCCACATCACCTACCCAATCAACATCAGTAAAAGCACTCAAAGTAAGATCATCATATTTAGGATACCATAACCAAAAATCAATTGTTCCCTTCAAGTATCTGGAAAATACTCTTCACAGTAGTTACATGAGATTCCTTAGGATCAGCTTGAAATCTTGCAACAATGCATACAACATTCATGATATCTAGTCTAGTTTGAGTCAAGTAAAGCAATCCACCAATCATTGATCTGTATCTAGTCTAATTTTCTTTTAGAGAATCATCATTTTGTGTCAACTTGCATCCGGTCACCATAGGTGTACCAACTGGCTTTGAATCTTCCATACCAAATTTCTTTAGCAATTCTTTCACATACTTGGACTGAGATATGAAGATCCCTTTATCTAATTGAGTAATTTTCAATCCTAAAAAGAATTTCATCTCACCAATCATAGACATCTCAAACTCATTCTGCATCTCATCAGCAAACTTCATGCACAAACTATCATATCCTCCAAAAATGATATCATCAACAAAGAATTCAACAATTAGATCTTTATCATGGTCAATCTTGAAATACAAATTACTATCAACAATACCTTTATTGAATCCAAGCTTCAACAAATACTTGTCCAATCTGACATAACATGCTCTTGGGGCTTGCTTAAGTCCATACAATGCTTTCTTCAACTGACAAACCATATCCCCTTGATCAAATAATTGAAATCCATTAAGTTGCTCAACATACACTTCTTCTTCCAATTCACCATTTAGAAATGTTGATTTGACATCCATCTGATAAACCTTGTAGTTTTTGTAAGCAACATAAGCAAGAAATAGTCTCACAACTTCAATCCTAGCAACAGGGGCAAAAGTTTCTTCAAAGTCAATTCCTTCCATTTGAGAATATCCTTTACACACCAATCTTGCTTTGTTTCTAACAACTTCACCTTGCTCATTCAACTTTTTTCTAAAGAACCATTTAGTTCCAATTACATTTTTGTCCTTAGGTCTAGGAACAAGAATCCATGTATTATTCTTCTCAATTTGTTGTAGCTCTTCTTTCATTGCTTCCACCCAATGTTCATCTTTGCATGCTTCATTCACATTATTAGGCTCAGTCTTTGAAATTAGACAATATTCTTCTGCAATCTTTCTCCAAGTCTGAACACCTTTGTTCTTATCACTTATAATATGATCTTTTGAATGATTTAGTCTTACATACCTTGGATTCTTAGGATGTTCATGAACTTCTGGCTCTTGTGATCTCTCTTCTGCACTTTCACTAGTTTCTTCTTCTTGATTTTCTTGATTCAACATAATGATTTGAATTTGATTTTGAGTTTGAACTTTCTTTCCTATGACTGAACTATTATTCTGATCATCTAAATCATATCCATAGGTTTTGGATGGTCTAGCTATGTCTTCAACAACTTGAGCAATCAAACAACTTTTACCAGTAGCATTCAAGTGATATATTACCATTTGTTTTTGTACCTGAAGCAATCACATTTTTGGAACTCCCCAATATTCTACACTTTCCATTCTTGAATTGAAGATTGTATCCCTTGTCAACCATCTATCTGACACTCAAAAGATTATGCTTCAAATCCTCCACATAAAGAACATCATTAGTATTATTCTTACCATCAAGAGAAATGGATCCTCTGCCACATATTACACTAGCTTTGTCATCACCAAATCTTACCATACCACCATCATACTTTTCAAGACTCACAAACTCGCTTTTATCACCTATCATGTGATGAGAGAATCTACTGTCAATCACCCATTCATCTTTCTCTTGAACTCTAGCCGCTAAAGCTTTCTCCACATTTGAGCAACTAATAGATTCAATAGGTACACCTAATCATTTTCCTTGATAGCAATAAATACCCATTCATCCTCACTTGCATTCCCTTTATCAGATTCATCATATGTCACGCCTTCATCAGTAGCATAATAACACTTTATTTGAAATCTAGGATTGTTATGTCTTGACTTAGGGAATCTTTCTGGACACCTTGATGCAAAATGACCTATCTTATTGCAAGAAAAACATTTAATAGGAAATTTCCCTTTATACTTACCTTCTCCTTTGGCTTCTCTCGACAATAAGTGCTTCAAGCTCCTCTAGCTTTCTCTCCTCTTCTTCAATCTCTCTCATTTCCTCCTCATACATGAATACCTTTCACCTGGATCATATCTTTATTTATCTCTATAGGAAGTAGTAGCCTTGAATGCAGATTCTATCTTAGGAAGAGCATCACCAAATTCACTCAACTCAAAAGCAGTAAGCTTACCAATGAACATGTCTCTGTTTACATTTGTTATAGTCCAGAGCTCTTCAATAGCAGTAGCTTTGACTTTATATGTAGCAGGAAAGGATCTAAGCACTTTAGCAACAATCTCTGATTCTTCCAACTATCCATCAGCACATCTGATACCACACACAAGTTCATTCACTCTTTGCATGAAAGTAGTAATGTTCTCATCATCGCCCATTCTCAACATTTCATATTTCCCTTTCAGAATTTATAACTTAGCAATCTTCACATTAGCATCACCTTCATACAAAGTTTCCAACTTTTTCTAGATCTCATAAGAAATCTTTAGATCCATAACATTTGTCATCTTAGAATCAGTCAAAGCACTCAACAATACTTCCTTAGCCCTGATATTGTGCTCGACATCCCTAATCTTAGCAGTAGTAGTAGGACCATTCTGAGGGATAACATACCTATTGCTTGTAATGCTCCAGTAGGGTTCACCAATGCATCTCAGATGGCACTCCATTCGAGTCTTCCACAGAGAACAATTTGTTCCATCAAATCTCGTACTATCCTTCTTGTATGTCACCATCCCGGATCACCTCAAGTTGTTAAACTTCTTCCAAGGAACCTGCTCTGATACCAATTGTTGGCAACACAAGGGAAGACAACTGAGAGGGGGGGTGAATCAGTTGTCACAAAATTTCAAACTTATTCAACTTATTAACCTTATTCTCAGATCTGATCAATAACCATGAAAACATAAATCAACAACACATCAGAAACACACATAACACCAAGATTTTTTTACGTGGAAACCTTGTTAGGGGAAAAACCACGGTGGAGGTCAGTCCACAAGATTATACCTTGTTAAAAGTATAAAGAAATATGAATGGGGAATGCACATGCATTCAGGCACACTACCTAGAGCTCACTGCTCAATTACAAATAGGCTTACTACCCAAGGAAGAAACACTGTCTTACAAAAGATTGGATTACATCCACAAGATTTGAACTGAGAAAAATAGCATTTGCTAATGCCTGATTACAATTTTGGTTAAGCACATGAACACTTCTTCACTCTTATTCACTCTTCTTCACACTCTACTTTGCCTTCAAAATATTTAGAACATTATTCACACACATCAAGCACAAGCGCACCTTCAAATGGCATAAAAAATCACTCATATATATCTGCAACAAGAAATTACATCGCTACATGTCGGCCTCAATAAAATAATAAATGAATACAAACTGTCGGCCCAAAACATTAAAGATTATTAATGCAAATCAACCAAGGTTGGCCACAACATAGTGAAGACCCAAAATAAAATTCTCAAACACGAACCACCTTAAAAAATTACTCCATGAATATCCACAACACGCTACAACACCTTGTTGGCCAAGAACATGAAAAACATGAACACGCAAGAGAAAATCTCAAATCGCGAGCACAATGATCAATGCAGATGTGCAACACAGATAGAGCATGATCTAGAAACATCCACAAAAATCATGAATCACCAGAGAAGCATCCACAACAATTGAACTTACTAAAATCACATCATCTTCATTTAGGAACACCAACTGAAGCAACAAAAAAACTGTCAAAATACAAATCTTCATAAGATGAAAAAATCTTCACGCGGATCTCTGAAACTTAACATGGATAAACTAGATATAATCAACAAAAAAACCTTTAATCCACAACCTCTGATCATCAACGTACTGAACTCACCAACAGACTAAACTTCACTTCACAACTGACAACCTGCAACTTATTTTATTACAATTTTCTCAATATCCTTGACATATACAACCTCTAAGACATTAATGCCAATAGTGTTGATATCAATGACAACCACATATCAGCAACACAACCACAACATCCAACAATATTTTCATTATCCTCTATATTTTGATTATTTTTAGTTTGAATATGATGTTGGGAAAGATAAGTCATGTTTTTGGATTAACCATGGTAAAGAATAAAATCTACAACTTTTAATTTTTCAAGATTTGTACCCATAGAATCAACTTATTCTACCTAAACTTTACATTTTTTAGTGCAAAAACAAATTTTCTAGGCTTAGAACCTTACCTAGTAAGTTAACAGTCCTATGCATACTAAAAAATCAGTCAAGTGGATGTCCAAATTTTCATAGTCCTATGTTTTTATGGCTTAGTTTAGGAGTAGCTTAGGGTTAGTTAGATGTTAGTTTAGGTTAGTTTTTATTTTGTTTTATTGCTTTTTGTTTTATTTTATTCTCTTTGCACATCTTTTTGTGTTGTTTTCGTTTGTGGGTTTTTTCTTTTATTTTTCATCCTTTACTTTCTTGTTTCTCAGTTTGTATTGTTGTTTTTTTATTTTGCGTCATTTTTGTTCATGTTTGTCATTTTTTTTGTTTCATATTCCTTTGTCCTTTTCTTTTTCCCTAGGTTCTCACATTAAAGGTGAAAACTAAGTTATTGTATGCAAGTTGTGTTGAAAGGTGAATCCATTTGAAGTCTACTATGCATTTTCAAATACTTGGTCAATAAATTACCTTAGAAACTTCAATTTACCTTCATCCATTTCAAACCTGAGAATGTTAGCATGAACTAAAACTTGGTGAATTATGAAATTTTTGGGGATTCATTGAAAGATTTAGCACATTGTATACATCTTGAGAAATCCATAAGTTAGTTTACATTGGGTGTGGTAGCTCTATTCCAAGTGAAAAATATAAAAGGCTACATTTCTTTCATTACATCCATTGTGGTTCTCAACTTGATATTCAAGCTTTATTGCCTAAGAATTGAGGAAAAGAATAAAATATGTTTTCAATGAAAAACCAATATCTACAAGAAAGGAAAGAAATATAAAAGCAAACTCAATTACTAAGGGTGATTCAAGTATCTCTACTGAGGCTATAGACGCATGGTTGGTAGTAGACAAATACTTAGAGAGAACCAGAGGTATCTCTATCGAGGCTATAGATTCCTAACTAGCAATAGAGCTATGCCCAACATATTATTGCACATTAAAAATTTAGCTTAAACCATATAACTTGGATAAAACCTACTCCATTTTTATCATAGCAATGCTTTATAAAAGGAAACTATCTACACAAACAAACATATTCCAATTTCACCTTGGATCTCTATAGTGTCTCTAACTTAATTATGTTCAAATTTATTAGGTTGTCTTGAATGATCATAAATAAGATATTTTGAGTACTTGGAGGGTTGCATGTTTCAAAATTCTTAGGAAATTTTCCTAGTTGAGTCACCATTTGTTATACCTTGCATACACACCCCAACTTTTCACTTGTCCAATCTGGGGACCCCCTTTTCTTCTCCTTTGGTTATTGATGTGTTTTCCAATTTCTTTTCTTCTTTGGTCTTTTCTCCTTTCCCTTCATTTTTATTTTCAATCTTTGCCTTTTGTTTTTTCCTTTTTTTGATCTTATCCTAGAGTTCTCCAAAACCCCGGGATCCTCATTCTTAGTCTATCTTTTATGTCCCAATGGAGTCACGAGTCTCGAAGGGACATTCAAATTTTATCCCAAATGTCTATTTTCCTCCTACAATCCCAATCCCCACTCTTTCCTTTCTTTTCTTTTTGTTGCTTGGTCCCGTGGATTTTTTCTTCCCCAAGTTGTTTTCTGCCTTTTATGTTGGGTTTTGGAACTTTGAAAGGATTTTAAACTTTTATCCAAAAGTCCAATCCCTTTCGGATCCCCAATCTCATCTTTGGTTTTTTGTGTTGAGTTTCAAACTTTTCCCAAAAGTTTGAATTCCTCCTAGATCCTTGATCCCAACTTGTCCTCTTTGTTTGATTTTTCCTCACTATTTTTGTGTTATTTTGTAGGTCTTAGGTTTCATATATCCTCAAAAACCTCCAAAAAATAAAATATTTTCAAAATAAAAAAAATTGAAAATCCTAAAATTTGGAAATAGAAATAAAAATATCCTTTCAAGACTTCAGGTCCCAAAAGGACTTTGGAACCAGGTTCAAAATTCCTTTGTCCCCCCGAAATACTAAACCTTGAAGTTTGCAAGTCCTTAAAATGTCAAAGGTCTCAAAAAAAAAAAGAGTAAAATCCCAAAAATCCTAAAACCTCGATTGCTTTGTTGCTTATACATCCCTTCGATTTCTTAATTCCCAATAGGACATACTTGGAAAATGTCCAAATTCCCTCATCTATTTTCAGATCCAACATCCATCCCAAAAGGTTTGAGCAAGACTTTTTTTCTTGATTGGAATCTTTATAAAAGGTATTCCACCGTAGAATTTTCTAATGTCCACTCAAAGTTTTCATACCCGATTAGAAAAAGTAAAGATTCAATGTCCGATTTTAATCTTGATCCCAAAAAAATAACATGAAATGCACTAGACATCCCTAGCGGAGTTTTAACTCCCGATCAGACTTTTGCACAAAAGATCTAAAGGACGTATATCCGCTCGCAGTTCTGCTTCCCACCTCGTGATGATCGATATCCTGTCAAGATTTCAAACCCCAATTGGACCTTTCAAGAAAGATCCTTGGTCCATTTCTGAACCCAAACTCTCGTTCCTAATGAACTAAATAGAGCTTGATAATTTTGAAAAGCCAAAGACCCGATGAAGAAAAATGAATAAAAGTGAAAATATTGAAGTTCATAAATTTTAATAAAATTATTAATTTTATGAAGCATAAAGGTGGATGAATTGGAAGCAGAATAATGGTTTTGGTTCTTGTGGATTTGGTGTGATGTCTTCATGAAATAGATGCAAAGTGTGGAACTATAATGATTTTTGACAATATTTGCTAAAAGGAGAAAATTGAAGAAAATTGGGAGTTAAACTAAAACCGAAGCTTTCCAACTAAAATTAAGTGAAGTTGAATTGGAGTTGAAAATATAACATTTATTTATGGCATAATTGCATGCATGAAAAGCTCTAATTTTACATGTATTTGTTCGGCGGGAAAGATTTGTTCCTTGATCTATTTAATATAAAACTTTTCTCATTTGAATGGGTGGAGTTAGAAGGTTAGGAAAGTTAGACGATGGATAGATTAGAGATTTTGGCCTCAATGTATTCTTTGTTTTTAGTTAGTTTTGCATTTAGTTTTAGATCATTTCTAGTGTAGCTGGAGATAATTGTGGATAGATAAAACCGGAAATTCTAGTGTATGTATTTGTTTGATTGTAATTGAATTAATGAAGAACAAAGCTAGATCTAAATGCGGTTTTTGCTTCTTTAGAATTGTTGTCCTCGCATATGGTGTGGTACTTGAATCTCGAACCTTTGTTCATTTATTTCTTAAGAGATAAATGCACTCTATGAAAATAGTCAATTTATTTTTTATTTATGCATGAAATATGGTAGTTAGAAATGGATTACATCCTAATATTATCAAATTCCATTGGATCTTGCACTGTTAGTATAAAGGGATTGTGTTTAGTCTAATCTTAATGTTGCAGTTAATGAATTTGTTAGGCTTTCAATCAAATGAAGATTTTTGGTTGAGTTTTCACACCATTCTCTTGCATTTCTATTTAATCTTTTTTTTTTTTTTCTTTATCCTTTGGTTAGAGTAGGGTTTAGATTAGAGTTCTATCTAGCATATAATCAAGAAACACCAATAGACCCCTTGAACAAATAACCATATTGACCACTCAATCAAATAGAAAGGTTGTGACCCAACTCTTAGGACCTTGGAAGGTGATTGATTTCATGATCATTTACCTTTTTTAGGAGAGGTGAGGTGAATTACACCTTGCCTATGTTGCATGTGTCAATTTGGCCATCAACAAGACTCTCAACATCAATGCTGCTATGAATAATGATAGTTGTTATACTTAACACCCATCCCAACCTCCAAATATAGCTCGATCCACCTCACTGGAAGATCATCGATCATAAACACCCTCTATAGAGTTGCATCTGTGTGCATCAAGTCATACTCCACTATCTCACCTCATTTGGGTAGATGGAAAATTTGTGATACGTCCTTTAGATTCATGATAGCCTCACCATTCAGTAAATGGAAGCTACTAGTGTCACTATGCCACTACTCCACCAATGTTGTCATCATCGCTTGATGTGCTCTCAACTGAGGCATCCTTGCTAGTACCTCTAAACCATCACATCCAACCACTCCTCATCCATCTATGTTATCCTAAACCTTAGTTACATCATCACTCACAAGTGTCGCTTATGAGACTGCAATGCCAAATGAGGCTCCTCGATCATCCCAATACCTAGTGTTAGTCTTTTCCAAAAATTGTTGCATTCATCCTCAAATCCTAAAAATGCAAGTAACTTTAAAAAAAAACATGACTTTATCCCACATAGCACCTTTGTAGGTGCAGACAAATCTCTACCCCACGCTAGCACATTTTTATGTACAAGCATATTTTTATCTAGCAAAAGTGCATTTTATGAGCTAATGTGTGCTTACCCTATGCAAGCACCATTTTAGGTGCAAGCATGTCCTTAACTTATGTTGGCACATATTTGCATGATGCAAGCATTAGTCTAGGTGCAAGCACAATGTTAGCCAATGCAAGCATCGAAACCAAGTGTGCAATTGTAATTTCTTGTGTAAGCATGTTTTCCCCTAAAGGCACCAATTGGTGGTGTGCAAGCATAGTTTTGTTGTGCAAGCATCATTTCATGAAACGAAGGTGTTGAAATCATTCCCTTAAGCATGATTTCATAGAATCGCACCTTCATTTTTCCCCCTTCGTACCCTAGTCTACCCTCATTTATTACCCCCTAACTACCCCAGAAGCCCTCAGTTGGGGTACTTACCAGATCACCTACCTCTATTGGTTGTTGATACTCTCGAACCCGCTTCGCACGATGCAAATGATGAGGAACTTGTGTCATCTGCTTCTCTCACTTTGCTTCTGATCTCCAAATCAACAAGTGAAAATAACTTCTTGTGGATTTTCATGGACCTATTTATAGGCCTCCTAACTCTAATTTTCCCCTTTAGGTGTGTGGGAGTAGTCCTCTCACCTAGCCACTCTCACTTATCCCCTTCCCTACCACCCTTTTTCTTTCCCTCTCCATCTTGCTTCTACACCTAACTAGCCAATTTGCACTTACCTTTTTGTGACATCATTCAATTTTTTTAAAAATATCTTTCCTTTGACAAGTTTATTGAGGGGGTATCACCTCCTATTTCTCCATTCCCATTAGGACAATTTTTAGACTTCTTTGACGCAACATCACTTCAAACACTACATCAAAGAGGGGCAAAATGTAGACACCCCAAATCTAACTTCACATTATAAATTAATTAAAATTTTAAATTTTAATTATTCCACTTCGTTATCCCATAACTAACTAAATATTCTATTATTCAATTAATTATTATTATTCTAAATTAATTAAATTTTTCTTTAATTATTTTTCCCTATTGTCCCAATCTTCTAAAAAATAAATTATTTAATTAATATAGCCTTAACAATTACCTCTTATTTCCTCTAAAATCCATTTATTAATTAATCCTGGATTAATTAATTAATTATCTTTTTCTAACCTCGACTTAACCTTTTCTTCAATTTTAAATTCCACTATTCATGTGCCATTCTTCCCCACATGATTTCCTGCACACTTACCCAATAAATCCTCACCACTTTATTATTAAATTAATTTGAGACAATTGTCACCTCTAAAGTTTACTTTGTATGGGGCCATCTCTCTCCTGTCCATAAAATATAGTTTTAAATTCCACCTCCCTAGAGATAAGCAAAAAGTCAAATATTTTCCTCTCAGAGTCCTGTCACAATCCTCCACAAATTACCCAATCATCTTCATTTAAATCTCCACTCTCCATTAACCCTCAAATGACACTTGTCTTCTTCCTCTTTCTTGAGAGCACCTCTCAACATGAGCCCTTGATCTTGTGGCAAGATCTCATCCATCCATTTACTTAGGCCTCTTTCTATAAATAGAAGCCTTCACTCTTTATTTTGACCAAGTTCATATAAAATAATTGGACCCATTGTTATTGACTCACTATTCTAATTTTAGTCTAATAATGCTCACAATTTGCTATATGTGTGTGTGTATATATATATCAATTTTTAAAAAAATTACATATCCTACCATACTGTTTGTAATCATTGGTATATTTCCATTTTATCAAATTCTTTACTTGGTACGATGTATGGATTCTTGACTTATGGGTATTTCACCACATTGCAACTTCAATTGTTAATGTATAATTTAGTGCTTCAATAAAAAAAATCATATCTAAATAAGTCCTCCATTTCCTCTAGATACTCCTCAACATCATTAAGTAGATCAAATTTAGGTCATATCTCAAAGTAAGGGATTTTCTAAACCATTCCTTTAACATATTCATTATCAAAAGTTTCCCTACCTATTTCCTTAGGTTTTTTATCCAATATATTATTAGTGGTTGTGGTACTAATTCTTTTAATTTTTCTTATTTTTCTCTCTTTCTTCACCTCAAAATTTTCTTTTATTTGCAACATCCCATAAGTGGTACTACCAATGCCATGTGATCAAGGAGGTTCATTTCCTCATAGTATATTTTGACATGGGTAATCATATACTTTAGGATTTTTATTTTTCTCTTTCAATCTTAATTGACTATATTACTACTTTTCCCTTTTATTAATTTTTGTCTCTCCTATTTATGTTTCTTTGTCCAATTTCATACCATAAATTTATATATTTAATATATAAGGTGTTATATCTCCTCGGAGTTCTCTATAATTTCCTCATTATCCATCAATTCTAGAGAACTTTCCTTTTATCTACCTCCATTTATTTGTACCCCCTCTAGTGTGCTCTAGCTTTTTATCCATATATTTTTTATATACAACCCTCTTGGTTCACTCTAAGTCAATCCTCAAATAATTATTCATCTTTTATGGGTCCTTGTACTATGGACTAAAAGGTAATTCCCAATCAAGTTTCATTTAAATTCATATAGGTGTGGGTCAAGCAAAGATTTACACCCTAAAACTATATTGTAGTTTCTATGAGAAAAGGCCATCCAAACCATATCATCCCCATTCTAAATTTTTTGATGTGGAATCATTTGGTTTTCTTGATAAGGTCTTTAATAGCTAGTCAATTTTACTAACTATAGTAGAAGGAGAAAAATTCTTCCAAATCTTACCAATCCTATATTATTTTTAGTAATCAACCACTTTAAGATAAAAATGGTTAGTTAAGTATAGACTAATTGAGAAGCAAGGTTCACATTTATTGAGTGGGGAATATTCTAACCAAATTTCATCCCAAAAATTAACCTCTACCATTTCCAACTTTCTACTTGATTCCTTTTCTAAGCATTAATTCTTAATTATAAACCTTATTCCAAATATTTGATCCTTGAGGGTAAGCTTCTAGATTAAGGACTTTGGAGGTAGGGAAACCTCTAAAATATTTGTCTTTCATAATTATATTCTAGTCATTATCTTCTTTCATGATCCTCCATCCAATTTTATAAATATGAGATTCATTAATGAGTTTGATTATCCTTAGGCCTAAACCACCTTGATATTTAAGGATACAAACCTTTTCATGATTCATAAATGATAGTATTTATTTTTCATATATTCTTGTCCATAAAAAAATATATGAATTTGTTCAATTTAATTATCTACATAAGAAGTTTTTTAAATAGAGATAATAGATAAATTAAAATTAATTGAAGACATATTTTGAGGAACTATATTCCCTACTTGATTCAATAGACATACTTTCTAAAAAACAAGATCAATTTAAATATTTATAGGAGGGGGTTATGTATGGTTCCTTTCATTCTTCTAGTGAAAAGAGGTAATTCCTACAAAGGATAGACACATGATCAAGCAATTCATAATTTTATTAATCTGTTTTTGTCCATTTTATTTCATATTGAAGAAAAACAAATCATTCCTGCAAAAATTTAGTTATTTTCCTAATATAAGGTGAGAGGAGGGCCTCTGAGAAGAAGATGGTATGAAAACATTAAGAGATACCTTAGTGATATCCTCCCCAATGTTTCTACCCATAACTTAGTTAATAATATTAAAATATAGGGGATAGAGGAATGAATTGATGAAATTCACTCGCTTGTAAATAATATAGTAGGACACTAATGATTATTGAGAATATTGGAGTAGTAATACAAACTTGTAGAAGAGAATTTTTAGAAAATATACTCAATACTTTAAAGAGAAAATGCCTCTTAGCTTTTTCATGAGCTTTACTAATATTAAGTTTGAGGATCATACCTTCTTTATTTCTTTGTCGGTGGAATTAACAGCTTCATGCACAACTATGACAACATCAAAGAATTAACAACTTCATGCACAACTATGACAACATCAAAGATTAGTCTACCTACCACAAATCAACTTTGGTTTTTGGATATGAGCTTAGAAATGTATGATTTAATTATTAAGACCAATATTTTAGATAGAATTTAATAGAAGGTATTGTATCTAGGTCAACCCAGACAAAAATAATTTTCTCAAAGAAGTTCTAGAACATAAGAATTCTTGAATAGCCTCAACGATTTTAGTCCAAATGATATCCCAAAAATACGTTTAAAATTTAGTGGGAATTCATCAAGGATTCAAGTTTTAAAGGGGTGAAATGAGAAGATTAAGTATTCCATGTAAAGATGACTCTATTTTATGTCTTCTAAGGGAAATAATTTTAAAAGGTCAATGGATTCCTTCTTGATATTATCTTAATATATAAATTTATTACCATCTTCTCTAATTAATTACATGATTTAGTTTCCACTTATATGTTTCAAAGTATAATGATGAAAATATTTAGAATTTTGTCCTCATTAGAGAACCAAAGGACTCTAGATCTTTGATTAAAAAAAAACCTCTTATTTGTTAAGAAAGTTATGTAAGTATGAGATAATATCCTTTTACTTTTTTAGAGTGTCTTCATTCATGCCCTTAGATTGGATTTATATTTAACTAGCCTCTAATTATACTACAATTAAATTCTTCTAGGAGAATATGTTTCCAAATGAGTTTTTGTTCCAAGCCTTCAATTCCCTTTTTATACTTTTTAATTTCATTGAAACTTTGTGTATGTTTGTTCCTTTAGTTTCAAATATCCATAATTTGATATTATCTTTTTAATCAAGATAATAGACCCACTTATCTTCAAATCTAAAAGGATAGTTACCATTATGTGATCTTGTTTCATACTTCGTTGAAGAGGATTGTGATCAAATATTATTAGCAAAACTAAATGATAGTTGTTCGTCAGGATGATCCAATTATAAGAGACCATAAATATATCAGATTTTACCTAAAATATATTGAATTATATCATTCTATTAGACCATATGAAAGGATATCGCCTTATCTCTATGTTTAATGGTTCACTCTCACTCATGAATTCAACAAGCTCTGGAATACTATCCATAGAGTCTTTGTTACCACCATATTTATTTTAGGGTAGGAGACCCAATATCATCCACTTAAGATTTTAAAAATCCTCCCTAAATAATTTGTTTTTTCATAATTTCTCTTATTGCCTCTAGAGTTATATCATATATGCTTGAAAATATCTTAAAAAAATATTCATTTTTTTTATGAAGAAGGTTTCCAATATTTTATTTATATTTCCTTAAAACTTATCCTTCAACAATAATTAAAGAATCTATGTAGAAGAATGAATCATGGAGAAGAGTGTTGTTAATGGTGAAGTGGGAAAATCAGGTTTGAATTTCAAATGTGGAGTTGTGGGTTGCAGGTTGACTGATGTTTGTGTGGCTACTAAATCAGTGGGGATTGTCAATTTGTGGGTCTATGAGGGCCCAATGGTGGGCAATGTTAATATTTTTTGAGAAAAATCCTCTAATAGTGTCAAGGAAGGAGGATGTGTTGGTACACCTCACCCCAAATGGCTTGTAATCACTCTCGGGTTTTAAGGAAAATAGCTTGGGTTTGTGTGTGGAAGGTCAAAAAAAGTACTGAGGAGTATTTTGACAAGCCCATCTCTCGATGGTAAAATTTGTTTGGTTCCACACTAAAAAGGTAAAATTTCAGCTCCCCCTATTCAAGTGGCTTCTAATATGGCCTTGAAATTGAGTTCACTATTTTCATTTCAGACTCTCTTGTTTAAAAAAAAAATCTCTAATAGAGTTTTCTCTTTAGTTGGTAAATTCCTGGGTCCAAAGCCAAACATTGATGTGGTGTGTTCTTGGGAAAATAAAAAATGGCATTTGAAAGGTCATGCGGTTAGTTCGACTATGTCCAAAGGCTTTTTTTCTTTCTCTTTCTCCTTTGAGGATAATTTGGGGAGTATCTTATTGAAGGGAACTTGACTTATTGGTATATCTACATTGGCTTTGAAACCTTGGGAGCTGGGGTTGGACCTCTCCAGATGCTTTTTTATATCAGATCTAGTTTGGGTTAAACTTCCTAGTCTTCCCATGGAATATTGGGATGAAGAAGTTTTTGAGGGTATTGCTAGCACTTTTGGCCAATATGTTTCAATAGATGAGATGACCTTGTCAAGGCGTCAGTTGTGTTTTTCTCGAGTTTGTGTCATTGTGAATCAAAAACATACATTTTTTATTCAGTCATGCTTGCTTCTAAACGTGGGGTGTGGAAGCAGATGTTCGAGTATGAAACTATTTATTTTGCTTGCTTCCACTGTAAGAAGGTAGGCCATTAGACAAAAAAATTCCTAACCAAAGCTCCAAATAATATTCCCAAGGTCTAGAAGGCTAAGGAGGGTAAACCTAAAGAAAATCCAGTGTTCATTCCTAAGGAGAATGGGTTTGAGGTTCTAAAGAAGTAGGTTTTGGATCTAGCTAAGGATGGGAATGAGGTTCAAAAGATACAGGACTCAGGCCCTATGGAGGTTGGAGTGGAGGTTCATAAGCAACTAATCTTAGTTCTTGGTCCTCCTACCTCTGGCCCATTGGGTGATATGGGTACTTTGGATAAGAATGGGTATGAGGTTCAAAAGTTGTAGGGCTCGGACCCTGAGGAGGTTGGAGTAGTGGTTCAAAAACAACTTGTCTTAGATCCTAGTCCTCTTTCCTTGGGCTAGTTGGGAAAAATAAGAGCATTAGAGGTGTTTTCCAAGGATGGGTTTGTTTCCTCATAGGTGGAGATGAAGGTTTCTCTTCTTTCACCAAAATTTGTAGAGTTTTTTTAAACAAAGATGATTTGACTTCTCCTAAGGAAGAACCCTTCATTGAATTGAAAGGTGGAAGCAAGAAGATGTCTCTTTGTTCCCCTCCTTGCCCTAAAGGAATGGTCACTAGAAATGGAAAAAATGCAAATTGTGCCTCCAATCAAAGGGGACAAGGTAGACCCTCCTCTGAAACAATAGAGAGAGGGAAGCAAGAAGGACATTATTGAGGGAGTTCAGAAAACTATTTGATATGTGCTCAAAGAGAATGTATCCTCTAAATATAAATGAAGATAATCTCATGTAATATTAGGGGGATTAATCATGTACACAAATATGACCTCTTGAGAAATATTATTGGTCACCACAAACCAAACATCTTACTTATCCAAGAAACTAAGATGCAGTGTGAGAAGATTGAGAAAATTAAGAACTGGTTGTTTAAGGATTGTGGGTTTCATGGTTCAGTTCTGATGAAGCTTTGAGAGGTATTTCTACCTTCTAGAATTCAAGGATGGTTAGAGGTGTTGCACTTACTACTAATGCTAATCATGTTGAGACTCAATTCTTCTATCTTAAGGATGATATCTCTTGGGTTATTTCTAATGTTTATGCTCCAAATTTGAAAAATGCTAGAAAGTGTTTATTGCTTTTTCTGGGGTCTCTTAGACCTTCATTCCAGAATTCTACCTAGCTGGTTATGGATTACTTCAATACTCCCCTCAAGGATAATGAGAATATGGGTGGATCTCAAATCCCCTTGGACAACAGATCTAATTTAAGGGGGTTTACAATGATCTTGTGCTTGTTGATCTTGACCTACAAGGGTCTTCATTTACATGGTTGAATAGGAGAGTTGGTGTTGATCTCATTCAAGTGAATTTGGTTAGGGCCCTTGTTTCTGTGGACTAGTTCCTAAAATATTCTTGTTCTCTCTCATCCCTTACAGTCCAATATGGTTCTGATCACTATCCTATTGCTTTCTCAATGGATAAGTTGGGTAAGAAGAAAATATTTCCTTTAAAATTTGAATCCATGTGGCTAAGACACCTTGATCTTAAGGACTAACTTAAGATGTGGTGGTAGGTTAAATTTGAAGGAAGCATCATTTTAGAGTGGTGAAGAAGCTCTCCTTTGTCAAAAAGATGATTCAAAGTTGGAATAAAGAGAACTTTGGTCAGAAAACTATTTGATAACACTTGGATAAGGTCCAAAAAGAAATTCAAAACAATGGAATGAATCACAATATTCAAATACAAGAAAATTTTGGAAACAAAGGTCAAGAGCAATTTGGCTTAAGAGTGGAGACCATAATACCAAATTATTTTATGTCTCTTACTTGAAGCATAAGGCTACTAATAGGATCAATGCCATCCATGCCAACAACTCTATGCTTGAAGACATCAATTATATTCATAAAGAGACCTTAGAGTAATTTTCAAAGATTCTTTATGATGATTTGATCTATGATCAGTTTTATAAGGAGAAGTTTTTGGGGGTCATCCCTAATATTATTTTTAGGAAAAAAATAGAATGTTAACCCGTATCCCCTCAGAGGAGGAAAGTAGATTGGTAGTTTTTAGTTTGAAGGGAATAAAGCCCCTAGTCCTGATGGCTTTCCTCTCCTTTTCTTTTAGGCCTTTTGGGATATTATAGCTTTGGATGTGGTGAATACTACTAAGGAGTTCTTTGGAAGCAGAAAGTTATTGAAAGACCTTAATTCTAATTTCTTGGTTTCGATTCTGAAGGTTCCTAGAACTAAGTCCTTTTGGGATTTTAGACATACCAACCTTTACAATTCTATTTACAAAATATTCTCTAAAGTCCTTGCGATCAGATTGCAAGTTGTTCTTCCTCAACTTATTTCCAGCCAACACAATGGTTTTTTTCATGGGAAAAAAAATTATATTCAATTATTTTGGTCCATGAAGTTGTTCATTCCATTACAATTAATAAGAAGGTGGGGTTTTTTCTTAAGTTGGACTTAGTCAAAGCTTACGATAGAGTAAACTGGAGCTTCTTAGCCAAGGTCCTTTCGAAGGTCAATTTTTGTAGCTTACTGACTAGTTGGTGTCCACCCTTATTTTTTGGTGCTAATCAATGGCTCTCCTTCTCCTTTCTTTAAAATATCTTGTGGACTTCGTAAATGAGACCCGATTTCTCCTTTCCTATTTATTCTTATGGTGAAAGTCTTGGGCAAAAGAATTTAGAAAGAAGTGTTGGATGGTTCCTTTAAAGGTATTATACCTTCCTCTCTGTGTCATACTTATTCCCATCAAAAAATTGTGGATGATACAATCATCATGGGTGAGGCTTCAGTGAATGAAGTCAAGCAGATTAAATCCATCTTAGGAAGCTATGAAAATGTGTTTGGGAAACTAGTTAGCCTCCCAAAAAGTCCCATAGTCTTCCTTAATACCCCTAGACAACTTCAAGTTAAGCTCATTGCCATTTTAAATTGCAATTTGGGAAGTCTTCCCTCAACATATTTGGGCCTACCGCTCTACGACAATAAGATTCCTGGCTCTTTTTGGATTAGTTTGTTGGATATATTTAACTCCAAGTTGGAGAGTTGTAAAGGCACTTTACTCAATCAAGTCAGTAAGTTGCAACTTTTGTGAGCTTCTCTATAGAATTTCCTTGTTTATGTTATGATCTTATTTAAAGTTCTAGCTAAATTTAAAATGAAGTTTGAGAAGATCCAAAAGAAATTTATGTGAGTTGGTTATGAAGAAAGGAACCAAATTCCTTTGGTGGATTGGAAAAATATTGTAGACCAAAGAAATAGGGAGGTTTGGGAATTACAAAAATAAGAGATCTCAATTTACCTCTCTTGTCTAAAAATGTTAGGTGTCTTATCTCTGAGCATATGGATTGGACAACCATTTTGAATAATAAATACCTCTTTGAGCTTAGTAATTCTTGGGATTTGTTGGCAACTAATAATATCCCAGATGGATCCTACTTTTGGAAGAACATTTTATTGGATATTTGCTAGATTGTTGGAGATTGTTAGTTTTGTTATTGATGTCAACCCCCTAGTGTGTGGAGATTGTTGGAGTTGTTGAAGAGTGTTGCATAAGAGTTATGGTTCAACCCCTAGTGTGGATGTGTTGTGGATTGATGTTACATTGATGTCAACCTCTAGTATGGTCAAGAAGATTGGTGTAGTGCTAGTGTGGATGCGTTGTGGTTTGAAGTCACATTGATGTCAACCTCCAATTGGTGCAATGTTGTCATTGATGACAATGAGTATGTTGCACTATGTTGTCTTTAGTGTTGTCACTGATGTCAACCTCTAGTGTAGTGTTGAGAAGGTATTGCAAATTGGGAGATTAGTGCAATCTCTAGTGTGATCATGATGAGAAGTGTTTGTGATATTGAGAAGGTGATGTAGATATTTTGAGCAGGTGTTTTTGGAGTTGTTGATGCATCTGGTTCACTTGGTTTCCAAGTGCTTTTGAGAAATTTTGAATAAAAGAGTGTGTAGTGTGACAAAGGTGTGTTCAGTGTTGTGCTCTACATTTCTTCATGGTTGAATATATGCTTGTGTTGTTTAGATGTGATGATTAGAGGTCTTTAGAGGTTTTATATCCAACATTTTAGGTTTTGGATCATTCTATAGTGGAAGATGTGTTTGACAATGTGTTTGTCTGGGTAGAAGGTTGTCTAGGAGAAATAGAATTGATCTGCATTTCTCTGCATTGTTGTTTCCTATCTTGTGGATTTGGGAACATGCTAATATTTGTTTTAGCTACCTTCCCTTGTATTTTTGTGTGTTCAAGTGTTCCTCAAGGTTGGTTAGTGTGTTGCATGTTTGTGTCAATGTTGTTGGTTGCACAGGATGATGGTGTTCTCAGTTGCAAGTGGTTGTGGAAGATTTGAAGAATATTTTGATGATGCTAGAATATTTTAGGATGTTGTGAAGTGTTTCTTTGTGGTCCATGTGTTGTTTTCAAACCTAGAGAGGTGTGTATGTGGTCACTTGTTAGTGTTATTATAGGTTTGGTCAACCTGGGTGCTAGCGCTAATTACAAAGATTGTTTGTTGTTTGTGGATGCATGGTGAAACATGTCAGTTTAGATTTGGGTCCTAGTTAACCCTTTATCTGGTCTGCCTTCACTTCTTTCCACCACATAAGTTTTTGGTGCCAACCTATTTAGTGGTTGCATGTTTGAGGTGCATACATTTTATTATGGATGACATGGAGAAGGTTTTTGAGGTTGTGGAGGATATATATACAAGGTCAATTGTTGGAGATATTTGTGTTGAGCAAAAAATGTGAATATGATCAAGTGTGGTGATCTGAGTGCAAGATTAAATTCTTAAAGCTACCAGATGTAGTGAGAAGGTGTCTACATTTTCAAGATGCCTAAAGTTGCTAGGGGGGTGAGTTGAAGGTTGCGGATGGTGCAAAGTTGCAGTGTTGAATTTTTCATGTTGCTCTGAGATAGTGAATCTCTCTATAATAGTCTTATCTATTATTCTTTCTTCTAGGAAATGAGCCTTTGGAAGTGAGCTATCGAAAATGATCCATTCTTCTCTTTTGAGTAGTGATCCCTTCTGACAATGAGCCTATTATATTCAGTGTTTATATTCGTATATATGTGAGTTAATCCTCACTATGGTTTTTCCCTGCCCATGTAAATTTTGCATTCTATTTTGTATGGTTGTTATGGTGTTGCTATTTCACATGATTATATTATGTTGATGCTTAATAAAGGTTTAAATATTGATAAAGACTCATTCAGAAACTCATGGGTATGAACAACTTGTAAAATTCTTAGAATTTTACAGTTCCAACAGTGGCTCCGTCTGGGGATGAATGGTTGTGAAATCATTGCAAGAATCCAGATTTCTAGGTGAGCAGACCAGACTCAAGATGATGAATAAGTGAGCAAAATGGAAAGAATGGAAATGGAAATGAATGTGACCCTATACTACTGTACATGGAAAGATTTATTTTGAAAGAAGGAAAATCAGGATTGTCCATGTATTGGCAATTCCTGTTCCTTTATTTCCTAAACTACTATGCATGGAGAAGAATTTTTAAGAGGATTATCAAGAGTTGTCCATGCACTGGCAACCCTTAATCCTCTGTATTGCTCAAGAGAAAAAGTGCTTCAAAAATTTCCCATGTACAAGCAACTCCTGATCTTCACCAGTCATGTTTTGTAGATAATATGAATCTTCACCTTTCTTTCCAACAACCACAAAAGGTCCCAACCACAATGCTTCAAATTTCCCATGTTTTCCCTTCTCCTGACACCTTGCATTCCACATTAACACCATATCACTTTCTTCAAATTTTCTATATTTTGCTCTTCTATCAAATAAATACTTCATTTGTGCCTGCAACTTTACATTCTGATTTTGAGCTATTCTTCTTACTTCATCAAGCTCTTCCAATTGTTCCATTCTTTCTTCCATTGGTTATGGAATATCTATATCTTCCTGAAGGATAAATTTGTAAACTGGTAACAGATTTTGTAAAGGCATTCTAGCTTGCGTTCCATATAACAATTCAAATGGAGATTTTCCAATTGCCTTCTTTACAGTGATCCTATCAGCCCAGACAACCAGTTTCAGTTTTGAATCCCAAGCTTTCTTATTTTGACCCAACATCCTCCTTATGATCTTGAGAGGACTCTTATTGGTGGACTATGCTTGACCATTAGCTTGCGGATGGTAAGGAGCTGCATAAGAAATGGTAATGCCATATGTGCTGCAAAAGTTTTTGAATTCATCAGATCTGAAACACATCCCATTATCAGTAATCAATCTTAGTGGTGTACCAAATATGGTAATGATGTTATCCATTAAAAAATTTGTCACAACTTTACTTGTAGCTTGCTTGGTTGGGACTGCTTCTACCCATTTGGTAAAATAATCAGTAGCTACAAGTATCCACTTATTTCCTCCACTCGATTTCTCTTGTATCTCCCCAATGAAATCAATTCCCCACTGATGAAAAGGGGCATTGGCCTACAAAGGTCTAAGTTGTAAAGATCCCTGATACATCATCTTCCTAGAGAATTTCTGGTAGGCTTCACATTTTCTTACATATGAAAAGGAGTCATTAAAAACTTTCGGCCAGTAATAACCTGCCCTAAGGATTTTATGGACAGTTGTCTTTGCAGAGTCATGCCCTCCACAAACCCCTTCATGCATTTCACTTAAGACATGCTTAGCTTGTGACTCATCCAGACATAACAGCAATATCCCATCGCTATTCTTCCAAAACAAATCACCTTCCATGAACACATACTTAGATGCTTGCAACTTTAAAGTTCTTTTCTGGCTGTCATTTAATCCTTCTGGGCACTTCATATATTTGAGGTAATGCATGATGTCTGCATACCAAGGAGTATGCTCAATACTTGCAATTACTCTTTCTTTCTCCTCTATATTACAAATCTGATTTGCTTCGATATTTTCCTCTGCCATTAGCCTGGACAAACCCTGACCTCTCACCAGTTTAGTGATCTGTATTTCCATATCAAACTCTTGGATTTTATTGATCCATCTACATCTTTTTCCTGTTACTTTAGATTGTGTCAAAATATCTTTAACAACAGCATGAGGGACATAAGCAATCACCTTTGCTCCAACAAGATATGGCCTAAAAGCTTTTGTAGCTTTCACCAATGCAAATGCTTGTTTTTCCATTATATCATACTTCAATTCTGACCCCTATAATGACTTACTGAAGAAAGACACAGGGCTGTTGATGACCTTCCTCATTTTTTTGTAATATGATAGCAACTATGGTGTGTAATGAAGCAAATGAGAATATTTGAAAAGGTTTTGAAAATTTTGGGGACTTAAGGACAGGAGCCTCCTTGATAGCCTTTTTGATTGATATAAAAGCATCTAATGCTTCTGCAGTCCAATCTATTTTTTGTCCTTTCCTTAACATTTTTGATATGGGTTTAATGATTTCAGCAAAATTAGAAACAAACCTCCTAAAAAAGTTGATCTGTCCAAAGAATGACTGGATGGCCTTAATAGTTTTAGGGATAGGAACTTTATCTATGGCCTCAACCCTCTCAGGATCTATTCTAATCCCTTCTTTTGATACAATATGTCCTAAAATTTTACCCTCTGTGACTGCAAAATGACATTTTTTAGGGTTCAGACTAATCCCATATTCTAAAGCTTTAATAAATACCTTTTCCAGATGTTCTACATGGTCTTTAGCCTTCTTTGAATAAGAAGTAAGGTCATCCTGATACACCACCATGATAGCATTAATCAATTCTGCAAATGCTACATCCATAGCTCTTTGGAAGGTTGCTCCTGCATTAGTGAGACCAAACGACATTCTTAGATAAACATATGTCCCCCATGGGGTTGTAAAAGTTGTTTTATACTACTCAGATTCTTTAACTTTAACCTGGTTATAACCCAAAAACCCATCCATCATAGACAACAACTCGCACCCTGTCACCTTATGTAGTATAGCTTTCATGTTAGGCAAAGGGTAATTATCCTTAAGAGATGCCACATTCGAATTCTTGAAGTCCACACATAATCTGATATCTCCGTTTTTCTTCCTCACAGGAACCAGGTTTGAGACCCAGGTTGAGTGCCTGATAGGTTTGATGATGCCACCATCTCTGAGCTTTGCCAATTCTTCCTGCATTTTTGGTTCCAATGTTGGATTAATGGGTCTCTGCTTCTGTCTAAATGGCTTTGCATCTGGCTTTAATAGTATTTCATGCTGAAACAAATCTTCCCTATATGATTTTAGATCTTCATAATACCATGCAAACACATGTTTATATTTTCTCAGTAATGCTATCAACATTCTTCTAATTGTTGGGCTTATTTTCTTCCCTATGTACACATTTTTTGGTGCCATCTCAGTTCCTAAGTTGATCTCTTCAATATCCTCCTTCTTGACTGGCATTTGCTTCATGAGGGACCAATCACTTCCATCATACACTCTCTCCAATGCCACTAACCCTTTAGGAAGCTTATTTGTTTTAAGCTGTAAAATTTCCTTCACAAATACTATCTGCTTCCCATTTACTTCTTCAACGAAAGCATTGAAATCAATTTCTTGGGCTTCATATTGATCTATACAGTGAAGAAATTTCAAAAGGTCAGTATCATCATTAAAAACCTGCCAACTATATATGTTATTAGGCACAACAGGCCTTGTTTTGAACTCAATTTGTGATACTCCAGCTAGTGTAATATCATCCCTTCTTAGAGCTACATTTTCCAAAAAGTCTGCCATTATGTTCTTTGACTGATCTATCCATTCAATAGAAAATGCATCAAATAGATCTACTGTGTCCCATACAACATTCCTATATTGCTTCAATCTTTTATGTTTTGCTGCATATTTTGATTTAACGTGTGAAACAACTAACTCAGAATCCCCTAGAACAGCCAGTAACTTGATTTTATGTTTCACAGCTATATTCAAGCTTGTTAATAAAGCTTCATATTCCGCCACATTGTTTGTACATTCAAATGTTAACAGAAACGAATACTTAAATCTAATACCTTCAAGTGAAACAAATACTACTCCTGCACCATTACCTTCTTGGCTACAAGCTCCATCAAAGTACATTTTCCACACACCATTGCAATTTTGTGCAACATGCTTTTCAATTGGATCACTATTGATTAATTCCGGCTAGGCTGGCTCTATCTTAAAATTCCCCAGATCCACATCACAGAAACAATTGATTTGATCCTAAGGTACACAATCAATAACTTGGTTCATCCTTAGCTCCCTATACAACTTAACTTCCTGACCATTCACTGGAATAGTTGCATAAGACAAATAAAACTGGACATTTCCCCAAACTGCTGCTGTCCACTATCTTGATAGAAGCATCCCAAACTGAGAAGGGGTATCAATTACTGTTATATCTATATTATAATCCACCTGTGGATAAGCAACCAATTTGATCTCAACATCTTTCATAATACCTACCACAGGAACATGTATGTTATCCATTGCATAGCACTTTCCCCCATTAGTATCAACCCACATGCCAAGCTGTTTCATAACTCCAACATGCATAATGTTTATGGCAGCACCAGAGTCTATCATGCAATTCCTCATAAATTTTTTATTTATAAGTAACTTAGTGAAAAAAGGATCAACTTGATGGGAATTTGTTAATACATCACTTAAGCAGACTTCTGGGATATTTCCTTTCTCTTGCCTACTAATTTTTTAGTAGCCACTTTATTTTCAGAATTCATATGTTTTTCATTTCCATTTGTTATCAATTGAACAACATTGTCTCTATATTCCTTAATTTTCATCATCTCAAGTAATGGAACAAACATTTTTACCTGGGATAAAGCCTGAGTGAAGTCAAAAGAAGAACCTTCTGCCTTAATCATTTTCTTCTGCTCCAATGTTTCTCCTTTTTCTTCCTTTTGATCATTCTTTTGCACTTCTTTGCGTAACTCTTTAACTTCCTCCTTTTGGACAAGCTTCTGTTCTTTTTTATCATGTTGTTTATTTTATGCTTTTTTCACAGTTCCTTGTGTTGCCTTCTGATCCTTCATAAATATTCCCCTGGGGACACCTTCCTTCTCATTCACTGTCCTATTTCTCAACCAGTACTTACTCTTTGCTTCTTCAACTGCAGCAATAGTTAATCTCTCTATCTCCTCTTCGGTGAGTTTCCTCATACTACACTAAGTAGGGAATCTCAACAGAATGTGGTTTAGTATAATCTTCTTCAGAGTCAGAAAGAACCTGTTGTTCATCCATGTGGACATTGTACCTCTGATTTGAAACATCGTACTCATATCCTTCATCTTCTAAAGTAGAGTATTTCTCCTCAACACAGTGAAAAGTATTTGAAGTCAAATACATCGTGTGATCTTCTCCATCGTTACCCATTAGCATTCCTTCTTCTTGCATTCTTTGGGCTACAACACAGTAATTTGGGGAATGTGGCTTATCACAAATTTCACAAAAATAATTGTTATTAACCATATATGTTCCTTTCTTCCTTAATGGATCAGGAGTTTCTTTATTTCTAGGCCTATCTATTACAGGTTTTCCATCCTTCCAATTTGTATTATAGGGCATATCATGTATGTGTTCTCCTATTTGTACTGATAATTATTTACTTGCTGAGGATCCCTAGGATTATCTCTCCTACTAATCATTCCAACAGCCTTCCTGTTGTTTTCAATAGTTAATGCTATCTTCTGGGCTTCAGGTAAATCTCTTGGAAACCTATTTCTTAGTTCATACCCTATTTTTGGATCAAATGCTTTCAAATAGACACTCAATGTTGTTGAGTCTGGCAACTTGGATCTCTATGGTATCTTATTTTGCAATTTGTTAAATCTCTGGTTAAAATCAAAAATTGACTCGTTTTGATTTTTCTGAATTCCCACTAATTCATGAAAAGTAGCATCTGGTGCACATAGGTTTCCATGTTGTTCCAGAAATCAATCCTAAAATTCTTGAAAAGAACCAAACAGAGGCTGTTGGTAGGCCATTGAACCAATCCCTAGCTTCTTTAATAAGCGACATCATGAATAGCCTCATGTGTAAATCTTCATATGGTACATCCAAATCTTGGATGAAAGCATTGAAACTTCTTAAATGATTTTCAGCAGTAATTGCACTACTCCTTGTAAACTTTGGAACAAGACTTCTCCAACTGCCATCCATTGGGTAAGGGTATAATTGAAACCCTGCCAGGTCAAATTGTCTGATCATTGTTGTATATTGATGGGGAGAGGGTTAGGTGGGTACTGATACTGGTACATTGGATTATTGTATTGTGTATTATGATGTGGCACATAATGCTAACCATGAGGTGGTTGTGTATATGTATATTGTGAGGGAATATGTGGTGGATGGTTTGGCTATTTGTATTGATTCCCTATCTGATTGAGAGGGGCCTTTGACGGATCAGAAGGCCCTACACCATTATTGCCCTGCTTATAAGGCGGTACATATTTTGGGCAACTAGCTGTCTGAGCAGTAATTTGGGCCTTTTGCAAATTGAAGTCTCTTAATGCTTGTATCATTTGGGATTTCTCCTATTCAACTTTTAGTTCTTCTATCTCCTTTTTCTGTAACTCAAACCGTGCTTTTACTTCTTCATGATTTAAAGATTCATAATTTTCCCGAGGAGTTACATGATCAATAAACTCATTTTGGTTACCCTCCCTTCTTTGTTCACATTCCAATTGATATATGAGTCCCTCTGCTTCGAGTTTAGCATCGAACTTTGGTTGTTTTTGAGGATTATAAAATGAATTTCTTTGTTCTTCAGGGGTACAAGGTTCTGCACTTGAATTATCTTTCCATGTATCATAACGATCATATGTTTCACAATGTGATCTTGGTGCTTTGTCTTTGTTAGTTATGCACATGTCCTCATTTATCCCCTTACCCTTATCAACCTTATCATCTTTGTGTGTCCACTTACTGTTGCCAGCAGGACCTCCAGTATGACCTCCCCTATATTGAGATCTTCTCCCATTCATGTTTGAACAGATGCAATGTTTATGTCAGAGTCGCCACTCACTTTCTTAAAGTGAGAAAATACTTGTTTATTCCTAGCGGAGTCTATATAAGATTTCTAACTCTATGATTAAGGCCCTAATTCTGAGTTGAATCCCCAACAGAGTCGCCAATTTGTTAGCTCTCAAAAATGCAGGTTTGAACAACGAAAGGTTGCCAAGCTTTCACAATGTTTCAGGGTAACAAACAAGGCCAAATGAATTGAACCTTCTACTCTTCAGGTGCTGCTATACCTAGGCGGGTGTACCTATATGAGTGAGGCAGAATTGACTTGTGCTTATCTCTCTTGAAATGTTTTTCCCACAATGGTAGATGGGAGTGGACAAATAAAACTAGATTTGGTATAAATTGTATAGCAATATTAAAACTAAGACCTAATATATTCAGTTAACAGATGTAAGAAATGAATGAAACTTAATGATGAAACGTGCAGAGACTAGTGCCTTATTGGGTATGCAGAGTCAAATGAAATCAAAATGAGCAACTTCTTTCTGGAAAACATTAAAATTGTTTGGCATATGTTTTAGTTTATAACTTGTATAAACATGCAAGACTGTGACTACCAAGTTCTTCTTAATGATCCAGATGAATTTCCCTTATTATTGTGATCAATTAAAAGGATTTAATCTTTTCTTGAAAGAGTCGATCAATCAACCACACAGATACAACAAATGTGTACTGACAAACTGAATATAAACTTGTTACATCAATTTAAATAACGAAAAAGCATCAATCTTGGAGACAAATTTAGTAATACTTTCAATGAACACAACAAACAATTGACACCAGAAAAATGTCATCACATCATAAATTCAATTGAAATCTCTATTGTTTTTCAATCATGCATCATAGTCTCAATTTTTTTTGTATCCTACTATATTCTTTAATATGTCTCACTTCCTTGTATTCTCTCTCGTTCTGTTGTCAAAAATGGGTTTTATATATATCGGCCACATGAAGAGTCTCATCCATTCACATTCACATCTAGGCAGTTTTTCCATTCGAGCCTTTACAACTATTCATTGTACTCCTGCGAAGACATTACACAGTCATATCAATCTTCAATGTCTCACCGATAGTCAAAAAATGTGCATCGCTATAACGTCCCGCAGTCTCATCGACATTTGATGTCTCACCGATAGTCATCGCTTGAGTCTTATGTATCACTGTGACAATTCTAAATTGGGGAGATGTTTCATAGAATACTTTGTGTCTTACCGAGATATGTCCTTAAGTTCACTTTTTGATCACCGTGACATAGCAATTTTCCTGCCGATGAACTTTCATTCGGTATGATTCACATAGCTCTCGCCGAAAAATCCAGTCTCACCGAACGTATCTCCAAGTTTGAATCTTGTCGATGTGACATAGGAGTCGATAAGACTTCATGACTTCATTCCGATGGCAATGACGGGACCCACCTTCAACTATATCAGCGAGACCAAACAAATGCTACATGACATTTCGCCGACGGCTTAAGTCTGGCCGATGTAACCCTTTGTATCCCAATCAATAAGACTCTTATGTGTTCGATATGACTCTCCTCGATAATTATTGTCTCGATTATAAGTTCACTTTCTTTCCAATCGGTATGACCTACAATGACTCACTATGACATATTGCGATAACCATTGTCTTGCCGATAAATATCCCTTAATACTTTATGGTCGCTGAGACACAATCATTTTCTCACCGATGAAACAATACTTTGGCGTGACATATGAGTCGGCAAGACTGCATGACTTCATTCCGATAATATTTTGATAGAATCCCTGTGTCTTTATTGGTAAGACCCGGTGCGTTCGATGAGACGTTATTCCGATGACCTTTGATAGAGTCCCCTTCACTTTGTCGGAAAGACTCGATGTATTTGGTAAGACTTCATTCTGATACCATTTAGTCTGGTCGATATATCTCCTCGTGCGCTGGTCGGTGAGACATAATACGTTCGACAAGACCTCACTCCGAAGACTTTTGGTTTGGCTGAAACATTTGCTCGGGCATCGATTGGTAAGACAATATGATTTTGCTATGACTCATCCCGATTAAAGATTTCTCACCGATATGCCATTATGTTGCCGAAACAATGAACTGTGTCCTGCCGATGGGTGTTTGCATATGAACTCTGATAAGTGTGACATCTCTGAAGTCTTGCCGATAGACCTACAACAAATGTATATTAGCAAAAGAAAGCACTATGGATCGGGGAGACCTTGATCATCTCATGCCGATAGGAATTATATAATGAAATATTCATGACCCGATGGATTCTACAGGACCACATGGCAAAATATGGGAAAAATGTTATGAAGAGAGGATTTTTGTGTCTATGGTAAGGACTCATTTAGAAACTCATGGGTATGAACAACTTGTAAAATTCTCAGAATTTTATAGTTCCAACAGGACAAATGTGCGGTAGAGGATACAATTCAGTGTTTCAGGATGGTGGTTGTGAAATTAGAAAAGGAAGCTCCAAAAATTTGGTTGTTGTAGGAACAAGGAAAAAATGAAATTTTTATCATCTCAAAGGTGGTGGCGTCAAGTGCTTCATGTCTCAAATCAATTAAAGTTGGATATTGCATAAAATAATAGGTCACATCAATTTTGATAATCTAGTGAAGATCAGTTATATTGATGCTATGTGAGGTCTGTCAAGAATTACAAAGCCCATCAATGCAATCTACAAGGAATGTCAATTTGGAAAGCAAACAAAGAAAATGTTCAAAAATAAATAATAGTATACCGCAAGACCTTTGGAGTTGGTGCATACATACCTATATGGACCTACCAGAATAAGAAGCTCTCATGGTGACAGGTATTTTATGTTATTGATAGATGATTATTCTAGAATGACTTGGGTGACATTTCTCAAAGAAAAACCAGAAGCTCTAGATAAGTTTAAAGCTTTTAAATCTATGGTTAAGAATGAAGTGGATTTGAAAATCAAGTGTTTGAGGTCTGAAAAAGGTGGTGAGTTCTCCTCTAATGAGTTTAACAGTTTTTGTGAAGATCATGGAATAAAGAGACAGTTATCAACCCCTAGGACTCCTCAGTAGAATGGATTTGTGGAAAGGAAGAACAAGATAGTTCATTTAGTGGAATAAAATCTATCGGATGTCTGCTAGAGAGAAGCAATTCATAATATAATGTACATTATTAATAGAGGGTAAGTAAGAGTGAACAATTCAAAGACTATTTATGAGTTATAGTATGGAAAATATCCTACTGTGAAATATTTTAGAGTGTTTGGAAGAAAATGCTATATCATAAGGGATGAAGAAAACTTAGGAAAGTTTGGTGAAAGATTTGATGAAGAAATATTTCTTGGATATTCTAAAAAGAAAAATCTTACCAATGCTATGATAAAACGTTGAAGAAGATAGTTGAAATTGCAAGTGTCAAAGTGAATGAAGAACCACATCAAAGTTATGGGTTGATAGAAGGATATGAATCTGATGAAACTCCTTGTGGTGAAGAAGAAAAGGATGAAGAGAATGAAAAATAGATGATAGTTGAAGAGGAAGAAGCTCTAAAAAAGATCCCTAAGACTCCTAAGTATGTGCAAAAGAATCATTCTAAATATCAAATCATTGGAGATAAGAGAAAAGGTGTGTTGACAAGGTGAAAAGCTGCTATGATAGAGGAACAGGTAAACTTTTATTTACTTTTAGAAGTAGAACCTAAAATAGTAACTGAAGCATGCAAGGATGAGAACTAGATCAAAGCTATGGAAGAAGAGTTGAGATAGATTGAGAAGAACTAGACTTGGGAATTGGTCCCAAGACCAAAAAACAAGAATGTGATAGGAACTAAATGGGTTTTCAGGAACAAACTGAATAAGGATGGAAAGGTTGTCAGAAATAAGGCTAGACTTGTGTGTAAGGGATACTCACAAGTGGAAGGAATATATTTTGAAGAGACTTTTATTTTGGTCGCAAGAATGGAAGCCATAAAAATGTTTTTGGCTTTTGCAACACATAAAGACTTTAAGGTGTATCAGATGGATGTCAAGTCTGCCTTCTTGAATGGTGAGTTGGAAGAAGAGGTTTACATTGAAAAACTAGAAGGTTTTTCATTATTAGAAGATATTGATATGGTCTGTAGATTGAAGAAAGCATTGTATGGACTCAAACAAGCTCCCAAAGCTTGGTATGCAAGATTGGATTGATACTTGTTGCAACAAGGATTCAAAAAGGGTACTAAAAATAGCAACCTTTACTTCAAGGTTGAGGGAGATCAGATCCTGATTGTGGTTGTGTATGTTGATGACATAATATTTGGGGGAAATGAAGGTATGTGTAAGATATTTGCAAAGAAAATGCAAAAAAGAGTTTGAGATGTCAATGTTTGGGGAGATGAATTTCTTCCTTGGGTTACAAATCATTCAATCAGAAAAAATCCATTTTCATTTCACAATCAAAGTATGCCAAGGAAATGTTGAAGAAGTTTGGAATGGAGGATTCTAAACCAGTGTGTACTCCCATGGTTACTAGTTGCAAGTTGAGCAAAAATGATGAATCTCCTAAGATAGATCAGTGCAAGCATAGATCAATGATTGGTGGATTGCTCTATCTTACTACTACTAGACCCAATATCATGCATGCATTTTTTCTTCTATCAATATTTTAAGAAGATCTCGGAGAATCACATGTGGCAACAATTAAAAGGATATTTAGATACTTGAAGGGCACTCCGGATTTTGGTCTATGGTATCCCAAGGATATTGATTTCTCTTTGAGTGCATATATAGATGAAAATTGGACAAGTTGTGCAAATGATAGAAGAAGTACAAGTGGAGGCGCTTTCTTTCTTGGAAGAAGGTTGGTTTCTTGGTTGAGTAAGAAGTAGGATTTAGTGTCATTATCTACTGTAGAGGTAGAGTATATTGCAATAGCATCATGTTGCACATAGGTGTTGTGGATGAAACGAAAATTGAAGGATATCAGAGTGCCATATGATGACCTGATTTCTATCTTGTATGATAATACAAGTGTTACTAATATTTCAAAAAACCCAGTAATGCATTCAAGGATAAAGCATATCTTTATCTGGTATCACTTTCTAAGAGAAAAATTTGTAGAGAATGAGGTGAAGCTAGAGTATGTGCCTAAAAATGATCAAGTTGTAGATATTTTCACAAAGGCTCTTCCAAAGGATACATTTGAGTATCTTCAATAGAAGTTAGGGGTTATTGCCCCTCCTTTCAACTAGATTCATAAGGTGTGCATTTTTCTAGGAGAGCATTTCAAGATACATTCTTGGTCCTGGATTGATGAAGGCTACCTCTCAAGGGGAGTAGGTAGTGGTATGTTTTAATTGGTATAGTTAGGGGGAGCATATCTTGTTCCCCTAAAGGGGAGAGAGCGGTAGAAAGAGAGTTGTGGAGAGAGAGAGAATTGCTTGCTAGTGTTGCCTGAAGTGAAGTATGTAGATGTTTTCATGCCATTGATGTCAAAGGGGGAGAGATAAAGTTTGAAAAATATGGGGAGAGATAAAGTATGAAAATTATGGAGATAGAGTGAAGTAGGAGAAAGTGGTAGAAGTATAAGGAATGTCCCAGTTAGGGGAGAGTTGTTTGAGTGTTAAAGTTGCAGAGTTGCTTCTGCTGATTAATGATTTTTCAAAGTTGGTGTTTCCATCAATGAAAAAGGGGGAGATTATTGGATATTTTTTAGATATTTGGAGATTGTTGGTGTTTTCATTAGTGTTGTCATTGATGTCAACCCCTAGTGTGTGGAGATTGTTGGATTTTTTTAAGAGTGTTGCATAAGAAAGACTTATGGTTCAACCCCTAGTGTGGATGTGTTGTGGTTTGATGTCACATTGATGTCAATCTCCAATATGATTATGAATATTGGTGCAATGTTTTCATTGATGAAAATGAGTATGTTGCACTATGTTTCCTTTAGATTTGTCACTAATGTCAACCTCTAACTTGTAGTGTTGAGTAGGTATTGCAAATGGGGAGATTGGTACAATATCTAGTGGGATCATGATGAGAAGTGTTTGTGGTATTGATCAGGTGTTGTAGATGTTGTAGATATGTTGAGTAGGTGTTTGTGGTGTTGTTGATGCAACTAGTTCACTTGGTTTCCAAGTGCTTTTGAGAAAATTTGAATAAAAGAGTGTGCAATGTGACAGAGGTGTGTTCAGTGTTGTGCTCTACATTTCTTCATGGTTGAATATATGCTTGTGCGGTTTGGATATGATGATTAGAGGTTTTTAGAGGTTCTATATCCAATGTTTTAGGTTCTAGATCATTCTATAGTGGAAGATGTGTTTGAAAATGTGTGTCTTTTTAGAAGGTAGTATAGGAGAAATAGAATTGATCTGCATTTCTTCACATTATTGTTTCTTGTATTGAGGATTTGGGAATGTGCTAATATTATTTGTATCTACCTTCCCTTGTATTTTTGTGTGTTTAGGTATTCTGCAAGGTTGGATAGTCTGTTGCATGTCTATGGCAATGTTGCTACTTGCACAAGATGATGGTGTTCTTGATTGCAAGTGGTTGTGGCAGAGTTGCAAAATATTCTAGGATGGGTGGATGTTGTAAAGTGTTGCTTTGTGGCCTGTATGTTGTTTTTCGAACATGGAGAGGCATGTATGTGGTCACTTGTTAGTGTTAGAGCAGGTTTGGCTAACCTTGGTGCTAGCACTAATTGTGAAGATTGTTTATTGTTTGTGGAAGTGTGGTGAAGTGTGTCGGTGTAGACTTGGGTCCTATTTAAACCTTTGTGTGTTCTACCTTCACTTCTTTCCATCTTGGAAGTGTTTGGTGCTAACGTATTTAGTGGTTACATGTTTGAGGTGCATACATTTCATTATGGCCGACATGGAGAAGGTTTTTGAGGTTGTGTAGGATATATATACAAGGTCAATTATTGGAGATGTGTGCAGTGAGTGAAAGATGTGAATGTGATCAATTATGGTGATTTGAGTGTGAGCTTAAATTATTAAGGCTATTAGATGCAATGAGTAGAAGGTGTCTATATTTTCAAGGTGCATGAAGTTGTTGGAGACAATGAGCCAAAGGTTACAGATGGTGTAGAGTTGCAGTGGTGAATTTTTCTTGTTGCTCTGAGATAGTGAATCTCTTTGTAATAGTCTTCTCTATTCTTCTTTATTTTGGGCAGTGAGCCATTCTTCTCTTTTGGGCAGTGAGCCATTTTGGAAATGAGCCTATTGTATTCGACATTGCTATTCATATATATGTGAGTTAATCCTCACTATGGTTTTTCCTTGATTAGGGTTTTCCACGTAAATATGGTAGTCTATTATACAAGGTTGTTAATGTGTTGTTTCATATGATTACATTATGCTAATTCTTAATAAGGGTTTAAATATTGATAAGGGTTTGAAAGTTAATGAGGGACTGAATATTCTAATGTACAACTAATTCACCCCCTTCTCAGTTGTCATGTGTTTCTAACACATTTTTCTTGCTAGGAAGGTTATTAAGGAAGGTTGCATATGGCTTCTAGGGGATGGTAGGTAGATTAAATTTTGGGATGATTCTTGGTGTGATCGTGTGTTGCTCAATAGCCTCTACTGGGCTCTTCCTCTAAAATATTCTTGCTTGCATTTATTTGGTATTTGGGTTGCTGACTACATCCAAGATGGGAAGTGGAAGAATTTAGAAAGTGTTGACCCACCCTTAGTTTCTCTTTAGTTGTTTCTTTCTTAGATCCATATCCCCTCATTTCCCAAATCTGATAAGCTTATTTGTTTTCCCTCTATTCATGGGAATTTTTCGGTGGCCTCCACTTTTGGCATGTTGATGGACATTCCAAAACCCCCTCCCTTTTGGAGTGGTCTATCGAATCATTTTATAATCCTTCAAATCAATGTCTTCTATTTTTTGGTTTAGAATAAAGTTTTGACCATGGAAAATTTGTGTCAGAGAGGGTTTGATTTCCCCAATAGATGCACCTTGTGTGAATGTTGTTCTGAAGATGTCTTCCATATATTTCTTGGGTGCAATTTCTCCAAAACTATTTGGGGTAGGTTCTTTTCCCTTTGGAACCATGGTTGGTTGTTTCCTAACACTTTTAAGGATTCCATGGACCAATGGATTTTCCTGTCTTCTAATCCTTCTCTTTAGATTTTATGGTCCCTTTCAGCTCCCCATATTGCTTGGGGGCTTTGGAAGGAGAGGAATAATTAGGTATTTAGAGATTTAAAACTTAAGGAGGAAGTTGTTTTCTATAAAATCCAAAGAGAAATAAAAGAAAACCTTTTGGGTGGGATACTGTGTAAGGGGGAAATCAATAATGCAATAAGATAACCAATGTTAAATGAATTAAACTAAATCTAATTCAAAACAAGGATTAAAATTCATACCCATTACTCATGAAATGAACAATACAAAATACTAAATTCAAGAAAGAAATTGAAAAACAAGAACAATGAATTCAATAAAACATAAAGTTACCCATCCCATGTCAAAGTGTATTCACAATGATTTTGGATCATTTTATCAAATGTGAAGCCTCCATTCATGTATAGGAAAAGCTTAAAATGTGCATGTGATGTTGATCGAAGATGTATGTAAAGTTTGTCAATAGATCAACTGTGATTTCAACATTACTTCGTTGTGTAAAAGATGTCAATTCTCTGATCATTTTTTAGAAGAAGATTGTTATATAGTTTTTGTGTTTTGAAATGAACACTTGAGATTGCATAGTAGAATATCTTGATCAACGGTTCAAAACCGTTGAGAGGAATTAGATGGGAAGAATTAGTGGATTTTGATTATGTAATCGGTGTGATTGAAGATATCAATTTGAGTGTTTAGTGGAATTGAGGAAATAGATTGAATAATCTGTGGAATTGAAGAAATCATGTTTGAGCCTTCAGTGGGATTGAAGAATAGATGAATCAATCATGAAATAGATGGATTAGTCAACCAATCAGAGAGCAATTGGGGGATCATAATTTTCCCAATCATGAAAGTGGGCGAGGTTAATTAATTAATTGATATAATTAATTAATCTATTTGAGTTGAACGTGCAAGTCATGCTTGAATTTTACAAAGTTGTATTTGTTTGTTTTGACCTTTTTGAATGATGTTTGAATAATTTATTTAATTATTCAAATTTAGGGGAAAGTGATTTAATTAAACTATTATGTTTTAATAATTTAATTGATTTAGGCCCGAATAAAGTGAATTAGTGACATAATTAAATAATTGATGTTATTTAATTAATTAGGAAGAATAAAGTGAATAAGCGACATAATTAAATAATTTATGTGAAATGCAGTGATATTAAGGGATAATGATTTCAATGATGAGAAAATGTCATTTTGGATGTGTGATAAGTGTTAGGTCATTTTTACATGTCTACATTTTACCTCTCTTTGAGACAAAGTATTGGTTGCTTTGTTTCAAATATTTTAATATTAAGATCAAGATATGGAAATTTTTATATGCCCCACTGTGCCTTGGCGGTCGGTGGAATGATGGTAGGACGTTGGGTTGCCCCCTTGAGAGGTTGGTCGAAAATATCAATTTTTGGGTCAAGCTCACGACAATGTTTCATTTCAATTCAGATGTGTAGAGGACAAAAAATTAAGCTTATAGGACCCTTGTTGATAGTTCAAATGTTCCTAGGAGCTACTATTTTAGCCTAGGAGGGTTTCCTAGGTAAAAAATTAGGGTTTGGAGGGTTAAAATAGGTAATTAGGGTTCAAATCTCCTCATTTGCATTCTGAGCCTATAGGAATTTATTACCTCTGGATTTCGTGATTTGTCAATTATTGAGGAGCTATGGTGAGGATTCGAGGGGATCGTGCAAATGTGGTTTGCGAGTTCAGACGGCCTGCAAGTGTTGGTGTCTGATATGTACCCTTTCCTTTCTTGTTTTCGATTTGTTGTTTTTATGTAATTAATGCATGAAATTTTTTTTAGTGTAGGTGGTAATTTCATGATTTTCATGCATTTGAATTTTTTTTACTGCTTATGTTGTTTATAACTAGACTTCTCTTGCTTTTTCTACTCGCATTTGCCATAGTTGTTCATAGTTGACATAGTATTTCACTTTTGTTTTCATATTTGCTTAAAAGTTTCACTTTTGAATTTTTTTAAATTAGATGGCCACTCTTGTGATAAAAGTTTGATTTTAATATATATGTTCACATTTGCTACTATTACACTTTTGATTTTCTAAAATGTAGTTGTCAAAACAGTAACTACTTTTGACTGTTTTTAACGCTTTTGAAAACAAAGTCACTGCTTTTGATAAAAGTGATTGCTTTTGCTTTGCATAGAATTTTGAGTCAGTTTGTTTGCAATTTGAGGTTCGTTTCATGTTTTTGCAAAAAATTCTTAACGTCGTGGGTTGAATGGTTGTAGGTGGTTCTCAAACCACTTATGGCAAGGGAGCGATGACCGCGCGAGCTATTTGATTTGATCAGTGGGTTTCACGAGTTGGAGTGAGATGTACTAGATTTTGTGGGGCTACGACACATTTACTACATGCCCATGATTAGATGCCATAGAGCTATGATGACCGCCCTCATGGAGTGATGGCATTCTGATACATCATCCTTTCCATTACCTTGGAGGATGTATGGAGGATTCTTCATCTACCTATTCATGGAGAGCTTGTGACCTATTCTATACGATGGGGTACATGTGTTATGCACTAAGTACTTGGTGTCAGGAATCTTTAGGTTCGTGAGTCAGAGATAGACCTATCTCCTTTTGTTGGTAGTGCAGAGCCTGTTTCATTGGTTTTATGTACTTTGGTTTTGGGGCCCATTGTTCTTGATTGACGAGGCAGGCAGTTTCTTGTTGGTTGGGATGTTTGCATCAAAAATATGTTCAAGCATGGCACTAAATATGCATTGGGCCCATGTCTCCTTGTGCATTTATACCGAGATATGCACAAGGTTGCCTATCGAGGAGGTAAATCCATCTTTGTTGATGTGACATTGCTTCATGTATGTTTAAGTACCTTGGGATTGTTGGAGTGTTGAAAGAATTCTTCCTCGTCTATTTCTTCCTCACTATCCACTTCTTCTATGACCATTTCCTTGGGATTTTCATTTGACCTATCCATCGTTTCTTGTTTTCTACAGATTACTTCCTCCTCACTTGGTGGTTGGTTTGATGTTGCTTTGAATGTTGGTTCCTTTCGAGGAGTTATAAGGTCACTTGGTCTATAACCCCATGGATCACCTCCATCATTTGTGGCGTTTATTGGGGGCATACTAGTACTACATTTATTTGCTTCCATCTTTTCTCTATGTTGTGACCGTGCGGTTGTCATAACAAGTGCCAAGACTTTGTGAAAGTTAGGTGATTTCTAACTATGAAAATAAAAGAATGCTTTGCTTTTGGGATTTTCCATTTTAAAGGATGGTATCTATTGCCACATAGGAGGTGGTAATATGAGCCTTTCAATTGCAAGATCCACTTTTCGTTTCTATTTGTCTAGGATATTTATTGTGTTTCTCCACTGGGTTGGTGTTTCATTTTTCTCAAATATGAAACTTCTCAAGCTACTGATAATATCTATTTGTTCACCTTTGATTTGTGTGAGACTTGTTGTATGATAGGTTCCATAAGATTTGATTGTTGAACTGGAGCAATTGGATGCCAAATGGTCATAAAGTGAATGGTGTTTTGATATGGTTTTCGTGATACTCAAGACCCTAAAGTTTGAGTGATGTTTTTGCAATGACCTTATTTTTGGGACTTAAAATGTTGAAAAACTTGGATCAATATTTCACTTCATTTTTCTAAAGGATATGTTTCCGGGAAATTTACTTGAACTAGCCTTGAGATTCAAGCAAATGTTGATATCTTAGGAGTTTGATTGAAGGAATGATCCAAGTTGTTTGTTTTGATTTTGAGTCCTAAAAGTAGATGGGAGTGTATGTTTTCACAAATGAATGATGGAATGATGTAAATTATGATGTATTTTGGGAGTCTAACTATTTTTCGTTCTCACAAGGTTTAACCAGTTTAAGATCAAATTCTGTTTTTCACCAAACAGCAAGGAAAAGGCAACAATTTTAGAATAGTAGCGGTAATATTTGTCAAAAGCGGCCAAATTTTGGTCGACTATGGCCAAATCTGAAAGGAAACTACAACAAGATTTCTCAAGAGTGGCTTCTGTTTCAAGTTTTGTGTCTAGTAAACAATGCAAGAAAAAACAAACTTCTTGGTCAAAAGTGGCTAGTTTAAAGTCAGCCGCGATTGAAAAAATGTATTAATTGCAGCAAGATTAAAGTCAATTGTGGCAATTTTATGTCAAGTGCGTTCGGTTTTACAAAAGCGATAATTTTTTTGACATTCAGTCAAAAACCAGAGAGCAAAAGTGAGTTGTTTTAGGTCGACTACGACCAAATTTAGGTCAAGTGCGATAGAAACGACAACAATAGTGATATTTTGTGTAAGTTTGCTTTTCAGTTTCCATTTTGGCAGCAACTTGGATAAATTTGCAGTTTTGAATGAATTTGTTTGATCTGATTTAAGATTTTCCAAGTGATATCATGCAACACAACAATCAAAACTATTTGACCTAAATGTCTATAACTTTAAGCACATTTCCTTCCACAAAAGCTCAAAGTTTGTGAAGGTTGAGATGCTAAAGTCATAGTTTCCAATGTTGACTTCATTCTTAATTGATTTGAAATGTGAGCCTAAATATCTAGAAACCTTTAGGGATATTATTTTAAAATATCCTTAAGGAGTGCAAATATAGGGCTCTTTTCAAAGTCTTCACACAAGTCAAAAGAGTTTGAAGTTTGATAGCCATGTTTAATGCTTGTTTTGATGTGTTCATTTCAATTCAAGCAAATGTTTGATGTTTCAAAGTAATTGAGAAGATTTGGCAATTTCGTGAAAATAATTTACACCCTAGGGATAGACATGTTCTTTTATAATGGGCTTACCTCATGCCCTGAAGGGATGATTTTGCATGCAACTTATGGAGAGTGTTTTAATCTCAACCATAAGTTGAACTTGGTAGGTAACTTCTTAGAAACAAAATTCTGATGCACCACTTTCAAATGGTTTTTTAGCAAAAAAGGTGACCTCTAATACATTGGTTCTTAGTCATAAACTATGAACACAAAAATATGACACTCACCCGTTGACCACTTAAGGATCTTTAACCATTCTTGTTCCACTTAAGGGGATTAGGTGCAATCTGTTGTTGGCATGACTTGAAGCTACTTTCTTAAAATTTCACAACCTTTAATATAGCTCGCCAATAAACATGCTTCGAGACCTTGCTTATGAGTTCTCCATTGCAAGATGTATCTCATAGCAAGCCCCCTCGTAAAATTGAAATGCAACAAGTGTGAAACTCAAAAATGCTTTTCATCACCCAAGATCACAAAAAGATGTGAGGGGAGTGGATAGACACTTTAGTTTTCCAAACATGGAAGACACAGTATACAATCCATTACTATATTATTTTTAAGCCCTTCGAGCAGCGCTATACAAAAATAAATAAATGAAGTGTAAACAAGATAGCAATCCATTTTTATGTGCACCAATTTGAAGTATTATGGATTTCAAACAAAGAGATAGCAATATGCAAATCATAATTGTATTTGTCTAGTTTTAATCCCAAAACTGAGTGTTTCTAACAATCCTTGTCTTAATTGGTCAAAAAAATGAAATCGTTTGTTTTTGTCAACATATTGAAAGTGCTGGTCAAAAAATAGTATTTCATTTAGAGCACCAAAATTGAAGTGTTATTCTAATCTACAAAACCTTTGAAAATTATTTTTAGAACACCAAAATGAAAGCATGAAATTTTGTGGGGTTCATTTTAAGCACCAATTTCAAAGTGTGTTCCTAAACTAGAAAACTTCTTGAAATGTTCTTTTTAAAGCCCCAAATTGAAATCTTGTTCTAAACTAGAAATCTTTTTGAACGTTATTTTTAGAACACCAAATAAAAGGCGTGCAAGTTGTGGGGTTCATTTTAAGCACCAAATTGAAAATTTCCTAAGCTATGAAAGCTTCTAAAAGATTCTTTTTAAAGCACCAATTGAAAAAGTATTCTAATCTAGAAATATTTTTGAACTTTCTTTTTAGAGCACCAAATCAAAGGCGTGCAAGTTGTGGAGTTCATTTTAAGCACCAAATTCAAATTTTTCCTAAACTACAAAAGCTTATGAAAAATTTAGATTTCGACCGTTCGCCTTCCCTGTAATAAATTTGTTAATTGTTCTTGATGTAAAATGTATCATATTCTGCAAGAGATGCACAAACGAGGTTAGCAAACATAAAACATCAGCAAAAAATGCCTATTAGCGTTAGAAATTGGAAAACTTCTTTTTAGATTTTGGATCAAAAAAACAATAGAGAAAAAGCAAAAATTTAAATCAAAAGCGGCCTTGTTATAAGCAACTACGACTGAAAAATAAAAAGTGGTCTCTATTTGTCAAGCAGAAGCAGCTGGAAAAAGCAACTGAGCCCCTATCATTTTAGAAAATGCAATTGAAATGACAAAAGCAGCCAGAAAAAGAGCGACTGGGACAAAAATGATAGAGCAACCACGTGAATTTTCTATAGCTTCCGCATGAAGATTTTTCAAATGTATTTTTGGAACCTACAACTGTTCAAAACACACTCAAGGAAATGTTAGTGTGTGTAAGGGGGAAATCGAGAATGCAATAAGATAACCAATGTTAAATGAATTAAACTAAATCTAATTCAAAACAAGGATTAAGATTCATACCCATTACTCATGAAATGAACAATACAAAATATTGAATTTAAGAAAACAATTGAAAAATAAAAACAATAAATTCAATAAAACATTAAGTTACCCATCCCGTGTCGAAGTGTATTCACAATGATGTTGGATCATTGTATCAAATGAAAAGCCTCTATTGATGCATAGAAAAAGCTTCAAATGTGCGTGTGATGTTGATCGAAGATGTATGTAAATTTTGTCAAAAGATCAATTGTGATTTCAACATTACTTCGTTGTGTAAAATATGTCAATTCTTTGATCATTTTTAGAAGAAAGATGAGTGTTATATAGATTTTGTGTTTTGAAATGAACACTTGAGATTGCATAGTAGAGTATCCTAATCAACAATTCAAAACCATTGAGAGGAATTAGATGGGAATAATCAGTGGATTTTGATTACGTAATCAGTGTGATTGAAGAAATCAATTTGAGTGTTCAATGGAATTGAAATAGATTAAGTAATCTGTGGAATTGGAGAAATCTGTGGAATTGAAGAAATCATATTTGAGCCTTCAGTGGGATTGAAGAATAGATGAATCAATTAGGAAATAGATGGATCAGTCATCCAATCAGGTGAGCAATCAGGGGATCATAATTTGCTCAATCATGAAAGTGGGTGAGGGTAATTAATTAATCTTTTTGAGTTGAATGTGTAAGTCATGTTTGACTTTTACAAACAAAGTTATTTTTTTTTTGTTTTGAACTTTTTGAATGATGTTTGAATAATTTATTTAATTATTCAAATTTAGGGGAAAGTGATTTAATTAAACTATTATGTTTTAATAATTTAATTGATTTAGGGGAATAAAGTGAATTAGCAACATAATTAATTTAATTAATTTTGAAGAATAAAGTTAGATCAGGACTCTATTAAATAAATGAAATTTATTTAATTAGTCAAAAATGATGAAAAAGTGAATTAATTAAATAATTGAAGATTATTTAATTAATAGAGGAAATTAGGGTTTTTGATGCAAATTGATGTGAAATGTAGTGATATTAAGTGATAATGATGTCGATGATGAGAAAACTTCATTTAGGATGTGTGATAAGCGTTAGGTCATTTTTACATGTCTACAGATATAATATTTGAAGGTGATTGATCAAAAAAATTATATTTATAAGTATGACTCTAAGTAGCAGAAAATTGGAATCTTCATGTTGATTTATCACTACCTCTTAGAACTTTGAAAAAACTTCTAAAGACAAAATGTTGTTAGGAAATGACCACCAAAAGGATGGATTAAAATCAATTTTGATGGGATGGCTAAGGGGAATCTTGGGCCAGCTGGTTGTGGGGGGGTGTTAAGAGATGAGGAGGGTAGGCTGATTTCGGTGGTGGCACTCCTATTGGGAAACCAGACTAATTACCTAGATGAAGCTAAGGCCTCTTACAATGGCATTAAATTGGCCTTTGGCAGAGGTTTTAACAAGGTTTGGATTGAAGGGTACTCACTCAATATCATTAGGTTTTTATTTAAACTTCATCCACCAAGTTTGTCGATTGAGTCAGCAATTCATGATGTCATAGGTATAATTAATTTGTGTGATGAGATTAAAATATCTCATATCTTTTGTGAAGGCAATATGTTGGTTGATTTCTTTTCCAATGAAGGGGTTAGAAGCCAATCCATTAAATCATGGGAAGGGTACTTGATAGTACCCTTCAAGGCCCTTTCCATACTAAATAATCATGCTAAGCACAAAACTAAGGAGAGATGGGATGTCATTTTAATGACTAAATTTTTCCTCGTATATTTTATGGATAAAATTGGGCTTTTTTCCTTCGTTTATATTTGGAGATTAGGAAGTTTCTAGATATTTTTATTCAAGAATAGTTCTATGAATATGGGTGGAAATCATAGTCGTTTCAAGCTGCTCTCCCGTGACGAGATTAGAAGGAAGCCCAAGGTTTTTCATTTTCTAGAGGAAGGAGGCCTCACCCCTTATATGGAGAGGCTTCATGGATTTGACCTTGAAGCCTCCAAACTCTTCATTAGAGGGTGGAGAAATAGAACATTGACAATGGGAGGAGGTTATTACGCAAATCTTTGGGCTTCAACTATAGGGTTGTAAGTTCTTCAAATATATAACAGCTAATGAGGAGGCTTTGAATCAATTTTTTAAAGGAAATGAGAGAGATAAGTTGGTAAAGTTATCCTCATAGGGATATGACCATCTATCCATCTGTAGACACCTAAAAATGACCTAGGCCTGCAAGCTTCATTTTTACCACTTTCGTCCTAGCATAATTATGACATTTAATTATGTCCTTGGTCCATATTCGAATATTGATTAAATAATTAATAATTATTTAATTAATTCATGTCCATTTATTCTTCATGATTATTAAATAAATAAATTTTATTTATTTATTAAATACGTCATTAATTGTCTAAGTCTTCCCTTAATTAAATAAATTTCTTAATTTATTTAATCACCCTTCACCATTTCTTCCTGATTATTAAATAAATAAGTTTTATTCATTTATTTAATGTCACTAATTTTCATAATTAAATGAATTGATTAATTTATTTAATTATTGATCATATCTGCTAAATTAAATAATTATCTTTAATTATTTAAATTGACAAAATTAATATTCCTCTCATTTTAAATAAATGAAATTATTTAAAATGTCATCACAATCTTAACTGACAGTCCATTTTGGTAAATAATCTAAAAAATATTATTTATTTGTCTTACAAAATCCATATTTTGAGTTGATTTAATTCAAATTGGTAGCTTTCTTCCAAAAATCAAGTAAAGCAAGCAGGTTCTTGATTTTATCAAAATTGCTTTTCAGTCCATCTTTTATCTAATTTTTCAAATCTCACAAAGCAGGCTATCTTTATCTTCTTAATTTTGAAAATCTTTATTTTTGAAATTAATTATTTCATCTTTTCTCCACCGCCGATCTGATTTTCTCAAATAACATCTTGACCACTCATTTAAGGATTTTACCCTAACCATGATTAGGGATTGTCAGATTTAATCTCGTCCTCTGATTTTAGGTCTTTGTCGAAAGTCAATCTCATTCGTTCATTCAAAATGGTGTTTTCTATAAAATGTCTATTTTGCTCTCATTTTGAGATTAGACAGTTAGATTTTATTATTCTGGAATATTAAGACTTAGAGTCATTTATCATTTGTTATAGTCATTGGCATAGGCATAGGCATAATTTTACTTAAATCCTTCAAAACTTGCATAGGACAATGACATAGTCAAATTGCTCACACACTCGATCTGAGGGCATCAAATCATACGCTGCAAGCTAGGAGGTGCTATGGAGGTGATTCATGGGAGCTTCGCGAATCTGGTATAATCGTTTCGTTATTATTTGCTTCCATTGTGCTTCATAACTTCTTTGGGTTTATATTATTGATCTAATCATTGCTAAATCTAATCCTGAATTTACCCATTGATACACCATCAAGCCCATTTGGATTGAGATAGCTGAGGTGATTATGCGCTATGTCACTCTTGAAGGTAGGTACACTCTAATCCTTGGAGTTCACTTTAATTTCCTTAATTATTTTAGGCATAAGCTCCTTGTTTCTTTCGTGTTTTATCTTCTTACCTCCTTAGATGCCTCAATGAAAGAACATGTAAAAAATTGAATCTTTTGGTGTTGCATCAAGGCTTGGTTTTGTTGATTATGGAATATGTCAAAGCCCAAACCCCAGTGAAGCCCCTAAAAGGTAATGAAAGTGTTAAAAAGAATCATAACACTAAAGTTGTGGAGTATTCTATTAAAAGTCAAATTCCCCTAAAGAAGATGAAGATGAGGAGTGGAAGGAAATAGAAGTTGGGGCCAAATTTGTGGAAGTTTTATCTTCCTCCCCTTTTGAGGTAGATGTGCAAAGAAAAAGGAAGGATTCTTCTACGAAAATCCCTCTAATGAAGAGATCCAAGAAGGTGATTTCATGGTTTGAAAGCTCCCAAACAAGAGATGAGGAGGTGGGGTGCAAAGATCAAACGAGGGGAAACAACCTTCTACTTCTCATGGGGCTAAAGGTGGTAAGGTAAGGAGAAGGTTGGTGAGGAGAAATTTCTTGACAAAGATGATATAGATTGGTAATGAGCCACTCCCTACCAAAAGGTCGAGCCAAGTGTTAGGACTAAAAAATCAGGCTCAATTTTTCATAGAAAATCCATTTTGGTCAAATATCCTATCACTAGCATGTCATTTAAAAACATTATCATTCAAAATACTTCATTTATCCGAACTATAGTCATCACCCTAAAAAAAATTCACATTCTTCATCCTACTTGTATATGAAGGAAGTCATGTCGATGAGACTATATTTTATTGGTGGAAGTCATTTTAAGGTCCCTTTGAAGGAATGATGGAGCAAGACAATATGAACATTATTGAGGAGAGTATATCATGTGGAGGAAACTTGTTTTAGTGTGCCTTCAACAATCTGACTAAGATCTTATAAAAGATACTTTGGCACATCGAAGGGTAATGTTTTGGGGTCTCTTTGATAACCCGAGACATAGACCACCAAGGAGCATAATATTTTAAATTGTATTACTCTGGTCAACATGACTTGTAAAGTAATTACACCTTAGCATTCAGGAAACAGAAAAATATCTCTCAAAAATGACACACCAATATATTAGAGTGACAATGAAAAGTCAAAGAAACAATGCTAGAGTTATACACTTGAAGAGTTGAAGAGACTTTGGAATATCAAGATAAGTAGTTTATGGGTCCCCTCGATATAACGAAAGTGGAAAAATTCATCGAAGAGAAATGTATATTTCGACGAGACGAAGAAATTTGTCTCTTTGATGAAATGATGGCATTTATTAGAGGGGAATAGAAGAACATCAAAAGGGATCGAAAGTAATCTAGAATATCAGAGTAAAATAGTTCATAGTCTCTCTGAAAACTAGAAAAGGAAAGAAGACATATCAATTGGAAGGATATCGAATGGAAGTATGCATATCGGCAGAACAAGGACCCTAGTCCCTTCGATGAAATGACAACACTTGTTGCATTGGCCTTAATAATATAATTCAATAAACCCACACACATATCGAAGTGATAAGAGAATTTCGAAGAGACTACTTGCAAGGAGGGGTTCAAGAAGACACTGTGATATCATAATGAAGTCATATGGGGTCTCTTTGAGATCTTGAAAGAAAGAAAGAGTATACCATTAAAAGGAGATATTGGGGGAAAGGAGAAATGTCAATAAGAACAAAATATTGTCCTCTCGATGTAGTGAAAACATTGACAAGACAATAACATGACAAAGAGACAATTTGGTGGCAATGAAGAGCAAATCGATGATGTAGCGCCCCTTTGAATTGATCTTTCTGGATTTTTGTGTAAGTGTTTATTTGTGATTTCGTTGATAATTATGCCATTGGATTATTTGGTAAACTTAACACTTTAAGTGGCCTTGTTCAATTAGCTAATTAAATTAAATTTCTATGTCAAGAGTAAATGTTTTATTATTAAAATAGTTATATTATTGATTGAATGTTGTTAATCAAATTATTAAATTATTAAGAGAATTTTAGTAATTAATTATTAAATTAATTTGACGGGGATAATGATTTAATAGATTATATCATTTCTTTATTAAAGACGAAAATGTAAATAAAACATAAATTGCAATTATAAATAATGAGTATTTTAAATTTAATATGGATTAATAATCCACTTATTAATGAAGTTTATTTATAAATTTAAAATATTTTGGATAAAGAAGTATTGAATAAAATATCAAATAGATATTTTATTGGATATTCCTAGGGTTATTCCGCAAGCTTGACACTATTTTAATAGAAAATAATGTGAAATATAAGAATAAGCATTTCTGGTGGTAAATATTTAAAATATATTTTCTTTATATATATATATATATATATATTAAAAGTCTTGGATTTTCTCTTGTTTATAGTTAAGGATAGAATATAAGAATGTGAAATATCATTATACGATAAATTTCAAAAGTAAAAAAAAATTATACTTAAGTAAAAAAAAGAAAAAAGATGATAACATGCAAATAAAGTAAATAGTATATATTTAATTCTTGTAATTCCCTACATAAATCTATTTCTTAGAAGTGAATAAAAGGTAAATAAAAGATAAATATGTTATTATTTATTTATTTACTTAGTAATCAATTAAATAAATGTTAAGTAAGAAAATATATATATATATATATATATATATATATATAATTGATATAATAAATAAAACTTATAAAAGCATCTAAAAGAATTACACCTGCCCTTGCATGTGCCCTCCACCTTGCTTCAAGTCTTTCCTTCCAAGTTCCACGTGCCTTGTCTTTGCATCCACATCTTGCATTCCAGGGGACATTGTAATTAAATGAGCATGGAACACCTGTCTACCATACTTCCATTTTCCTACTCCACATGAAGAAGAAAATGGAGGTAGGTGGAGGAAGAGGGAGCTACGTGGTTGAATTTGAAAGAAGAGGATGGAGAGGAGTAAAAGAAGAGAAGACAGAGAAAATTGAGTATTCAGAATAACTAGGGCGATACCCAACAAGCCATTTGGGCATGAATTTCTGGCAGTTGAAGTGTAGAACCATGAGGTAAGTTACTTGCCACAATCTCAATAAGAGAGACATGATAATCTGTATATGGGTGAAATTATTTTTGCTATGTTTTATTACATTCTAAAACAATTTTATTATTACCCATCTAATGGAAGTGTTGATATCTGTGAATGATTAAAATTTACATAGGTAGAAATTATAGAGGTAATTAGTATGAGAAAGCTCAATGAGTTTTTTGTATAGAGGGATACTCTTGTAGGCGGAATTCTTCAAATAGTTCACGCACCTTTTCCATGATTCCACATTTTGATACATGTATGCTAGGGTAGTTTCAACTACAACATCTGACAAAATTCCCCTATCCCTCTTGCTTTGATCGATGCCCATAACCTGTCCCAAAGCTTTCATTTTGGTGCAGATAGTTAGGATGTTGGCTAAGGTTGTGAAATCGGGCTTTACACCTACCAATTGTTTTTGCTTGAGAGCTTCTAAATCCTTTAAACAAATCCATTTTTGTGCTCATCCTGCAACCTTTCCATTCCATGAGATCACATTTCTTTGAGGCATTCTGTCAAACAATCATGTGCCTTGTCTGTGTTTCACATTTTGCATATGTAATGCCCCGCCACACAACCCTAGGGGAAGTTGCACTTAACAACATAAACACAATAATTTTATTTTTTTTAAAACAAAACAAAAAGAATGAAGGTTCACTACACAATGCCAACAACCCCTAAGGTTACGAGACTGAGCTTACATCAACCCAAATATGAAACATGAATTAAAACCATTACATTTAATTATTTACAATTTAATGCGCATACATTCCATCCATGATAAAATTAAATCAAATACATAAGCATTCCACATGATCCCAATAATATACTTTACAATTATGGTTACAACACTCATTCCCCAAATGAGGTAATTCCAAAATATAAGGATTACAATTTACAACTTCCACCTCAATACAAAGAGGGGGTATTTAAATTACATTAATAACTGAAAGAACAAAGCATGAAGAACTGGATCCCACGAGCTCTCCAACTGGAAATCTTGTCCACACGAACAAGAAGATGACCCAACAGATTAAGGTGCACGTTCCACCCAACCATGTGATACCCAAAGGCTCACCCCCCATGCTAGGAGATAGTAACAAGGAATTCTTAGGCAAGACCATCCACCATTAGACACAGGATAACTAACACTGACACAACCAATCACATGAACCATACAACCACAAGAATAACACAAGTACAACTCAAACATTATTGACAAAGGTCGCATTGCTTCTAGAAATAAAATAGATCGAGTATGATAAGAAGACCATATAAATAAAACCAAATACCAATTGTTGTCTTAGAAAGAGTGTCATCACATAGCTTGTCATGGGATCTCCTCTGGGAATCTTCATAGGCTCCGACCCCCACTATGAGTTGTCCTGGTGGCCTCTACCGAATCCCGGCACCCATGCTCACTCATGCGGAATCAAATACCTCTCATAAAGACAAGATAGATGACCTTGCCATTCCAGGCCTTCCCATCTCATCCCAAGTCTATACAAGCCCTTGCGTCCATGAGCGAGGCTCAATTATCTTAATTAGTGTGAAATACTACCTAACTTCTAAGTACATTGATTTAGTTATCACTTGATTAAACCACTTCTGAAGGTTTCCCAATTTACCTCTTTGGGTTATGGCCCCTAACATAAGCCACTCTTCTACCTGACAACGTACCAAACAAAACCAATCACCAAGGAAATCCCAAGTGCAAACCAACAAGATAAAACCACTCCAACTCTAGAAGGAACACAAAATGAAAATTCACTCCAAATACTGGAGACCACAAAGTCAAAACCCTCTCCAAACATTGGAGGCAACAAAGGACCTAATCCACTCCTTCCACAGGAGGCATGAATCACATAAACCACTCTTAAACCACAGGAGACACAAACCATCCCCGTTCGTGAAAATCGGGTAAAACAAAAGAATACGACTATACACATTACCCAAGACAAAACCAAGGTTGACTAACATTTTATGACACCCACGAAATTAAAAGAAAACCCAATCTGGAAGACTTGCATAACAATAGACACAAATGCCCAACACCAAGAATGAACGCCACACATCATAAGGAAGCATTTCAGGCAATTCTTTAAAAGAAATAAAACAACTAATATTAGGATTTCGTAAATCCAATTCACTCAATCATCATAGAGCATGGCATAAACTAAATAATTCATTTCCTTTGTACATACTTGAGAGGGAAATCCAATCACGTTGATAAACATTACGGAATTCAAAGCTAAGCATTTAATTTTCTTGCTCGATCATACTAGCTGATTAAATACAATCTTTTAACTAACTAAATCATTTAATGAAAATAAAACAATCTTTATTTCAATTATACTAGAATAATCCACATAAATTTAACTAAGCTTAAATTCCCACATATATTAAATAATATAAATAAGTGTATATCTAATGTATATACAACTATATTGATATATTTAAATATATCATTATCATTTAAATATAATTGCTTAAATTCAACCGATCAATTTATTTAAAAATACATAGAGTATATATACATTATGTATATATATATGCAATATATACATACTATACATATATACATAATATATATATAAATTATATATGTCATGCCTGAAATTTTCAACTAGAAAACCCAACAATTTTTTTTTTTTATAACCCAATTGTTATTAATACCTCTCTTAATATATATTAAAATTATAACATTAAAGATAATATTAACAAATTAATATTAATTATATAAGTTTACAAATTTACCAACTCTATATTTACTCCTAATATCATGGAGGTAATATAAATTTACCATTATTAATAATAGTTTTACCAATACTTTACTATTAGTTTTACCATTTATTATTATTTTTCCCATTTACTATTACTATTAACTTTACCAACTAATAATTAAATAACCGTCAAACCTTTAAACATAACTCACTTAACCCCATTATTAACTGCACTTGTAAAAATAAATTTTAATACCATTCACATAGTGAAATGCTTTTAATTTTACTCCCAATTTTAATATTCCACTAATGTAATTAACAATAGGAATATATTAATTCACATTGTCATCCATATAATTATTTATTTATTTAAAATAAAAACTATGATGAAATATTTCAATATTAAATGTATTTGATTATTATGTACAATAGTTTTACTATCTATAATATATAAATCTTCTAACACTACTGTGTATATTTCATTCCTTCTTAAAACTTAAATTAAAAGTTATTTCGTATAATCCTTTTTATTGATAATAAGTTTATTTCTCTCATACCCAAAAGTAATTTACCATACATAAAACATCATTTACAATGTAAATATAATTAATTTAACAATTCTTATTTAAAAATAATAATACTTACATACATAAAGAATAACATAAGTTTCTATTTGAAAAGCCAATCAAAACTGAAATAATTTAAACCACTTAATATCTTAATTCCCATTTTAATTTCATTACTCTCATTTTTTTTTTGTTTTTTCAAAACTATAATCCACATTTACTTGTTTACTTTTCTCCTTGTATTTTTTTTTAAAAGGTCAAGTGAATAAAATATTTTCTCCTCTTTATTTTGTTTACCTCCCGTCAAACTATATTAGCATTTTATATAAAAATATCAACAGCAGTAACATCTTGTTCACACAGAAATTTCAAATAACAAGGGTGATTTTATTTACTCGGGTTAAATTACACACTGGGAGAGGAATATGTGCAGGAAGGTTTATATATATATTTTTATTTTTAAATATCTAATTGATTGTTTTATTTAATGGGGAGTTGGAGGCTACAGACATTAATATATTTTTTTCTTATTTAATATTTTAACCCAAGTGTTCTGGCCAAGCTTCCTTTCACCTCACAAAGATCAAATCAAATGACCACAGGTGGGAATAAAATCAGAGGGAGATTTTTTTCAAGGATATTGCTGAGGTGGGCACGAATGGTGATGGTGATTTTTATTATTTTATTTTTTTTGTATACCTGCTGCAGTCGTTTCCACATCCATCCCATTTGAATGGAACTTGAAATTTGGTTAATTTTTATTTTTTTTGTTTAAACGTCAAAGACCTGACACTTATCTCCACCAAAACCTAGAGAATAAGATACTACTACAATAAAGCTGACATTGTTACTTCAACCACTCCACTTCAACAACCCATATATTAATTAAGGAAGGCTGCCAAGGAAAGCATCCTACACGCACTAGGTATTGTGCTTCTCGAGAAGTGGCCAAATTTACCATCAGCTTAATTGTGTGTTCTATGGTTCAGAATGCATTAATTGTTAACTTCCTTCTGTCGATGACTGGTGAGAATTTACTTCATTTTAATGAACTTAGATAGCAGCATCGTTATTGGAGGAGTAAGCGGTGGTCAGAGAATTACTGAGGAAACTAGAAGAATGTAGAGTGATCTAGGCAATCGCAGAGAGAGGATCTTGGGCTGTTTCCATCACTGTTCACATAGGCGATGCCACTCCACAACTCGGTAAAAAAAAAAAAACCCACCTAATGTGCCAATTTCATTTATTGTAGGACTCTTCTGGCACATTGATTTTTACTGACCCAAGATATATTCATTCGATCACTTGCATAGCAAGTAATGAATGCCTTCGTAATTCGCGTGAGAAGGGGTTGTTGATTACATGACATCTCAAGGATAATAATTATTGCCATAATGGAAGTCGGTGATTTAAAGAGCTTTACGAGAGGTGGAAATATTCTTTAACTGCCACCATAACATCAATTTTGGATACATGCCCCTTTAATGCCAATAACTCTTACGCCCACATGCTGAGCTACCATAAGAGGGACTGTTGCGCACAGCTTGCTAACTTAAATTTGTGATTATTCCTCCTATATAGGCACGAGAGTGATATGCACAAAGATCTTGATCAGATTTGCGAGATCTATTTGCAATAATGATTCCCAACATAAATAAAATAGCACGCCATGGGAAACTACAACCCTATTGTGTTTAATGCTCAAAACTTCACCTACCTTCTTTCTTACACCACGGATGGAGGACGACATCTTGGCAAGACCTACAGAAGTTACCGACCAAATTTAATGTGACAACAGGTGTCTCCTATCTTATCCTGCATAGCTCTTCAATAGTCTAAAACCGTTGATATACACATACTATAATATATCAGTATGTTGGTATCTTATTTCAGAGGTCTTCATAAATCCATTTGGTCTCTAGAGTTGCTCAACAGAATGATAGGCAGGCTCTTTGGGACACTTTTTTTTTTATGTTTGCCGCAACTTCGGATTAGAATGTCCATCTTATGCTTTCTATTGAAATCCTATGTTAAATGATTAAGCGCAGGCTTTGTTGTGTACAAATCTTTTCTATTCTTCTTGTGTCCATATTGGCGTATTGCAAGTGTCGTCCATGGCTTTGGGAGGGCATTACAAGCAGGGTGAATTATTATTTTTTTAATTTATTTATTTTAGAGCAGTGTAACTTATAAGGAGTCTGTGCATATGAATATCATTTATTTCATTCTATTTTCTGTATATATATATTTTATTTTGAACAACAAATATTCTAACTATTGTTTAAACCAACAATTTAAAACTGAACTTGGAAACAATCACGAGTTTATTATTATTTTTCTTTTGGGTCCTCTTTTATAAAAAAAATACTTTTTTATGAGAACCCACATCACAGTGGGGAGGGTGACCTCCGCCTCTTTAGAGAGCTGCAAAGCGAGGTTCGACCCTGCCTACGGGGTCGGCCCTAAATAATAATAATAATTATTTTGTTTTTATACATCTTGTTTATTTATCTTATACAACAACTCAAGTTTATGTATACCTGTGCGTACAGAGAATTTAGCTAAATCTAACATACAGATTGTATAATGCCATATAATTTCTTCATATAATTTCATAATAAAAATGAATGATTGATTATTTATTAACCACTTTTATATATGGGTTTATTTTAACAGTTCAAATAGTTATAATAAATACCCCACTTCACTAATTTATGCAAATCTTGATTTATACAATTGTTTCCCTTTTCTATTGATAAAAATATTTTCCAAAAATAAAATGTTTATCATTTGTATGAAATATTTTAGCTTCTTATGATAATGAATACATAGAACTTGGAGATACCTCATTCTATATTTATTTAGATTGGATATACTAAGTAAGGGATTGCAAATAACATATCCTTACATAAATCTTTGTTTGGAATTATTTTATACATAAGTATTTTAAATAACTTTCTATATTTTCATCTTCCTTTCCTTGCAACATCAAAGCATACCTTCTTTTAAAAAAAAAAATGCAATTTTCATTTCATAATACTCAATCCCTTCCTTATTTCAACACATAAATGAATACATTCCTTTTGAGCAAGCATATAGAATACTTCCTTTGTTGCAAATACAAAAGATAAAATTAAAACACTAACGCGAAAAAGGTAAATAACATCTAACGAGTATTGCTCTTTTCCATATTTTCCTTCTAGAACAAAATACTAACCTTCAATATTACAACAATATTTAAGAATACAATGAATACACACGAATGAATAAGGCTTGCTCTCCACTCTACCGTAATGGCGTCATGAAGCCTCATGGGCTCTAGCCACACCCCCGAGCAAGAAAATTTTTAGCCCCAAAATGATGAATAGAGGCCTCTCAATTTTATTTTACTTTTACAAAAAGGAGAAGGATAACATAGCCTCAACTATATGTATGTAGGTTCTCTACTTACTATTTTCAACAATGATTCATATAATCATGTCACCTCCTTACCAAAACAAAAACAAATGAAAATGGGAGTAAGGAGACTTATCTCTTTTCTTTAGATGAGATGATTAAAATCTTCTATCCTTCTTTCCTCTCCAATCCAAACCATCTTGATCACTATCTCCCAAGAGGAAGGACTCCTCTCCTCTTCTCATCCTTTCTTCTCTCTCTCAACTAGAGTTCTCCAAAAGGAGAAGTGGGTAATGCCCCACTCCTCCTTCTCCTTCCAAATATATAGAAGTTTCAACTTGCAATACCTGGATGGTGATGTGAGGAGTGTCATTTCCTCCACAAATGAGGGTCTTTTCCTTATTAAAGAAGATACATGCACTTGGACAATACCTTAATCTTTTCACCACCCATCCACTCCTCAAAATTCGCCACTCTTCATTATGAGGACTTTTGAAGAGTCAAATCATGTCCTTGGGACCATATTGCATGCCCACTTGACCCCTACAACTATGGTATAGACCCTAGGGGGTTTATTTCTGCACCCTAACCCAAAAATTTGACCAACAACTCTCATTAAAAGCCCACTCAAGGTTCCATCCGAGTTTCAAACTTAACTAGGGGTTTCCAAGACCTAATCCCCACTTACACCTCACATGAATCACAACTAAATGCCCTCACAACTTTAGCCCTCCAATACATTAACTTTACTTGCTTCTAGGTCCCAGATGGAATTAAATTTATATCCTCAATAAGTCTTTTTATTTTCACTTGATGGTTCTCCCTTCTCATGCGAGCACCGTTATCTTCCTGCACATTACCAATACGATCATAAGTAACAATTATTTGTCACGTTAATCTATTAGCTGAATATTCTAAACTTTAAAATAATCCATTTAAATTTCAATTTGTATTCCACAATATACAAGTACATTCCACCTTCAAGATAGTGACCATAAAACATAATGTCAAAATAAAATGCAAGGATATTGCCCATAGATACCCTTATTTATCGTCCAACATATGTATAATTATTACTTAAAGAAAAACATCTAACAAATTAGGTTGATATTATGTACCTACAAGGTGGGGTCTTACAATATATAAATATCTAATTAAAAATAAAACTATTTAAATAATAAATTAATATTATATATATATATATATATATATAATAATATTAATTAATATAAAAATATATTTTAATTTTTAATTTTTTTAAAACAAATAAATAAATAAATAAAAGTAAACTTTTAGGTTTGATTTTGGTTGGCCACAGCCCCTCCCATATGGGAGGGCACATCCATCCCATATAGGGGGTGTTGTGGGAACAAGCAGCTTCCCTATGCGCCATGGGTGGGAGCCTGCTACGGCCCTCCTCCATAGAAAAATATTTCATTTTTTTTTTAAATATAAATTTTCATATGAATAAAAGAAAACGACTGTCACAAAAAAAAAATTGCCAGAACAGGGCATACCCTGTTTCATTTCCCAGAAAAAAAATTATTATTATATTTTTTTTAAACCAGAACATAAATTAAACCAAATACAGTATATTTATAAATATACTTGTGTGCATATTTATATATAAAATGAAATATATACATATATACACATGTATATTCATAAATTATATACCCATAATCTTCATTTATAGTTATATTTTGCAAATGAGCAACACAATTTGCAAGAACAAAAATAAATTTGCCAAAACAACATAAGGTTTAAAATTTCAGTTTGTTAAACACATTTCACTTGGTTTTCTTCATATTTTCATTGTGTAATCCCTGTTTTGATTTTCTTCCCTAATTCCAACAACAATTTTGCAAGTTTTGAAATCATTTCATATGGATTTTAAGGAATAAGAAACAACATTTCCAGATTTAAGGCTCATCCAAAATGAAACAAGAAAACAGAAGAAAGCAAAGAGGAACCTGGTGTTTTCTCCCCAAGTTTGAAGGCTTCAACAATGGTGATTCCAATCTCCTCTTCAACTCCAAATTCAGCCACAGCAAAAAAACTCTCCACCAAAATCCAAGATTGAAAAACAAATGAATTTTCATTTCTTTACATAGAGTTTTCCTTAAATTTGGTCAAACCCCTAAAAATATCCCACCCACTAAATTTATTGAGCTTTTGGAGGATATTTCTTTTTTTTTAATTTTTAAAACAATTTAATTTCCAAGAATGCTATTTCAAAATTTCATAATTCCAATTAAAACCCAAAATCTCAAGGTTGCTAGAATATGTTTTATTTTTATCCCAAAATTTCCAAAAGGTGAAATTTAAACACATTTCTATTTTTATCAACATTTAACTTAAATATCTAATATGATATCCATTTTCATTATAAATTTAAATCTAAATATACAATAATGGAAAAATAACTATTTCATTTAATTTAGGACCATTTGCCTAATTAACCAACAAACTAAAATTTATTTTATTAATTAAACCAAAATAATCAATGAAATAAAATAATATTCAACGTTGAAACTAGATATGTTAAATCATCACTTTAACCATACCCACCATTTAATAGCCTTTAAAATACAAATTGAAATAGATAGTCAGGGAGGAATGAACCAATCAAAACCGCTAAACCCGATGACAACTATGGCTAGGGTGATGACTTGGCATGGAAAACCTAGCTACTATCTCCCAATCGATTACTGTTGGTCAATGGACACGCTCGAACCTGTGAAGTCAGGTGGAGTCGATGTCCTGTACCTATCAACCTACGAACAAAGAGCATATCGAACATGCAAATCTTAGAATCGTTGGGCGCTCACAAGCGAGTGATACAATCTCGTCCCCTTCACCAATACAGGCTTCAAAACTGACGAGTCTAACAACAATATAATTAAAGCATAAAGCATTTTAAATTAAATAATTGCTACGCTAATTCAAAACATGCCATAAAGATAACATCAAAATAAAATCCCATCACATCAAAATATAATGTTTACATCGCTTATCAGATAGCAGACAAAAGTAACCAAGCATCAAAGTCAAAGCATAACAGAAACACATAACAAAGAAAACACACTGCCGAACAAAAGATCCAAAATGGAGGGGTGTTACATCCTCCCCCCTAGGGTCAGGCTTACTCCTGGAAGCCTGCAAACAAAATAGGGATAGAACTCCCTCCAAACCAACTAAACCCTAACCTACTTAGAACCTCGATCCACGAGGATCAACTCCTGAAGCTAAAGGACGAATTGCATCCAAATGCTCGGCCTGACGGATATCCACCACAGTAAAGGCCCTATGCGATCTACCTGCATCTCCTACTACTGGCTCAGATGCCACTGGTCCTTGAGAAAACCCAGATGTGCCCCTGTTGGGACACTTTCTAGCAATATGACCCTGCTGGCCACATGCGAAACACCCATTACCTTTGCCATAACCTCTACCTCTAGAAGGTGTGCTCGACTGCTGAACACCACCCCTAAAGGTAAACTATGGACTCTGATACTATCCACTCTGAGAAGGCACCTGCTAACCACAAGCGAAACATCTTATCCCTCTACTGAATCCCCGAACACCTGGAGAGACACTAGGTCGTGGAAGACCACCACCATTGAACGCTGACTGAGATCTCTGTGCAGTCTGATTGCAATGATCACGATGCGATTGTATCCTACTCCGATCCCTCTTCTTCTGCTTCCAAATTTTATCGCGTTGGGACTAAGAATTTTGTTGCCTTGATTGCGAAGGTTGTTGCTACTCACTTATAGCATCATGATCTCTATCCTGCCTTGGACCCAAAAGAGCTAGAGTCTCCTCTATAAAACAATGCAACAGAGCATCCCCGATCCCTGGTGGATCTTGATGTTGATTACCAACCTTTGGTACAAACTGAGAAGCCTATTGCTCCTCATGATCTATGGAATGAGGAACAATAGGAGGTGCATCCTGCTGAATACCTACTCGACCGCCTACACGGCCACGACCTCTACTACGACCTCACCTAGGTGGCATGATCCTGTACAAATACATACCACAACATAAGACAAGGTACACAAACATAAATTCTATACAACTAACAACTTGATCCTTCATTTTCTATTACCATATTTCATAATTTCAAAACAATATAACATGCAAAAGCAACTCCAAAACCACATAGGGTCAATCAGGCAATCACTTGCACAATGAGGTAAAGCACAAGAAGACACACAAGGGTGAAAATAATCGCAAAACTGGTTGTCGTCCACCACACACAACACACCAAATTCACACACTACACAATTTTCCGTAATGCATTCTTCCAGTAGGAAGGATATCGGTGCATTGTAAACTACACCGAGGATCCTATCCTTTCCACTAGTTTCCTGCACCATTGGACCTACACCACGTAACAACAACTTCTGGGTAGACAAGTGCAATCAACCCAAAAGGAAAACATAAACTAACGAACAAGCACCTAGGTCAACGCCATGGGCTCACAGTGCCCAGAGTATGAACCTTCACAACTAACAGGGTAATGGGTTCCACATTATCCCAGAGTACCCAGTGTTTAAACCTAGGCTTTGATACCAAGTGTAACGCCCCGCCACGCAACCCTAGGGGAAGTTGCACTTAACAACATAAACACAATAATTTTATTTGTTTTTAAACAAAACAAAAAGAATGAAGGTTCACTACACAATGCCAACAACCCCTAAGGTTACGAGACTGAGCTTACATCAACCCAAATATGAAACATGAATTAAAACCATTACATTTAATTGTTTAAAATTTAATGCGCATACATTCCATCCATGATAAAATTAAATCAAATACATAAGCATTCCACATGATTCCAATAATATACTTTACAATTATGGTTACAACACTCATTCCCCGAATGAGGTAATTCCAAAATATAAGGATTACAATTTACAACTTCCACCTCGATACAAAGAGGGGGTATTTAAATTACATTAATAACTGAAAGAATAAAGCATGAAGAACTGGATCCCACAAGCTCTCCAACTGGAAATCTCATCCACACGAACAAGAAGACGACCCAACGGATTAATGTGCACATTCCACCCAACCATGTGATACCCAAAGGCTCACCCCCCCATGCTAGGAGATAGTAACAAGGAATTCCTAGGAAAGACCATCCACCAATAGACACAGGATAACTAACACTAACACAACCAATCACATGAACCATACAACCATAAGAATAACACAAGTACAACTCCAACATTACTGACAGAGGTCGCATTGCTTCCAGAAATAAAACAGATCGAGTATGATAAGAAGACCATATACATAAAACCAAATACCAACTATTGTCGTAGAAAGAGTGTCATCACATAGCTCTTCATGGGATCTCCTCTGGGAATCTTCATAGGCTTCGGCCCCCACTATGAGTTGTCCTGGTGGCCTCTACCGAATCCCGACACCCATGCTCACTCATGCGGAATCAAATACCTCTCGTAAAGACAAGATAGATGACCTTGCCATTCTAGGCCTTCCCGTCTCATCCCAAGTCTATACAAGCCCTTGCGTCCATGAGCGAGGCTCAATTATCTTAATTAGTGTGAAATACTACCTAACTTCTAAGTACATTGATTTAGTTATCACTTGATTAAACCACTTCTGAAGGTTTCCCAATTTACCTCTTTGGGTTTTGGCCCCTAACAGAAGCCACTCTTCTACCTGACAACGTACCAAACAAAACCAATCACCAAGGAAATCCCAAGTGCAAACCAACAAGATAAAACCACTCCAACTCTAGGAGGAACACAAAATGAAAATTCACTCCAAACACTGGAGACCACAAAGTCAAAACCCTCTCCAAACATTGGAGGCAACAAAGGACCTAATCCACTCCTTCCACAGGAGGCATGAATCACATAAACCACTCTTAAACCACAGGAGACACAAACCATCCCCGTTCGTGAAAACCGGGTAAAACAAAAGAATACGGCTATACACATTACCCAAGACAAAACCAAGGTTGACTAACATTTTATGACACCCACGAAATTAAAAGAAAACCCAATCTGGAAGACTTGCATAACAATAGACACAAATGCCCAACACCAAGAATGAACGCCACACATCATAAGGAAGCATTTCAGGCAATTCTTTAAAAGAAATAAAACAACTAATATTAGGATTTCGTAAATCCAATTCACTCAATCATCATAGAGCATGGCATAAACTAAATAATTCATTTCCTTTGTACATACTTGAGAGGGAAATCCAATCACGTTGATAAACATTACGGAATTCAAAGCTAAGCATTTAATTATCTTGCTTGATCATACTAGCTGATTAAATACAGTCTTTTAACTAACTAAATCATTTAATGAAAATAAAACAATCTTTATTTCAATTATACTAGAATAATCCACATAAATTTAACTAAGCTTAAATTCCCACATATATTAAATAATATAAATAAGTGTATATCTAATATATATACAACTATATCGATATATTTAAATATATCATTATCATTTAAATATAATTGCTTAAATTCAACCGATCAATTTATTTAAAAATACATAGAGTATATATACATTATGTATATATATATACAATATATACATACTATACATATATACATAATATATATATATAAATTATATATATAAATATCTAATTAAAAATAAAACTATTTAAATATTAAATTAATATTTTATATATATATATTTATATATATATAATAATATTAATTAATATAAAAATATTTTTTAATTTTTAATTTTTTTAAAACAAATAAATAAAATAAAATAAAAGTAAACTTTTAGGTTTGATTTTGGTTGGCCGCAGCCCCTCCCATATGGGAGAGGCGCTGCCCACGCAGCCATCCCCATACGGGGGGTGTTGTGGGAGCAGTGCTCCCCTATGCGGCGTGGGTGGGAGTCGGCTACGGCCCTCCCTCCACAGAAAAATATTTCATTTTTTTTTTAAATATAAATTTTCATATGAATAAAAGAAAACGACTGTCACAAAAAAAAATTCGCCAGAACAGGGCATACCCTGTTTCATTTCCCAGAAAAAAAATTATTATTATATTTTTTTTAAACCAAAACATAAATTAAACCAAATACAGTATATTTATAAATATACTTGTGTGTATATTTATATATAAAATGAAATATATACATATATACACAGGTATATTCATAAATTATATACCCATAATCTTCATTTACAGTTATATTGTGCAAATGAGCAACACAATTTGCAAGAATAGAAATAAATTTGCCAAAACAACAAAAGGTTTAAAATTTCAGTTTGTTAAACACATTTCACTTGGTTTTCTTCATATTTTCATTGTGTAATCCCTGTTTTGATTTTCTTCCCTAATTCCAACAACAATTTTGCAAGTTTTGAAATCATTTCATATGGATTTTAAGGAATAAGAAACAACATTTCTAGATTTAAGGCTCATCCAAAATGAAACAAGAAAACAAAAGAAAGCAAAGAGGAACCTGGTGTTTTCTCCCCAAGTTTGAAGGCTTCAACAATGGTGATTCCAATCTCCTCTTCAACTCCAAATTCAGCCACAACAAAAAAACTCTCCACCAAAATCCAAGATTGAAAAACAAATGAATTTTCATTTCCTTACATAGAGCTTTCCCCAAATTTGGTCAAACCCCTAAAAATATCCCACCCACTAAATTTATTGAGTTTTTGGAGGATATTTCCTTTTTTAAAATTTTTTTAAAACAATTTAATTTCCAAGAATGCTATTTCAAAATTTCATAGTTCCAATTAAAACCCAAAAATCTCAAGGTTGCTAGAATATGTTTTATTTTTATCCCAAAATTTCCAAAAGGTGAAATTTAAACACATTTCTATTTTTATCAACATTTTACTTAAATATCTAATATGATATCCATTTTCATTATAAATTTAAATCTAAATATACAATAATGGCAAAATAAATATTTCATTTAATTTAGGACCATTTGCCTAGTTAACCAATAAACTAAAATTTATTTTATTAATTAATCCAAAATAATCAATGGAATAAAATAATATTCAACATTGAAACTAGATATGTTAAATCATCACTTTAACCATACCCACCATTTAATAGCCTTTAAAATACAAATTGAAATAGATAGTCAGGGAGGAATGAACCAATCAAAACCGCTAAACCCGACGACAACTATGGCTAGGGTGACGACTTGGCACGGAAAACCTAGCTACTATCTCCCAATCGATTACCGTTGGTCAATGGACACACTCGAACCTGTGAAGTCAGGTGGAGTTGATGTCATGTACCTGTCAACCTACGAACAAAGAGCATATCGAACGTGCAAATATATATATAATAAGACACACCGTGAAGCAGAAATCTCAGAATCGTAGGGTGCTTGCAAGCGAGTGATACAATCCCGTCCCCTTCACCAATACAGGCTTCAAAATTGACGAGTCTAACAACAACAATATAATTAAAGCATAAAGCATTTTAAATTAAATAATTGCTATGCTAATTCAAAACATGCCATAAAGATAACATCAAAATAAAATCCCATCACATCAAAATATAATGTTTACATCGCTTATCAGATAGCAGACAAAAGTAACCAAGCATCAAAGTCAAAGCATAACAGAAACACATAACAAAGAAAACACACTGTCGAACAAAAGATCCAAAATGGAGGGGTGTTACAACATACATATCTATCAGTGCAGCTGAGTGGGAGGTAAGGATTTTTATGAATCCTTGCTTAGGCTTGTAGCTTGCCAGTGTCTAAACAAATTCTATCCACCCTGCTACTCATTATTCATGCCATTGGTTTATTTTAATTCACATTTTCATTACATCTGTTGGCATTAATGAGTTTTGCATTCTATATTATGCACTTAATTTTGGAATAAGTTGAAGCACATGAATGGCTGAATAATTATATTTTTCTAATTAGCGGACATTTATATATAAAATTTGGTCAAGTTAAAACTAAATGCCTTAGTAAATTAGGCATCATAGCTTTCCCATCTTGCATTCCTTGAGACCACATTTTCCCAAACAGTTCACACGACTTGTTTATGCCTCCACTTTTTGGACTTTAAAAGTACAGGAGCCAGTATAATGCCACAACACTGTGAAGAAATATTATGTCCAACATATAAAATTTAAGAAGAATAATGCAACATGTTTAACATATGAAGAGGGTCTGAATTCTACTATTCACTATGTGTGAAGATAGCTCTGGCAATCATTGCATTTTAAAACATCAGAAGTAGCTGGTATCTTTTCAATATTAATTTAATGATTATGTACACAAATTGTCACAAAATGATGTCCAGAACAAGAAAAAAAAAATCTCTTCATATAGGAAATTCGTTGTTCCCTATGTTTAAAAGAACTAAGCAAGTTAGGCTATTGATGAATGGAAATTAAGTGAAATTTACTTATATATATGCATACTTGTATTTGGAGGATAGTAATATGTGGGCACTTGCTTTTGGTACTTATTTTGATGTCAATTAAGTAATAAGGTTTATACCTAAATTGGGAAATGCTATTGATTATGTTAGTTAAATGAAAAAGTGGGGAAAAAAAAATTTAAATAGGTTTAAGATTATAAGTAAAGTGACAAGATAGTTGATTATTTAAAAAAAGATAAAAACATAGTACACCTAATTGAGATTAGGAGATAAAATTTAAATAACATCAAACCTTCCTTAAGAAAAACTGCATCTTAATTCTAAATATGGAAGAGATGGTTAGATAATATATTAGATGACATTTTTATTTTAATCTCCTTTTATTAAAGAGAATACTTCTATGGTAAGTTAATAGGTGAGTGATAGATTCTTTTAGTGACAATGTTAGTAATTATATGAATACTCTAGAAAGAATAAATATTCAATAAATAGTTAATAAGGAAAAGAAATTAAATAAAGTTGAGAAGAAAATCATCAATAAAATTTAGTGTATTCTATTTGAGGTTCATATAGGAGGGCAAGATAGAGAGTTCTATTTGCATTTAGAATAATTGTTATTTGTGGTAAGTAGTTTATGTAAGGACAATTGTTTCATTTAAACTTGGATAATTGGAAAGGCTTGATTTATTTCTTAAATATACAAATAACCTCTTAATTGAAATAGGGATTAAGTGGGAATTGAAAGACTAAGTTAGTATAACTTGTTGGAAGAGTCTTTAGGCCCTTTATATATATATATATATATATATATATATATATATATATATATGTATGTATGTATGTATGTATGTATGTATGTATGTATGTATGTATGTATGTATGTATGTATGTATGTATGTATGTATGTTGTATATAGTATTTTATGTATTAGTGGAATATGCGAGAAGAATATATACAATGACTCTTTTATTTAATAAAGCTATTGTATCATGGATGAATTTATGAAATCAATAACTCTTTGAATGATGAAATACTTTTGAACATTATACAAGTAATGGTATTAAATGAGAAAATGGGAACTTTTGATTGCTTCATGGATGATAGAGTTACCTTGTAATATCGATATATAATCTTGTAATTCGATCAAGTAAATACCCTATTGTAATGTCGAGCTCATTTGCAATCTCTAGGTTGAGATCATGGCTGAAATATTATTGTGTGATTGATGTTCAGTCTTGTCTCCTTTGGATGTACTATTGTTTAACTATGCTTTTGGTCATTGTGGTCAATATTGCATGAAGTTGATAATCTTTTAAAAGGGTTGGTTACTATGGTTATTGTGGTTGTTGAATTGGTTAAAGTTGGTTTTGAGCCATATTGTTAGTTGTTAGGGTATCGTGTGTGGAGAAAATTGAGGTCTCCCTTGGATGCCCTATTGGTTGAATTTATTGTTGGTAATTGTAGTTGATTATGTTAGCTCTGAGTGAGTTTGAGGATCTCGTTATGATATTGCCTCCTTTACTCTTCTTTTGCCATTTTGTGATTATGGAAGTTATTTGGTCATTTTGTGGATTCATGATCCGAGTCTTCCCTTTTGTGTTAATTCTGATGGAGGAGACTTTATGCAATGAATTTCTTATAGCCATATTTTGAGATGGTTGGGAATCTGAAGTGTTTGAATTACCTTCAGTAGGGATTTGTGGTTTTTCAATGTTTTAGTAACTTCCAGAGGCTAGGGGAAAACTTGTTCATTTGGGTACTATGTTGTTTTAGTGCATCAGTTGATTTATGTAGTTTATGGGATGGGTGGTACCTCCTTTGTTCTTGTTTCAGTGATATGGAATGGGTTTGCAAGGTGGTTCTTGCCTTGCATGTTGTGTGTTATGTACACCTTGATTTTTATGTGAGATGAGGTACACCCCTTGTGTGTTTTTGGTTTGGGTAACCATAGGGAGAGTGGCTCTTCATGGGCGTCAGCACAAAAAAGGGGTTGTCAAGATAACCCATGGAAGACTTTCCTACACAAGTGATAATGTAATTAATGAACTAGTGGGTTTGGGTAGTTAAACACTAAACAAGATTAATTATGTGCCTCGCCCATACCGTTAGTGCTTCCATAAGCTAAGGATGGGATGAGAAGACCTGGTTGGTAAGATCATTGCCTTGTCCTCACGAAAGGTAAGTGGTTTCGCATGAGTCACCCTATGGAGTAGCACCTTGAGATAGGTAGTTAGGATAACCATAGATGGAGGCGACACCTTGTGATAGGTTTTTTGGATAATCCATGTAAGGCCATGTGATGGCACTCTCCTATAGTACCTGTTTATTTTTCCTTGTTTGGTTTCCTCTGGGAGTGTTGTTTATATTTGTTTGATGTTGTTTTATGTTGTTGGTTAGCCTTGTTTGCTCAAAATTTGTTTGGATGTGTGTCCTTTCTTGTCATCTCCTAGCACAGGAGGTGGGCCTTCGGGTCCATGTGGTTGGGTGGAACGTGCCATGCACCCCATTGGGTCCCTAGCCGAAGGTCGAGTTTTGCAGAGTTGAACCAGTTGTGGTGACTTCAGAGATGTGTCAGAGATGGATCCATTCTTAATACTCTGTATTCATCTTTTCAGTTGTATTACTCTATCATATTGTATTGTTCATGTTCATGTTGGGGAACACTTTTGTATTATTGTAATTCTTGAACGATGTAATGAAATGAAACAGATGTAATGTATTATGTTACCTTGTAAACCTTATGTGGTTAATGATTCATGGTAGTTGTTATTGATGTGTTGTTTCTATGGAAATATGCTCCATTGAGTTCTCAAGATAATAGTATGTTATGGTTATCGAAATTAAGTTAATCTTGTTTATGTTGAATTATCATTTGTGGATGTTTCTTATTGATGGTGTATAATGTAATCTTGGTTCATTCGTTATCGTTATGGTATGAATTTAGGTTTCATAATGATGTCACATGAACCCCAAGGGATGTAGTTGATAGTGTAATTGGTTAATTGCTTTACATGTAATGTTTGTTCATATGCATCTTGTGTAATGAACTCCTTTCAAAAAAAAAAATTGTGCGATAATTTGTTAGTTTTAGTTTTCCTATTGGGTTAGCACAATGGGGTGTTTCAGATGACCTATATTCAAAACAATTGATTATACTCTTGATGACATGAAAGATCCATCAAACAACATTAATGAACCAGAACTGAGGGCATTAAAAATTAAATCCTGAAACTACTTGGAAATCATTAAGCAACCAAAGAGAAAGGAAACAGAGTATAGTAGTGGATGGCGACAATAGGACTAGGAAAGGATTTTTTGTTGTTCAAGTAAGTACCCAAGCTTAAGCTAAAATTCTCATTATCTAAATCCAGTTAAATTATCAAGCACTAAAGTAGGGTTTTCTACAAAATTCATATTATGGTAAGTACACCTGAAAACCCTAAAAATAAGAGACATAAATTAGAGACCAAACATCTGAATCAGGACTTGATTGATCAATGTCTTGGCTCTGGATAGAGGTCCAGGTGAAATGCATAATTAAACCCTCAAGCGGAGAAATTGGAGGATAGAAACAAGGGGGTAGGTGATACATGGACCCAAACACGCAAATATGATTTGTTTATATACCACTATAAGAAGATGCACAAACACTAACTAGTCTCCAACCCATGGAGACTCAATTTAGGGAAGTTGGTGGTACCTAATGTATTCATCAATATTGAATTGATTAAGGTGCTTGCCAATAGATATGATCCTCAAACCCACATGATTAAATTGGAAGATGGATCCTCTTTCATCCTAGTTACCAAGAACTATATTTCCATGGTATTCCAATTAGACACCAACACCAATATGAAATTCGTGATTAAAGACCTCCTAGATGAATACCACAACATGAGCACTAGTTACAAAAGGTGGAGATTTCCATTACACAGGCCCCATAATGAAGGAAATTGGCTTAGGGTATTTTCAGTAGAGGAGCATCCTCCATATTTTGTGAACTTATTTGAAGAATATTTCCAATATACATACTACTCTGTTTGTCAGGTGCTTGGTTTAGACGCCCCCATATTTATGGCCATAGCACCAATGGTCCTAACAATTGATGTGCAAAGTTAGGATGTCCAACCCCTTGATTATGCTAAATATTCAACTGATGATATCCATAATGCATTTGTCTCTATCAAAATAAATGATGGAGGTATCAAATTTTGACATTATTCATTATTCATGATTCTCATTCTATATGAGGGAAAACGTATGGGATTATGGAGTGAGCATCTAAGAATAAAGGACGTAGATGATAATGGAGATATCAGACTAGTACAAATGTGGACAACTATTTGGGATAGTAGATGTGTAAGATCACACTATTTGTATTTTGAAGAGTATTTTGTGAAACCTTTATATAAAATCCTGGGTCATCCATACGACTACAATCTATCACCATAAATACAAAGATTCCATCAGACCCAAGGATAAGAATGAAAGAGGGAAGGTCAGTCATAATTGGGGTGATTGGTATGCCTATAGTGACTATACAAAAAATAGAGTAGATGGTTATGAGGGAGCACCATTTGTGTTGCCGAAAACTTGTCCAAACAAGGTTGCATATTTAGAGATTGTGAGGCAACTAGCTTATTCAGATTTCATGCATCTTAAGAGTCATAACAAGCAATCCCTTATGCCTGACACATTGTGTTTTGAAGATTTTACTATGGTTTCTGAAGATGGGTATGATTTAATTGACAAAAGGATAGAATATTATAATCTATCCAAAGGGAATGAAAGGGGGAAGTTTGACCCTAAGCACTTTATAAATGATGTCAAAACAAGCTAAAAATTGAAAGGGTATCACCACATACTTTTTGAAGAGGATGATTTAATAAGAAATTTTGATGAACATCACGTTGCTAGGAAGACAATTTTGTATAATAGAGTAATGATATTAGAATCTTGGATAACATGCAATAATCCTCTATATGGAGGTTCCTTTATGGAAATTGAAGATCCCATAAAGAGGTTAGCTGCATTAATTTCACATGAAGAAGAATTGATTAGGGATGTACCTCCTTTAGCATTCACAAAGAAAAGAACTGAGGATATTGGGGGAATGCAAGCTGAAAGTGAAACTCCATTGTGTCAACTCTCTCCTCAACCTACACCTAATATTAGCTTTTCTACCGACACATCTATTGTAGGAGAAGAAGAAGTGGGGAATGATGATTAAGTTGCACAAGTGGTTAAACCTGTAATTGAAAACTATGAGCCTCCCTTGGAAAGAAACATTGTTGTAATAGAGTCCTCAACTGAGCTTTTAGATGATGTAAGACATAGTGCCAACCAAAAGTTTACTTTTGGTGATGCTTTTGTTAAAACCTCTGAGTTCAAGACATTTATTTATGAGTACAAAGGTAAACTGATTAGGGAAATGATTAAGGATATCACACTTGAAAAGAAAGCAAAAGCTTTAAAAGAGCTACAGGAAGAGGTTGATAAAGAAATGGAAGACATTATCCCAAAAAATGGAAGGACATTGCTAGAAGATGTAGGGGTTATGTTGCTCCCTGGGTTGGATATGAGCTCTGCTATTATATTTGACAAATTTCGTAGAAGTTAGAATAAAACCCTACAATTGAGCACAAAAGGAGTAGATAGAGTATATACTAGATTAGTTTATAATCCAGGCAATGCAACTTTGTTAATGTTGTCAATTAGATTTGCACCCTGCTGAATGCAAGATTCAACAATCTACTGAAACATGGAAACCTTCTTCAGATGTGGGTTATCTGAAAAAAGAAGGAATCTCCAGAGTGAGCTGGTTCTCCGAATGATAAATCCTATTCTAAAAAAATTCAGGGAAAAGGGGTAGAAGGATGACTAAAATGCAAAACTATGACCTAAAATGAACTTCAGGACTTGATAATAACTTAATGATGATTTTGATCTCTTCCTCACAAATAGCTTTCAGAAAAACACAATATCTCACAACCTCTCATGAACAATTAATACATAAACAATTTGCATGAAAACCTGACTTGAAATACAACATGCAACCTGTATTTTGAACTTTTTGCATTAAGAATTATAGTCTTAGGACATAACAAGGACTCTGTGAACAGAAATCACAAGATAACATCAAACTGAAACTGCAAGTCAACACAGAATTGAGAAGTAGGAATGTTGTCTTTATTCAACTGAAGGAGAATGCCATAATCTGAAACTGAGTACAAAAGGGTTCACAAGCTCAAAAATGTGTATGAGCAGAAACTGAAATTTGAATTGAGAAGAAAAAAAAGACTAAGTCTTTTAAGAATATATCTCTCAAGAAACCCTAATCTGAGCTCACAAAGAAGCTGAAGGAAAAAAGCTTCAAACTATCTCAAAAACTATATAAAAGCAGAAAAAAGCACACTGCTTTTATGATCAAACTGTAAAACTTCTAAAAATAGGCTAAATCTGCTTTAAAAGCCAGAAAAACACCTTATCTCTCCAAGATAAAGCTCAAACTCGACCAAGAGGAGAAGTCAACAATAATCTACTAAAAATATCAAGAAATCACAAAACAACTTATAAGAGATTGCCTTATGATTCTGCTTTACAGGATTGCAGATTTTATAATTTATCTATTTTTGCAATAAAAGATTGCAAAATATTTTTTGCAAAAGAATTACATTCTTATTTCTCCATTACAATGCTTTGATTTTTCTTAAAAAATCATAAAAATATCAATGTATATCACTCTCTTATCAATATCTCCAATTGATTTCTCTAAAATCAATTAAAACATAAACCCTAAGTAGATAATGATTTCTCTTGAGAAAACAAAAAGCCTAAGTGATAAAAAACATCCACCCCTAGGTCATAAGGTATTCACCATTATACTCTCATTGTTTTAAAAACAATAACATTAAGGATACCCAAGTCTCTAATTCTTCTAAGGCACAAAATACAAGCCCTAAAGACTTAATGTATCAACCTAGGCATATAAATTTCAGCCTTTTAAACATTGACTTCAAACTTTGAATAGAACATAATGCAAAGGTAACCCTAAATCGAATTAACCCACATGCTTATTGAAAAACATGAATATTCTAGACAATTATAATGTTGGGTCGAATTAGGGCATGAACAAAACAAGTCAAACCCTAATATGATTTCATTTTGCAACATCATTTTGAAAGCATGGAGCTCTGCCTGAGAGAGCATGCCGCCATGATTGAGCTCAGACTGAGGTCGTATGCTTGAGAATCTTTATCTTCTTCTTCAAATAGTTGAATTCTTAGTTGGGTAAGCTTGATTTCTAAATGTTATTATAGTTTTTCACTTCATTGAAAGAACAAAAGAGCCATAAAGGCCGCAACCTGCTTGCTTTGCTTCTGATTTCTTTTACATTTCCTGTGACTACCTCCTGGCTGATATGCACGAGTTCGAGTCTTTATCTGAAAGCTCCATGAGTGAACTTCGTTGGCAGGTTTTGTTGTTTTTTACTGTCCATAGGGTAAGCTATTTGTTTATAGCTTCTATGGCTTTTCATTTTCGTTCATTCTGGCCTTGTGGCCGTGGCTAACACAGCCTCTAATACCTTTTCTTTATATTTTTTGTGCTCATTTGAAAGAGCTCAAAATTTGAGCTTGGGATCTTTGTGCTTTATTCCGACCGCCATGGTAAAAATCTTCAAGTTTGGAGCTCATGATGAATATTCTGGTCACGGCCAGTGTGCTCTCCCACATATATGAACTAGTAAGCTCACTCTAAGCACGTATTCCCTTCTTCAGAAACTTAAAGACCCTCTCTTTTACTTATGAATCTCTAGCCATGCTCAGGATGCACCATGTATATTTTAGAAGAGCATTTTTTAGAGCTTTTGGACTCGACCCAAAACATGAATCTCACACGTTTGTATTCTTGAGGACAAACCCATTAATGGGTATTATGAGAATTAAATGAAAACTGATATTCCTTATCTTGAAACTCGACCCACCAAAGGAATTCTCATTTTGTATTTTTCGAACAAAACTAGTCATGGATATCAGTTATTCTGAAGAAAAACTCAATCATTATGATTTACCTCTGTTCTCTTTTGTTTCATACAAAAACCTCATATGGGTTATCTGGAAATGGTGAAAATATGTACACTTACTTGAAACCCCAATGTGGGTATTTGTTGTCTATTGTATCATTTGCTTTTAGAAACAAAAGCCCATGCGGATGTATAAAAAAAACAAAATATGTATATTCATTTGTATTTAGTTTATGGGCTCGACCCATCATGGCTGGTACTTTAATTTGAAATTCTTGTGGCTTGCTCATTGAACCCCTCAAGGGTGAATTGAAAATTGTAATATTCAGAATTGTCTCTCAAAACCCCAATGTGGGCTTTCTGAAAAAGACATTGTGTAGTCAAGCAAAATCTGGCTTTTCTTTTGTTATTCTGAAATTTTAATCTCCTCCATATGAGTACTTGATATTTAGAGGAAAAACTGTGCATTTGTCTGAAAACTCCCCTATGATAAAACATTTAACTTGTTGTTCTGAGAAAGAATACCCATATGGGTTGATTGGAAATAATGAAAATTTGTATACTTGACCCAAAACCCCAAAGTGGGTAAACAAATAGTAATGAGGAAATACTTAATTTATTTAGAGGTCCATGTATTTTCTAAAAACTGTGATCTCCATATGTAAATCTAAAAACAATTGTGAGTATATGGGAAAACAACAAAACTGTATGTGTAAAAATCTGAACCCAATTCACATGGTATTTCCACTTTTCTCAGCTTTCTTCATGGAAATGTTGTATAAATTTTGTCTTTAACAAGACCTTCTCCTGGGTATATAATATTCTGAATACATACATCCTGTTTGTATTGCATTGAAAAACTTGGTATTCCTTTGGTTTCTCGTTGCCTGAAACTTTCACATATCTGCATTTTAAAGGTTCCTCTTGCGCCTTTTGTTCACACTTCAGGTATTATTGACATGCCATGTTTTGAACTCTCATGTTTTTGTAAACTTGTTTATTTTGGAAATGAATCTCGTGTACCTGAAACTTTGCCAAATCTGTTCATGTCTATTTTGCTTGATACTTGTAACTCTTTGAAGATATTCTTGAATGAATATTGTACCTTGATTATTACCTTCTGCCAAACAATGATGCATAATTCTATTTGAAGCAACATTTTAGCCAAAGTGAACTGGTTGTCCCTGCTGTATCTTTCCTTTATCTAATACATCAGATTCAGATACTGTATTGATGTTTTTCATTCTAGTAGAAACTGAAACTCCTACCATATCTCCACCTGAACACATGATAAATGATGAAGTAAATTTTAAGAAACAGTGTACCTCGGGTTATTACATTTCACTATTAGCCACCAGATTGAGTCTTGATTGTAACACCACATGAATGACTGTACTGCTTAAGTCTGGCACTCTTCATGCATTTTTATGTTCCACTTAATAAACTATTCTGTGACATTACTCTCCTCTGGGATGAAAGTTGAAACAAAATTCTTCATTAAGGCATAATGTATGCTTGTTAACTATCCTTGGCTTTGAGAAAGAACATTGATGAACTGAACCTTGCATGACATCTGATTAGGATAAACAAATAACATTGTAGCTTAAGAACATGAACCATTCAGCAATGTTTGATATAATGGTACTTAGTTAAGTGATTGAGTGAATTAAACTCACTGTTCACCTGTAGCTTTCAGAAAGCATTAACCTGATTGTTATGAATGCACAGTTGGTTTAATAGCTCGATAGATAACTATGCTTAACTCTTTCAGTTGTATATCATTTCTTTTGATGAATATGATGATGTAATCTTTAAATCAGCCCATTTATAATGAGTAGGGCAGCATGCCGAGCTCTACCCTTGTGGGAGCCCGTTTTTCTCCACATGCTTGGTTTACAAATAATGATCAGCTTCGTGATTTTCCCTATACCTGCGCAAGGAAACAAACAATGTTAGCATAAAAAACAAGATATGATGATCATACTGATGTTTCTCCTTCAACTTATTTCTTATGTACTTTTCTTGATTGTTTCAATGTATGATTGATAGCAGGCTGCATTATTGTTGGTGATTCATATAGGTATCTTCATAATCGGAGCCTCTGACATCTCCCTCTTTTCTCTTACAGGTCAACGGAGCTCAAGAAGGAAAAGGTGCACTACTTCAGCGTCGACCATCAATAATCAAGCAATGATGATTATGTCGTTACTTATATGATTTCATCTTTTGCATCTTCCATAGTGTAGTGTGCTATTAATTATGCATTGTGACAGTCACATCCACAGCTTGTGTGGATATTTGATTTCATCTTTTGCTTTTCATTTCGAAAAGAAAATGCATTTCAATGCAATGTTGTAATATCATTTGGATTCTTGCAATCAAATGAAGCTATGTAAATATGAATTATTTCATGAAATAAATGAAAGCATTTGAAATGCTTTGTTGCTTATATGCTCAATTATGTACTTCATTTAATTCTGGAACATTTGAACAACACTCTAAAATTCAGTTCTCTCTTCTTTTAAAATGCACAACTGTCACTTGACGAACAATTAACATGATGCAAACAACACTCAAACATAATCTACAATTTCACCTTAAGATATAATAATGTTCAGCCAGCTCCACCAATCGAGCTGTGGCAAAAAATTGGTAATAGTTAATGTGGACCTTATACCCACCAAACAAAAAACCTATAGTCATTGATGATCTTGATAACAAATTTGGCTACCTCCTTGTGTAATGGGTTGGAGACAGTGATCCTTTGGAAACTGTAGATTTGAATGTTAATGTTTCCAAGTTTACCAAAGCTTGGATTGAAAGGTTATACATGACTGAAAATGAGAACCTAAGACAGCAAATAGCCAGCTATAAAGATAAGTTGTCATTTTCCTCGAGTACCTACTTCCCATTGATAGACAATAATAATAGGGTATTAGAAGCCAATATAGCTGAAAATACTTATTGGAGGCATAGGGCTGAGAGATTCTAGAAGAAAAGTGATAAATTGGAAGTAGAAATGAGATCTATCAAATTCAATATTGTCTAGGAATTGATAAAGAGAAGATTTGAAAAAATACTTGAGAATGTTGACAAGGTATGGACAATTCACGGTAGAACACATGTTGCTTTCCATGAGCATAAAATATTGCATCTCAAAATGATGGAAAAGAAGGAAGAATTAATAGCCAAGGGAAATATTGATGATTAGGTGTTCAAATTTTATGATGAATTGATTGATATGCATGACAAATTTTGTATTGTGTTGATAGAAGAGCTTGGTGATTTCGACCAACCCCTAGATATGGCTTTACCTAATTTCTTTGATGATAAAGGAGATCTAAAAGAGTAGAGCATATCAAAGAATGAATTGGCTCAATTGTTATCGGTGGCTCTCGACAAAGTAAACGATGAATCAATAGTGGTGGAAAACACACATTCATAGTTAGAGAAAATCTTCACTTTAGAGTTTGTTATGAAAGATATAATCACCAACATTGATACATATGATAACGAAGAATATATCGAGCATCTTTCCAAGGTCAACCTATTCATTGCTCAATCAACATAAGAGTCGAAATCCTAATTGATGTCACTCAACATTAGATACACTATCATGGAGAAAGGGCCTTGACCAAATCTTAAGTGATCATGGGTACCTTGTGAAGATTAACGGACTGTGGTGTATCACGTATGTTTTGGAATTTATTGTTTCTCTTTGTTAATTGCATTTGTTAGGGTTTTAGTTTATGATTAGAAAAATGTAAATGAAGAGACACCACTTTAGATGTAATGTTATGAAGCTTGTTTCTTCCTGTATATAAAGGGAAACCAAGACCAAGTTTTGGGAGGATCATAATCATATAGAAATTTTACATAATAGAACACATAGAAGAATTTTGATATGAATTGTATTATCTTTTGAAGCAATCTAATGGATGAGAACATTTAATCTAGTGGCTGAAATTTTGGTGTTTAATTGTTTGTTAATATTGATTCATACATATCTTGTTGTCTCCAGAGTGGTCTTTTCTTGTTATTCAAATTGAATATATCAAGCATATACTTAATTTTTTAAGACACATTTGTTGCCTCTGTGTGATTTCCTTGATTGGTTTCTACAAGAAGAGAATTAAAATTCCTTTTAAGAGATTCTTTTTAATTGGTTTATGTCCAGAATTAAAATCCTTTTATATTGATCATCTTAACTGGTTTCCTTCAAGCAAGAATTAAAATCCTTTCAAATAGTCATAGTAACTTGGGGAGATATCACTGAGATTTGTAAGAAGAGCTTGATAACTAACAACCTTGCACGTTTATACAAGGTATAAACTTTTGAAAGTGCCAAACAGTTAGAGTTAAGCCAAGGAGGATCCTCATATCATACACATCTTGACTCCATTACCCAATAGGATAAGACATTGATCAAATTCAACTTAATACGAATTTCATCAAATCTCACACATACATATCCAACTTTCAATTATAAAACTAGGAATAGTAGTAGTTAGTTCAAAAATTCAAGTCATCTATTTCAAACCCCTTTGTCATATTGAAGTGGATAGACAAAACTCTCATAAAAATATTTGATCTTCTTAGTATCAATTTATAGAAAACATTTATAAGGGTACACCCACCTAGGACTGGAAGAACCTGAAGTGAAGGGAGTTCTAAACCATATTGGTTGCCTCCGTTCATTGGCCAAAACATTGTAAACCTAACCATAGAGCTTGGCATACTCTTAGGGTTTGCAATCTGCAATTTTGGGAACCAACACCAAGGACACTACAAATGTTGCAAATATTCACCTATTTCAGAAGATTTCTCCTATCTACATGCTAAAAGGGAGGAAAAATATGATATTTTAGGGATTTCTTGAGAAGGTGTGATGAGTACTTTATATGGGCCAAATGGTTTCTTCTGGAAATAAATAAAGTTAATGTTAAAGTGCACGAGTTGCAGGAAAAGGTTGCAAATGAGGAGAGTGGTCAATCTCCTTCTAGGATAAGAGACTTAAAGAACATGATTGCAATTGTCGAAGACTCCATCAATGAGCTAAAAATAGATTATAAAAACCACATGCAAGACTTGGAAAAAATGATTTAAGAGATTAAAAAACATTGTGAATCTCTTAAAAATTAGTCAATATTCAATTAAGAATAGTGTGGAAGCGCTAAATATCCTTATTGAGAAATTAAAGGAGCTAAAAGAGGAGTAGACAGTGGGGGTGAACCCTAGCAACAACAAAATGAAGGAACATGCAACAAAGAAAAAAGGTAAAAATTTATTGGAGGGTGAGAAAGGACCCAATGCCCAGACCCGTGGGAGTAAGAAAAAAACCTTCAAAGAAGCAAAGGATGAGTTGTTGACCCTAGTAAATCAACACTACAACTAGGAGATGGAGGTGGAAAACACTCTTTAAAATATGAAATAGTTGCTTTTAGTTTGATGTTGGTTGGTTGTTGGATGGTTGTGACTTTATCTGTTTGAGAAAAAAAATTGTTAAAGGGTTTCAATCCCTTCAAAACCTATTTTTCCTGTTAATCAAAAACTTAATTTAATTAATTAATAATTTAATTAACTAATAATTTAATTAATTAATAACTTAACTAACTAATAATTTAATTAATTAATAACTTAATTAACTAATAATTTAATTAATTAATAACTTAATTATTTTTTGCACGATTTCCAAATCTATGGAAAATAATAAAATAGCATAAAATAAGAATTTTTACCCACCATCAATACCTTGAGTGCATAGAATCTCAATCTATGTGCAAGTTGGCATTTCCCCAAGATGATGAACTTTTCCAAGTATGGAGGGCTCCTAAAATTTTAGATCTACACATAAACAATACCATTATACTAATCAGGGCTCCATGAACTCTTTGATACTATCAAAATACCTTCCCCATAATGTTGTCACTCTCCAATAAAATTGGAGGTTGCCAAGGATGTCTGAATGGGACAAAAAGGGGCATTATAAAGGAATATATACATATGAAAAATTCAAAAAATAATATAATTATTCAAATATAGGAACTCAAATTTCCTAATTGTATTCACACACATATGCGACCTAGCTAAATGAGTCCAAGTGATTGTGTGTATTGATTCCATCATGACAAGTTATCTCCACCTACTAAAACCTTCTCTGTAATGATAATTTCTCTCCAACCTGGAAGAGTTGCAATGGTTCCTATCACATTGGCATAATTAATCATCATAATCATTCTTATTTATATTTCAAATGATACTTAACATAATCAGACTATCTTGGTTAGGTGTTTACTAGTAAAAAAATAATACAATCATTCAATAATTAAATTAGGAAAATTAAATGAGATGTAGCATCCTTCCCCCTAAGGGTAGTTATCATCCTTATGACTATAGGATACAAAAATAATCATCACAAAGTCAAGTATTGTTGTTTTTAATTTTATATTCTTCATTGTAGCATATGCAAGATTCATACGTGTTCTTTTTATACCTTTATAGCTTGATTATTTGACCATGTTGCTAAGAATTTCTCAACAATATGTCTAACATGGTCCTTAGGTCTAATCACCAATCAAACACTTGCTCTGGTGTTAGCTTGTCAAAAAAATATTAAATTTATTATGAAAATCTCAATGGATGGATCATTTCAATATCCAACATTATTAATTCACAAGAAATCACATCAAAATTTTAATTAAATCACTTTTTGAGTCATATAATTAAAAGTGTTATTAAGATTGATCACAACTTGATCATTCATGAAATATGCATACGCCCAATCCAAATTATTTATAATATACTTAGACAACATTACTTAGTCACAACTGAGAAGTAAGCTACATAACTAAATTTCAAATTTAAGAGACTAATAAAATATACTCAATCATACCTTGCAAGTGAAACTTCTATGATTCTACTTACATTTTGATCTTGAAATCGCCCTTTTTTACTCGTCTCTTTAAGCATGGTTAATTATTGTCAACCAATTTATCACCTCAATAATTACCTTTGTTTTTACAATAGATTGGAAAATAAAGTATTTATCTTTCATCAAATGAGAATTAGTTATCTCATTCAAAATTTTCCATGTAATTACACACATTAACACACAAAAATAACATACTAATCAATATGGTATTCTTGTCTTGCAAACTTTCTCATATGTGAAACTATAAATATGTTTACTTGTCATTTACACCTATTCACATGTGACACCAAAAATATGTTCATTATGTCATTCATGCCTACTCTCATGTGATCGGCATGCATGAAATATTTACAACTATAGAATAATTGACACATGCAACTTATTTAACTCTCCCTAACACAAACATATGTGCATATGCCCTTTCACCCATAAAGTGGCTCAATTTAATTCAAACAATCTACTCTCTAATCATTTGAATTAATTGCTTTGGTCAAAGCATTTTTTCGTTATTATTTTTCCCTCAAGTTCAACTTGGAAGTCAATTAGCACCATTTTGACACATGCCATTTATGTAGAATATCGTTATGTAAGACCATATTATTTAACTAGATTGTGGCCTCAAAAGAAAACTTAGCATATACAAAAATTTACATTAAAAATCAAAAGTATGACCGTAATAATTTTTAACACATTTCAAGCTTATGAGCACACATTAACCATGAATATATTGATCACAAAAAGTAAGCATTGCTTGAGTATATTTTGAAATCAACAATAATCAAAGAAAACATGAATTTGAAAAATTATTTTATCATGCACTTGCATTGCAAATTATTTCTTTTCCTACAAGGAAAAATAGATAATCATATAAATCAACCTTGTTCTAGGTTATTATTTTCTAATTATCGGTCATATTTCCCCTTATTTGGTTCCTATTTTGAACCATCTAGGAAATAACAAAACTCTAACTCGTTTAGATATCTCCACAATTATAGGATTTTTCCAAGCACTAAGATAAATGTAACTTTAATGTAGTAGACTCTACGACCTAGTGTTGAAACCAAATTTCTAATACCACATGTAACATCTATTTAATTAATCACTAATAAAATATGGAAATTAATGAATAAGTTGAGCATATCATTATCCAAAGTCCAAAGAGTGAAACATTTGACTAAATTTTCTTTTCTCTGAAAATATAAAATGATTCTATAATAATTACAGATAGTATGCGTCCATTTACAATACTTTGACACAATTATAAAACTCAAATCATCTTACGTTATACATACAAGTTCACACATCTTAAAACCATACTCAAAATATGTCAAGAGAAAGAGAAGAGCGAGAGAGAGCATCATCAAGCTGATATCCACCCTACCATGAAGCATTAAGATTCCTCATGCTACTCCACTAGAGAATCCCAACCCATCACAAAGAATTTAGCAATGTGGGCCAACATGCATGATAGAATCTAGTTCATTATGTGAATCACTGACAAGCTAGCTTGCCTATATATTCATGCAATGTATATTTAATCATGTTATAGGAAATAATATAAATAAAACAAAGAAATAAACTTATGAATGTAAACTAGTGAAAATCAATGTTTATAGCATAAGATGTCCTAATCATCTTACTATGGTAACAAACAATCAATAAGTTAGATAAACACTATCTAGAAGATAAAGCATTTAACTGGCATTTAATCCTTTAAATTTTAACTTAAATAATATTCTTTAAGGTAATGATGTCTATTTATTAGTCCACCAAGGAATTTATTCTACAACACGAACATAGTTCCATAAATCCACTTGATACTAGGTGATATATGGGACAAAAAGTCTTACTTATTTGCTAATTCCCCAAATCTACAACCCTTTTCCATAATCTAGTGAAAGGATAATAAAAATTAATAAATTCACTAATATACAATAATACAATTATAAATATTGATAATATTTATTTAGATTTATGTAATCACATCATATAACTCAATTAACAATTTCCAACTTGTTGATTGCAATGAAACACGACAACCTTTAAACATACACAAATTTATCATCACTTGGCCAAATTCAAAACTTCAATATGTTTTGGATAGGTGGAAGAGAAAAGAACAAAACGCAAAATATTTTTTCATGAATCCTAAACACATGCAAATAGTTTTCCCTACAACTTATCAATTAATTTTTTACCCAATAACAGTTTGACAACAAGACGACCTTAATTCTAAACATTTTTATATATCTTCATATATTATTATCATTAAATAGTTTTAATTAATTATAGTTTTTAGAGATGTCTTCTTCAATATTAGGGGTATGTCTCTTTAGTCTTATCTAGTATCGTGTCAGTAAGTTATGCAGAACTATGCAAGTTCACCTTCTTCAAATAATAATAATTTTCATTTGGATATAAATTATTCTTAAATATTCCTAATTGTAGCAGATGGTCTATTGAATCGACTAACTACAAGTAATATCCAATATTTATTTTTAATTGTAGATTTGGAGATCCTCTAAATATAGGGTTGAATTTGATTATTATTATTTTTATATTGGTTGGTAGTAGAATAGAGTTTTATTGATTTTATGGTAGAAAATTCAAGTTATGAATCAATCTTTCTAATCCCAAACATGTCATTTGTATATTTTTTTCTAAAGTTTGGAAATAACTACGGTATTCGATTGATTCAATTCATTGTATGGCTAGTGGTAACTATTACAATAGTATTAAAGAAAGAGGATAATTTCTCACTGAAAGGTAGTTATAAATACCACCCCGTATTTGAAAACATTAAGGAGCACATAACAACCATGTAAGAAGAAACATAAAGGAGATCCAAAGAAGAAACATGTACTTAATTCCATAATGTGATTCAAGCAAAGTAAGTGGAAGATTTCAATGATAAATTGGAAACACTAAAAATCTAATTTTATTGATTTTAAAATAAATTATTGAATTTTTCACCTTATGCAAGTTTTAAATCCTACATCAAAAGTATTTAATGGAAACATCAAAACACATTACCAAGGAAGAGGGATTACATTGCACTACAAGTAGAAGGGACATCCAAACTCAAAAATTTGTAAAATACTTGGAATATTACTTTGTTAGATTGATCTCTCACATGGTAAAGACAACAAGTGCCTTGAAAGAGACTTCAAGTCCTTCTAGAGTAAAAACTATGTGTGTCTTGCCATATTACATAGGGGCAACAATGAGCATAAGCATGCTTCAGTTATTAATGCTAAAATAATTCATCCAAATAGAAAGGTTTGATGAATACTAGATTATTCCTTTCATATTTTAATGATTATGACTATCCAATTCCATACTCCACTAAAATTAAGCCCCATAATTTACATTTGCTAAAAAAAAGTATTTTCAAACACAAAACACTCTTACAGATGCTACAAAATATTCTTACCTTAAAAGGCATTGTGCACACCTAAAATCTGAACTTACCCAACCACACCTAATTTTACCCTATCCTAAGCCCATTAATTAATTAAATAAATATTTTTTTATTTCTATAATTCCCCATTTTATCCTAACCTTTAATTAAATAAATATTTATTATTTATTTAATTATTTTTTCCTTCACTTAATCCCATTAATTAAATAAATATGTATAATTTGTTTAATTAATTTTACATTCACTTTAATCATTGTCTATTTAATCCTAGTCCTCAATTTTTTTCACATGGATCACAATCTAAAATAGCCATCTTGTGACAAGTGTCCCTTTCACATGTCTAACTAAGACCTTGTTTAGATTCATTGAACCTAGACACCTTCCTAAAAGTCAAACCAACTTTTTGTCCCATCCATTCACTTTATATCACACCTCTTAATCATATCCATTCACATAAATATATTTCCATAATCCTAATCCTAAATCTAGACCTTATCCCTCATGTGACACTTGTCACATGACTACATCTTTAAGCCTAGCCCTAATCCTCATTCAATCTTAGTCATCCATCATCAATCTATCCTAGCCCTTGATTTTTCCTCTTGAGAATTCTATGACTAGATGCTCTCATCCTTCATCATCAAGAAGGAAGTCTATTATTGTTAAACTTATGTTGCCATGTTTCCATCTCATTATTGTAATCATACCAAGGTTATGTTGGTTTATTGAGAAATCCTACTCTTATCATAATCTAAAACAAATCAAATAGAAGTAGGGTGCATTCTATTTCAGCTCAATATAGGAAGATGAAGATTTTTTGAGGTATACATTTTGATTATTTGCAATATATTATATTTTTTTTCTACAATCATTTTTCCACATCTTCATTTTGGCACATCGAGTGGGACCCATGTCTCTATTTTGACCTTTATTGGTGAGTTTTATTATTTTTTGCTGCAAGACCCCTTTTTAGGCCTTAGACTTTGGAAAGACACCTTTATTTCTCAAAGTGGCACCTATGTCTCATAAATTTTCACCTCTATAGCATCCTGAGGCACCTATGTTCAATAGAGTTACGCCTCCATCACCTAGAATTGTGCTTCGATTATGTGCATTTAGTTTGAGCATTTAGGGTTTCTCTAAGGAATTTTCTTATCTTTGGTGTCTTTTTTTGAAATTATTCACCTCTCTAATAGTATGTTTTTATAGGTGTTCCATCTTATTTGTTACAAAAAATTAGGGTTTTGTAGGGTTTCTAGGGTTTACCTAACCTAGGGTTTATTTCAAAATCTTTTAATAGATTTTTGTTTACGGCTATCTTTTGGCTTTTTGAGGTTATTGGATAACCTATTCTTGTAGGATTTGTATACATTCCATTGTGTTATCATCTAATTTAGTAGTTTCTCAAGGGTTTTTGGGTCAAAACATTATTTTTTTGGGCCCTAAAACAAGGTATATCTTTATTTAGTATCATTTTCTTAAATTTATGCCTATGTTTTATGATTAGGCACTTTTGTTTGATAAAAATGTATCTCTATAGCATCCTAAGGTGCTTCTATTTGATCTGTATATGCCTTTTTCTCATAGAAAGGTGCCTCTATATATTACTACAGAAAAGCACCTTTGGTTCATAGAAAGGTTCCTTTGTTTCATAGAGTGGAGCCTCTATCTCATAAAGTTGTGCCTTTGCTTCATAAAGTGGTGCCTCTGATTCATAAAGATACACCTTTATTTTAATTTAATATTTGTTAGGTTTTTGAGCTTTAATTTTTATCTAACTTGTACTTTGGTCAACTAACAAAGTGGTGTAATCTGTATATGCTTGTCAAAGATCAAAATCTTCAATATTACTAATGATTTGGTGTAGGTTTCCTTTCTCCAAGATTTTTATCCACTAATCTAGGCACTAAAGTTAGTTCATTGTGTCAATGAATCTTGTTTGTTCTATTTGAAGGGGTGCGTAGACGTATTTTCTCTCCTTTCTCTTAGTGTGATCTTGGAGATTCAAAATATCATGTTTCCTTATTTATACTTTACCTTATAACACAATTCTTTCTAGTTTGTGTGTATTCTCTCCCCTTGTGTTTTATGCAATATTGGGTGATAAAAAAACACCTAGTAAAGTCTTTCCCTTTAGGAGGCCTGCTTGGGGATTTCATCACCCCAAGGGCGACCTCAACCATGTATTTTGGTGGGGTATACAAAGGGGGAGACTGGAATTTGTGCCTTAAAGTATGGCTAGTGTTGTTCAAGCCAAGCCACAAGACCCTTAATCTGTTGAGACTTATTTGGTGAGGAGAGAAGAGGAGACCCCCTAATCTCAGACACTCTCAAATGGGCTCATTATTCACATATCCACTAAACACATTTTTTTATAAGCCTTTAATACCATTCAATCATTGCTTACTGTGGTGTAGGGTACACTATCATGTCTAAAGCTACTCACTATGAATCTCCCTAAGTAGAGGTAGAGGATCTTTGAGAAAGGTCTTAGGGCCTCTATAAGGTCCAACTAATGCTCAGTAAACTTGGTGATGGACACATAATTTAGAGGTGGTTCTTAACTGAAGAGTCTACTAAACCTTGTAAGGACTCCATTTAATTATCAACCAAGGCTAATGTAAGCTTGTGATGATGCTGGCACTATATGTGCATCCAAAGATTCTATATCACCTATATCATCTAGTATAGGTGATTGACACATATGAAAAAGGAATTAAAGCTTAAACTAGAAAAAAAAGGTAAAAGGATTAAATTAGAAACTATTGCTATAGGTACTTACAACTTAAGACTATGACTAGTTCACTATTAAAAACTAAACTCTGTAACTAACTTAACATTGCTAACTTTGACTCACTCTAGAGGATAATGCATAGAGACAACAAAACATGAAGTGTAAGACAAGATCTCATTCACATACAGGAAATGAAGAATCCGATTAAGATGACTGTAATAATGAAAGCATCTAATGTAACAACATAAATTAAAGTGGAGAATATTTACCTTGAGTGTCCCTTGCTCAAGTGATTGTACCCATAGAATAAACTCAAATCTAAATTTATTCAATCAACTAAACATAACAATAAACTGAAGCATCTTCATTGCATATAACTAGATTTCACAATCTGACAAGAATCTTCAAAGATATATTATTCATGAAAGCATAATAGGAAACTAACAAAGTACTATCTGTGTAATGGAAAAACTATATCTATCTAAACATATCCATATGCTATATCTACTCCTCAACCACCGAGCCAACTATAGGTTCAAGGGAGGTTTATTGGAATGAGGACTCAAAATAGAAAACTAAATGCAAATTACCACCCCCTATGAAATAGAGAGTGAAAAAGTCTCTATAACTAAAACTGTAACTAAAAATATGGAAGAAGATGATTAGGACTAGAACTCTTTTTCTAATGGCATAGCAGAGATTGTACTATGGGAATAGTCACTATGGCTTCCCAATCATTTTAGAATCATTCCTTTAGCTATATTATTAAATGGTCTATTGATTCACAATCGTCCTCATTAATAAGTGCTTCCATTTCTACAATTGTCATGTTCCTATCATTTTGGAATCTCCCCTACATCTCTATATGAAATCCTTCGGCTATGGGTTGTGCTTCCTAGTTGTTGTAGGTTACACTCTACTTACTCTGGCTTCTTAGTTGCAAGGATTCGATTCATCTAACATATACGCAATACTAATAACCATAAATTAAACACGGATCCATACTGCATTCCACACACACTCACACATTTAATCATACAATTACCAACATATCATAATCATGTTTCCATACATCAAAACCCTGTTCAAGTTGCATGAAAGACATAAAAAGATAGATAGGTTTAGGAATATATATAAAATGAGTATCTAGAAATTTCTAAAAGCATGAACTAAAATAGAAGAAAACTAGCTAATACTTGGTCTCATCAACCTCCAAGGAAAGGGAAAAGTTGAGGCATTGTGCCACTGGATCCTTAGCTACTGACTCTTGAAAGAGAAGTTCCTCACACTAATCTTGAGGTATTAGCATTTGGTTGGTGGGCCCACATTAATTATACACACCTACTTGGCTAATTTTAGGATTGTTCTCATGTGTTTTATGTGTCTTCATGTGCAAAACCAATGAAATCCATTTATCCTTATCACCTTGAAGGTCAAGTTAGCCAATGTGTATTTCTGCTTGTCAATCTCTTGCCAAAAATTAATCAAAACAACCCTATCATTCACTACCTATGTTTCATCTTTAGGTGCATATGCTTCATCTTGAGGTGCCTATGCATATTTTTCCACATAACTACACCTCTATCTCACCAAATTGCACCCCTATTTCACCAAAGTGCCCCTATATAATTTTGACTCCAATTGATCACTTAGGAGTCCTAATATGAAAGCTTGACCTTTGTAGACCTAAATCAGACCTATCAAACTCATCTTAGACCATAATTCCACTAAAACATCAACCATTTTCATTCTATTCAACCAAAAACCCCATCATTCCTATATCTCATCATCTTCATCCATTTTCTTACACCAAACATCATCATCATATTTAGACCTTAGAAAAAACAAACAAAAGTTGATTCTCTATAATAATTTACCTATCTCATCTTCTAATCAAAATTCAAATCCATACCCATACCCAAAGAAAAATTAATTTTGTTAAGAGTCAAATCTAGATGTGCATCCCTTCTATCCACTAGCTTGTATATTTCTTGAGAACTTTCCTATCTTAAGTAGTGTATTAAGATATCTCTTATCATTTTGGTTATCATAGCTTGGGACCTTGGCTACCCCAAGTTAGTTTCCAAAATCCCCATATAATCTTTCTTAGGCACCTTTCAACCCTAAGTAAGTAAATCATCCCCATTTATCAAGGATCTAGATTTACTTGCAACAACTTTGTTCTTGTATCTCTTCTCGCCTCTTGATTTTCTATAGCATTACCAAGTTGTATCCATTTGCACCTTTTGGTCTTCCATAGCATTACCAAGTTTAAATACAACATCACTCTTTTAATTCGCCCATTCAAATCCATAACTTCACATCCAGGGTATACCTTTCACCTCCTTATCCCATCATCATCAATCACTTTTATTCAATCCCATCACTCCTAGGTCTATTTCTTGTATTCCTATCACAAGGTCACAAGCTAAGAAACAACTCATGACCTCAAAGGAATTCCCAACTTCAATATTTGATAATGTATTCTTTGAGGAAGTGGTCCATCCAGTACCCTTAGAGAAAAAATTCCCATTTTCATCCCACATCATACATGAGGAAGATCAAGATTCAAATGACCTAGATTCACCCAAATTAGAGAAATTTTCCCAAGACACCCAAGCAATGGACTTAATGCACTGGTATCTCATGAAACATCCCAATCATTGCATCCTTATGCTAGCTAAGAAAGTTTCCAAACTAACTTGTGACTTTGATGTCTCCCAAATAATACAATAAGATCCTTCCACACCCCCACCTTCTAATCCTCATGATCCTACACACTTTCCATCTTCTTCTAATCCTCCTATCACCTCTCAAACTGCCAATCCCATATCAATAACACACTTACATATCAAAATACCATCAAACACCCAAACCATTGTAGACCAAATTTGACAACCTCAAGTTTGTATCCCTTCTCCCCAAATTTCAACATCGGTCCCATTAAACACAACACACCCTCCAAAATTTAAACCTAATTTCATCCACCTATCAAAAACTGCAAACATCATACACACAACCTCCCATTTCCAATCATCAAAAACCACCACCCAATATCAAAAGTTATTTGGAACAAGAGTACAAAAAATAAAATACACACTCAAGGGACTTCAACTACGACATTAAAAGAAAATTTACACCTTCCAAGAACTATGTCCTTACCCTTTCAATAAGTCCATCACCATGATCCCCTTTCCTCAAAACTTTGAAATGTTTAAATTCAATAAATATAAAGGAAAGGGAGATCCTAGGGAACAACTTAAATATTTTTACATAGCATGCCAAGAGGTTTCTTATCTTAATGCATACCTCTTGAGACTATTCCCTAGAAGATTAGGTGGACAAGCCCTAGAATAGTTTACCCACCTTCCTCATGGATCCATCACCGCCTTTTCTAAAATAGCCACACAATTTATCACATTTTTTTTCTACATCATCGAACATGGCATCACCATGATAGACTTATGTAACACAAAACAAAAGAATGGCGATTTTATTTCCTTTTTCTTACAAATATGTAGACATCTTGCTAGATGCTTTCCATGGTCCATTCCTAAAAAACAACTCCTAACCATATTTGTCCAAATTTTAAATCAAGAAATATGATTTCATTTACAAATCAAATGTGTCAAATCCTTCAAAAAAATTATAGAAAAGGAGTCACCATATGAAAATCACTTATCACCAAAGGACTAGTTGAGATCTATAAGGAGAGAAAAGACAATAATCAACCCAGTGATCTCATTTTTGGAAACACAATAAGAACATGGTCAATGATGGTGTGATCGATTCTAAACATGTCCAAAAAATTCAAATACCCACACCATAATCATCTAAAAATAATTAAACTATAATTATTCCCAAAGTAAAACCTAAACAATTTACTTGACACAAATACACTCCATTGAGAGAACCTATTGCGGCAGTCTTCCACAAACTAGTCCAAGAAAACTTGATCCAACTTCCAACTATAAAATCAATTAGTGAGGATATGTCCAAGCCCTCTTGGTATAAATAACATGAATTTTGTTAAAATCATTAGGTACAAAGGCATAAAACATACAATTTCATGAGAATCAAAAACTCAATCCAAGATTTCATCGATCACAGAGAAATCACTATTGAATCCCAAAAGTCACCTAAAAAAGAATTGGGTATATATAAATAACATTTTCCTCCACATGATGATGGTAAGGCTTTTGTATCCTATAACATTGTCCCCTATACCTATAACAATAATATTTCATTTGATTCTATTATCAATCGCATTGAACAAAGTTCTATCCCAATAGCCATTATAGCCATCAAAGCATCTAATTGTGTCATCACTACCTATCTCGGTTGAGTCACCATCCAAGAAGCCTCATCCTCCTCTTCATCTACAAAAAAATATAATTTCATTGACCACTTATAAAAATTCTAACATAAATATCCATTCTTAAGCTACTTATAACATCTCCCATGCAAATAGAACTCCTTGAAAAAGACCTCCAAGAATCCTATGTCCCCAATGACATTAACATTGACCAATTTCAAGTTATTATAGGTCACTTATATTCTCCACAATATCTGGTGTAGGAGCACCTAAGCCCTTAATTGCAAGTTGATCATTTGAAGGTTTTATAGGTTGAGTCTATCTATATTAAATAAGGTCTATTGTGACCATTTATTATGTATTTGGGGGGGTTTTTGATTTTTTGGTGTCAAGTATGTAAAAAGTTGCAAAGATGTAAATGTTATCAAGCAAGAATTGCAAAAAAAATGCAACTTTTGGGTAGTTGAAGGGACATAGAAGTTTAAAAGGTAGTTATGAACGTTGGATTGCTTAGAATTTGAATGTAATGGATATAAAAGGCCTCCAAAAGGCTTGAACTGTTGTTGAAGAAGTTGGTATTGAAATCATTCCAATAAAATATGTTTTTTACAATTTTCTTTGTAAATCTAAACTTTACAAGGATTGTACGGTCCCCTACCACCTGCACTTGTTTTGAAATTTATGGTAATCTGTGGTAGCATAAATTATCTTTCTTTTGCATCGATTTTGAGGGTCTAATAACAAGTTTAGAGGGAGATCTCTCCAATTTACTATAACTACCTGTAGGAGGCCAGCAAAGGGTCTGTTTGAAGTTAAAATGAGAAACTAGTCATTCCACCTACTATATAAGGTTGTGCCTTGGTCGAATGACTTCTCCCATAGTATATTATATGTTTTTATGGTTTTGAATGTTAGTGGAGATAATTTGTTGATTTTGGGATGATGCCCTAGGGCTAGACAGAGCATTTTTCATGTGGAAATGAGGTGTAAAGGAAGGGTTTTGGTAAATTGTTGATGGAACTATCTATCTAATGGATCTCTAAGTTTTTTTAGGGCATATATGAGGTGTTGGATGTATAGGATGGGTCTGGAAAGCCCGGGTGATAGGAGATTGAGTAAACCCTAATGTTTTTGCAAGTAAAGTGAGGGTTTCAAGGATCAACGTGTTAGAAGTCTTGTCTCTATGAAATGATGATAGATTCTATCATTTTGGGACACAATTTGTGACTTTCAATTGATTTTGGGTGGTTATTTGGTGTTTAGGAAGTACTTCCTTTGAAAAATAGGGCTAATTGAGTAGCCTAAAATAGGGGCAATCTAAAGGTTTTCAAATTTGCTTCAAAGAAACCTCATGGTAACTATTGGTATTTTGTTTTGGGTCATGTTTTGAGTCTCAGAGGATGTTAATAATGTATTTGTATGGCCTTCTCTAAAATATATCTTCAAAAGTGGGTTTTTGAGGGCTACAAGCCTCTAGTTGTGTGTTTAGGGAAAGTTGAGTGTTTTGTGTTCAAGGGTGGGTTTCTTTGTTTGGATCTGATTATTTTGAGTTTGGTTGAGTCATCACCACCTTTCTTACATCAATATCTCACATTTACCATTAAATATTTTCCTCTCATTGATCTATCTCATAACAAACCCCTCCATATTGAAGCCCATATCCATAAAACCACAATCAAGTTTATCCTAATAGATGGTGCATCAGGACTTAATCTTTGCAACTTGAATCTAATAAAAACATTGGGATATTCTGATGATGTATTTAATCCTAAAAAATAATATTACCATCAAATCCTATGATCATGCTGAGCATGAATCTAAAGGTTCCATAAAGTTACCCATCTAGGTTGGACAAGTCACTATGGAAACTACATGTCATATTTTAGACTTTGATCTCCCATACAACATATTTCTTGGTCATCCATGGATCTATGCCATGAAAGTTGTACCATCCGTGTATCACCAATGCACCAAGTTCCCATACAATGGAGTTGAAATAACTATCTTTGTTGATCAAAATCCCTTTCAATATTGTAAATTCTTGGAAAGTAGTCAAGGAATTTCACAACATTGTCCAACCAATACCAAAGCATCTTCTTCCTTGCACATTGATCCTTCTGAAATAATCACCTCCTCCACTTCTCACACTGTCTCGAAGATCAAAGCTAAAATCAAAATACATTGGATATGGATATTATGAGTTTATTTCTTCTATCCACAGAAGATAACTCTCACTATCTCCTAAAACATACATTCAACCTAAACCATTGATACCATCATCTAAAACTATAATATGAAATGCACCCACTCCCTTCCAGTGTTGGGGTACAATGGAAAAAGAAACAATTGAATTTGATATCTCATCTTGGTTATATGAAGATGAATCAAATGGATAACAAAATTATAAACTTTATATGCTTACATATATTTATTCTAAAGGTTTTGATATATGCAAAGGCATGGGATACAAAGGAAAAGGTGTTGGAAAATAAGAACATGGAATAACAGAACCATTGAAGCTAATACACAATACTAAGCATCATTAGATGGGAAATTAATCATCTACTATTCTGCCTACTAAGCCTAATTGCAACCCCACTAAAGTAGTGCAAGATTCCTTTGATATTAAAAACACTGATAAAGATACCCATAAATACTTTGTCAAATATATCGCTAACCTATTCCAAGATTCACATATCTTAACTATCTCATCCAACCCCTTGGTGCAGGGCATCTGGGCCTTCACAATGTAAAGGGGGTTTAGTATGTTAGTGTTCTGCATACTAAACATCATGTAAAGGTAGATTCAAGTTTAAATAGGAAATTATTTATATGATGTATTTAAACATTCCCTAACCTGGGCCTTCACATTGTAAAGGGGCCTTCACAATGTAAAGGGGGTTTTGCATTTTGATGAAGTTAAACGGTCAAGGGACTCAAAAGGTGGTTTTAGTTGGTCGTTTCTGGTTAGGGAATGTTTAATCACATCATGTAAAGGTCGATTCAAGTTTTTGATGTACATTGAGGAGATTAAATAATACAAATACACTATTTTCCTGCATTTTTAGAGGAAAAATTGCTGCTACAACATTTGGTATGGCCTTGGAGTGAACTTTTGTGCATTGGAATTGATAAAGTATTGAATTAGCTTCCTTTTGGTTTTTTTCTCATTAGTTTTCATTAAGTTTTGAGCTTTTAGAGCATATTTTCTAAGACTAGTTCAGAAACCCTAGATTTTGGGGTTTTGAGTGAATAAAATGGATTTTTGAGCCATTACACTAGTGAAATAGCCTAAAAATTGGTGGAATGGGAGTAGTTAGGTTGAATTTTATGTTCATGGTGTTTGCAGGAGCAGGTTATGAGGATTTGGGCAGAATGGTTGATGCCCTAGGCGATTAAACTCATGTTTTAGGCAAGAATGATGCATAGATGATAGGGTTTGATAGAAAACTCTTGGGAATTATTTTGGTAGGATTGGAATCATTGGATCAGGCCATATTTGACATTTCTAACATGTTGGTTTAAAGAGTGGAGGTTGCGAGTGTGTAAAACTAGTAGATGCTTGCACAAGCCTAATTAGGCATATGGTGAAGTGTAGCAACATAAAATTGAGGGTTTTGTTCCAAAGTAACCACCCCTATAATTTTTATATGTGTTGAAGTGTAAAAAAGCATATCTAGAATAGTAATTCGAATATGGGTTGGAGGTCTTATCTAAAATTTGTAACAAAAATACCCCGTTTGTTGTGCTACAAGGAATAATGGTAGTTTGCGTATAAAATCAACTTGTTTCATGTTTGAAGACTTTGATAAAAGATTGATTGAGTGATTTTTGGTTGTGACACCCTGCTCTGCATCACCCCTCCACTTCTGGCCACTTCCTAGAATTAGATCAATGAGTGTCATCTATTATTGGTACATCTCAAAACAACAACTCTATCATTGCATGTTCAAAATTCTAAAAGCCTTTACCAATTGAAGATCAAAAAGCAAGATAAAAAAGGAAAAATAAAGATAAGTCCTCTAGTAAAAATCTCAATAAAATTCCATTTGACTATAAAAAGGTTAAAGTCAAAGATACAACCAAGAAAAGTCATAATAATTTGATCTCCAATCATGCTCCCCTTTCCAAAATAACTGGGGGCATCTGCAAAAATTTTGAAAGCAATATATCAAGATGTGAACTTGTTGATCCTAAGTCTCCATCATCCTCATCTCCCTAAAATACCTCCACTTCACCCAACTTATTCCATTCACTAACCTTTATGCATCCATCATCCTGCTTCATCCCCCTTGGCAATATACACCATATCAACGGACCTTTGATGGAAACCCATTGAAGTGCTTTGATATGAAGGATTCCCACACTTATTTATGTGAGATGCATGAAGGCCTTGGTAGTGTGAATATTAATGATTCTACCTTAGCTCACTTCTTCTATGAGACAAGATACCATTCCTCTTCATTGGAAAAATATACACATCCATCTGTCAAGGAACATCCACCATGTCAACAACTTGTTACTTTGATCATATCATCATCACATCTTGATTATTGGAAAAATCTAAAAAATAATCAAAGTACAAATAAAATAAAAATCCATAATAGTAGAGATAACTAATCTGTCCACTGGTGAAAACCACTTCAGTGGCACCCTTGGCAAGTACCATGGTGAAAAAATGGATATAGGAACCATGTGTAGTAGCCTCTTTTCCATCATCTCTTAGGATGTCATCTCCCCTACCACCATCACCCCTTTCTTCCCATATCATAATAAAAATAAATTCCCATCCACCTATTCATAATAAACCTATCATGGCTTGTATTTCTCATTTATTAGTGTCACTTTTCATCCCATCTATCATTATCCACCCTTCCTCGTCCTTCCCCTATATTAGATACAAAATTTGCACCTAAATTGTTTCAAGGATATGACCTCGTATAAACTTAGTATTCAACACAGTGGAATTCAAGCCTCATGCATTTGCTTCCATATTTACACATCACTTCATACCATAATAAAATATTCATCCCATAACAATCAAACACATAAACACACTACCATACTATCCCAATTACCATCCATAATAAACTTTAGCACTTTTCAGACTTACATTTGAACAAAAACTAAACAATGCATATAAACATCACTCTTTATAACAAAATCACACATAAGCCTAGATAATGAATATTAAAACTATTGGTTGAAAATTATGTAATCCCTTTAACAGATTACAAAACATGCTTTCAGCCACAGTTGTGTGAGATACAATCTCTCCTCTCAGAAAGGGGAGGCACCCTCCTTACTACTTATTGAAACTAAGTAAAACTAATTAAGTATTCACAATGATGTACACTACAATTAAGAGATGGGTGTGTGTCACATTCATAATTCTCTTTTTTCAAAGAATATTACAAGGATTCACAGTTTTGAGTTCCTGATTCGATACAACTTCAAACTAAAAACAAAGCAGTAATTCTAATATTCTTATCTTGTCAAAGCAAATACCAAGAATACCAGCATAATAACGATAAATGATAAAAAAAAATAAAACTCATGAAAGCACAAAGTCGTTTCATAGCTTTCACCAATGAATCCTTTGAGATATGTAACCAGCATTGTATTAGAAGCACAAAGTCTTCTAGATACTCCACGATAGATCCACGAACAGTATGAAAAAATACAAGCACAAAGTCATATATAGAGTTCACCAACAACATTCAATCAAATAACATAAATTTGAATATTAGAGTGTAACACAAAGTTTACACAGATTTACTCAAAGCCCTTTAGATCTCAATCACTAATCATTTCCAATCTCAATCAAATCCAAAAGATAATTGATTCCAACACAAAGACATTCAAATGATATGCAAATTTCTTCTTTATTGATCAAAATAGATTCACAAAGATGAACATAAATTTTCATGTATTTGCTGCTCAAAATGGGTAGCACTTCATTGCAAAAGATAAAAGATCGCTATTACAAAATAATCCCCTCATATTTATAAAGGAGATGGAAGAGAAAATCTAAGAAAAGTAGATGAGCGAATTTAGGAAAGTTAGGTGAGTGAATTTAGGAAAATCTCACTTAACAAGTAGACTTATTCAAAAATGTTGTCCATCTTTTTGGGAAAACATCTTTGTATTTATATGTAATTACATCTTGGAAAATGACATGTAAAATGTTGATAACTATTCACAAAATGTGTAAATGAAAGCATAAAACTATCTAACACTAGAGATGAAAATAAGTCTCCATGGTTCCTTGCATTGGGCGTGAAAGTATTCATATCTCTTCTCTGTCTCTAGCACTTCAAATTATGATCTGTCGGTCTTGCCACCATTAGGATTCATGTCACCAGCTTTTTGAACTTAGCCACGAACTCACGCATGGGTTCATGGGCCTCTTTTTGCATGGTTGTAAGCTATGCCAATAAGGTGTGTGTGTCTTCAGCAGGTTTGAACCTTTCTTTGAACTTGGTGTGAAGAGTGTTCCAATTAGTGACAAAAGCAGCTGGAAGAGTATAGAACCATTTAGTAGCAACTCCTTGTAGAGATTCGATGAACAGCCTCACAGCAACATCTTCGTGTTCTAGGCCAAGAATACCACAAACAATGTAAAACATAGCAATGTGTTCATCAGGATGTTGTTTTTTGTCACCTAGAAACTTTGGAATATGCTTTCTCTATACATGTGGAAGTTCGTGCAGAGGTGCAGCCAAATAGAGGGGATCGAGGGCATTTCCCCAAGGTCCTGTAGGTGGTGTTTCCATGATAGGTTGCACAATAGGTACTTGCATTTGAAATATGTGAAAATAGAGGATTCACTCGAAAGAGATCTTATCCTTCGTGGAGCATAACTTGCGGTCCGTTTCAATGGTGACCTTACTCACGGAGGAGTAGGTGGAGTATTATGTTGCATCAAATCTTCTCCTTGAGCCCTCAAACCTCATGTATAGCTTCTAACCGCTATAATGTAGATAGAAACAAGAGAGATATTAAAAATAACAATACACAAGATCACAATAAGATACTAGAAAACTTATTCACTTCAATCAAAAGTGGGAAGCTTTAATTGTGTGTGTCGTTTCCCAACAAAGTCGCCAAAAAATTGTTGGGTGAAAATTATGTAATCCCTTTAATAGATTACAAAACTTTCCTTTAGCCACAATTGTGTGAGATACAATCTCTCCTCTCAAAAAGGGGAGGCACCTTTCTTACTACTTATTGAAAATAAGTAAAACTAATTAAATATTCACAATGATGTACACTACGATTAAGAGATGGGGGTGTGTCACATTCATAATTCTCTCTTTTTTCAGAGAATATGTTTTACAATGCTTCATGGTTTTTAGTTATTGATTCAATACAACTTCAAACTAAACACAAAGCAATAATTCTAATATTCTTATATTGTCAAAGAAAAGACCAAGAATACCAGCATAATAATGATAAATGATAAAACAAGAAAACTCACGAAGGCACAAAGTCATTTCGTAGCATTCACCAATGAATCCTTTGAGATATGTATATAGTGTTTTATTAGAAGCACAAAGTCTTCAAGATACTCCACGATAGATCCATGAACAGTATGAAAAAATACAAGCACAAAGTCATGTAGATAGTTCACTAACAACATTCAATCAAATAACATAAATTCAAATAAAAGAGTGCAACACAAAATTTACACAGATTTACTCAAAGCCCTTTCGATCTCAATCACTAATCACTGCCAATCTCAATCAAATCCAAAAGATAATTGATTCCAACACTAAGTCTAGTATGCAACTTTCTTCTTTATTGATCAAAATAGATTCACAAAGATCAACACAAAGTTTCATGTATTTGCTTCTCAAACTGGGCAGCACTTCCTTGCAAAACATAAAAGATCACTATTACAAAAGAATCCCCTTATATTTATCAAAGAGAGGGAAGAGAAAATCTAGTAAAATTAGATAAGCAAATTTAGGAAAGTTAGGTAAGCGAATTTAGGAAAATCTCACTTAACAAGTTGACTTATTCAAAAATATTGTCCATCTTTTTGGGAAACCATCTTTGTTTTTACATGTAATTACATCTTATAAAATGACATGTAAAATGTTGAGAACTATTTACAAAATGCGTAAATGAAAGTATAAAACTATCTAACACTGGAGATGAAAAGAATTCTTCATGGTTCCTTGCATTGGGCGTGGAAGTCTTCATATCTCTTCTTTGTCTCCAACACGAATGCCTCATCTGGACCAACATTGTAATCAACAAGGGTGTGAACTTTGGTGATTGATCTTCTAGCAGATGAGTGAATCTCCTTGCATCTGTCAAGATGTGTCTTGAGATTAACAAGAGAAAGTTGTATGTCACAAATTTCATGCATGGAGGTCTTTGAAAATTTGGCATCATCCACCTGCTTCATGACAGCTTCCTTGTAGATCTGAGAAAGTTCACTGGCCAAGAGGAAAATATGATCTTCATCAAGGAGCTTACCTGGTAACTACTTAATTCCATTTTCTAGGATAACACGATGTCCTTCGACATCTTCTTGTACTTTGTGGATATCTTCAATAAGAGACTTGATCACTTAAATGTGGTGCTTGAGAGATTCTCTTACCTCCACATATTTCTCTTTGTCGGGAATTACCCCAACTTCCACCAACTTACTCAACTTTGTCTCTTTCATTTGTGACAAAAATGAGAGACGTTTCTCCATTTCTTTTTATTCTTGGGAAAGTATGCTTTCTTCTTTATCAAGCTCTAATTTTAGCCTGGCTATCTGAGTGGCATTCTCATCCACAATAGTTATAACCTCTGAACCATGTTCTTTCATTTCATCAATGAAATAATACAACACCTTACCCTTGGAGGAAAACTTCTCCACCTTTTGTACTGTTGGTTCCTCAACACTTACCATAGCCATAGGTTTTACATTTCTTGAAGAGCCTGCAAGGTTCCTCAAAATAGCTGCATAATGCTCGGCTTTTTCCTTATACATATTCTTGGCCTATTCCATCTTTTCAAGCCTTCCTGCTAATGCATCTAGCACCACTTGTGCATCTTCCTTTGCACTTGCATTTTTCACTTTTCTAAGCTAAACTCTCGTGACAATGTATTCCTCCATGTTTACATCTCCTTCTTCCTATGGTGGTAGACCAATTTCTACAAACTTATGACCAATTTTGCCAACATGAAGCCTTGAATGAAATTTTTCCTTTTTCTTCCCCTTGGCTTTTGGAGGAGCTATCTCTTTAAGAACAAGCTCATTTGGGGAGATCATTTTTTTCTTTCGCTTCGATACTTGAGAGATCAACCAAGGGGGAAGGGAGGAAGTATATGCTTCTTGACTCACCGTCAAATCTTTTGTTGCAACCACTTCTATAGAAATGATTGCTATGGTAACAATTGGGGTGGTATCTATCATGATAGCTCTAGTGGACTGCAAACCAAGTTGACTTTGCAAAGACTCATTCATAAATCTGTCAAATTTAGCTTCAAAAGAAACATCAAAAGATGGGGATGACAAACTTGGGATGGATGAGGGAGAGCTTGAAAAGACGTCAACATTTTGTAAGTTTGAAACTATAGGAGGAGTGGCAAGGATGGTTGATACTTTAGGGGGAATAGAAATTTCCACTGCATGTATGGTAGAGGTGGGAGGAGGTGAAGTAGGAAGAGGAGGTGGAGGAGTGTTAGGATTGGGAGGTGTATGAGGGATATTTGAAGTAACATGCAACGACGTTCGAGGAATATCTTCAACAATATTCTCATGAGGAGATAGAGGTTTTTCATCGTCATGCCCAAGTTCCTCCTCATTACCTTCATTTTCTCCTTCATCTTTTTCGGATATTTCCTCTAAGCTCTTCTTCTACGGATTCTTCTTCTACATATTCTTATTCTTCAGATGTATTTTGCTCAAAAGCAGGCTCTTTTCCTCTTGCATGTGTAGGTTCAGATTTTTTTGCCTCCTGTTCTTCAACAGTCTGTGTAACTTTCTTACCAATGGTGAACTTGATTCTAGGACCTCTTTGGGAAGAAGAGGAAGTAGTCACTCATTTTTTCTTTGAGCGGAGTTCCTACCATTGGCTGGTTTCTAATCCTGGTGCTTCTCCTTTTGATTTGATCTTGAAAGCTTTCATTTGGAAACCGTGTTTATGCAACCATTATCTTTTGTTGTGCAAGATGGGGGAAAGCCTTTCCCTAATGGAGATACTTTCCTTTTTAGACCATTTTATTGTAGGTAAGGGTCTCTTAGAAATTTCATCTTCTTCGTAGGCATAGTTCATGATGTCACCAGGATCTTTGAAATCCTTTGGTAGATCAGCCACACCAAGATCTCTAATTTTCTCTACTATTAGCCTACAAAAGTCCATTTTGCATATGTATTCTTCATCCATGTAGTCCACCCATATATCTTCAAAGTGGTAAACATGTTGGTGATCCTTCTTCAATTTCCTCTTCACATCTCAGTAGTCAAAGTCAAATCTATATTTGTATGTTTTGAGAGTCATGATTTTCATTTCTGCATAGACTGACTTTGATTTTTGTACACTGTGAATAGTATACCTCCCAATTTTTAGTGGAAACATGAAACCCAATTTTTGAATTCTCATGCATTCCTTCTGGACTGAGATTAGGTGCATGTACAACTCCATGAGTATCCACTTATCTAAGGGATATCTGGGCAACATGTATGGACACCCAATATAACAACCCACTCTCATATAGGTGAAAGTTGGAAATTTAAAAACATACACCCAACTTTACTAACCACTTTGTATGCCTCATCCAATACTCTCTTCTTTTCGAGAAGTGGATCAAAATTGAACAATAGGGGTGCAAAGAAGGCATCTGTGACCCTCCTGAAATGATGAAGACTTTCTTTTAGTTTCAACTAATAAAAATATTCATACATAGGTATAAAATGTTTGTTTCCCTTTGTAGATAGCCCTGAAAATTGCCTCATTATTGTGGTAGCATACACCAAATAAGAAGTCATTTATAACTTCAGAGTGGTTGGCACATTTATCAACTACTCATGAATTTCATCAATGATTTGAGTCCCCAATTAATATTAGCTTTCTTTCTCCTAATGATGTAGATGTATTCATACATCCATTCCTGAAAATGGGATGACTCAGGAAATTCTTTAACCCTGCTCAGGAGAGTAATCATATCCCTGACATCTTCTTTCAAATCACTCCTAGGAAGACCCTTTTTCCATCTTGAGATAGTAGGGCTAGGTGTTTTCAACCATTGGTTATTAATCAAATTTTTAGCCTTAGTTGGATCTTGATCATAAACCTCCTATGGTTGTTGCATTAAGATCTTTGTATATTTTTCCATGTGGGGAACCCAAAAAACAATATCTAAGAATTCAGGATCTAGTCTCATCATGACTTGTCCCGAGGAATCTATTACACTTTTGTTATCTCTAATGTAGTGAGATGCAACCTGGAGAACAAACTATGTACTATGAACAGAAGTTGGGAATGTGGATACTAGGTATAAATTGCTATGGACAACAGCTCTCAAGCTATCTTCTAAGGGCTTTTTCTCAGTTCTTTTGATAAAATATTCAAGGTCTTGATGACCAATTTCAGTGTCTTTAATTTCATCCACCTTCAAGATCACCACGGTAGGAAGAAAGACACCCTGATATTTGTACTTCATTTTTCCCTCCTATCATCTAGAAACACCAGGATCAAGGATGTCACCTTCTTGGGTCACCTGATGAGATCTTGAGAGAAACTGCAAGAATAATGAATTTGTTGATGTTTGGAGAAAATGCAGCATTGGAAAGTATGAGGCTAGCAGGAAACTCAAAGCAAGTGTGAATGAGTAATTTTGTACAGAAAACGGAGCATGGGTGAACAAACGATGCTTAGAGCACAAGCGGATTGATTTCAGAGTGTTAGAAGGAAAAACTACTTTTTATGTAGGAGCACTGAAAATCAGCACTCCTACACTTGGGATAGTGTTTTTACATGTAGGAGCACTGAAAATCATCGCTCCTACATGTCGTTTGCACTTTGAGAAATCAAAGTGTTAGGGCACTAAAAATCAACACCTCTACATTTCTGAGAAGTCCATTTCTATGCTTGAGGGTTGAAAATCAACTCTTGAGCATGTCTTCTTACACTTGGAAAATGTGAAGTGTAAAAGCGGGAAAAAATAGTGCCATAGCATTTGACATGAATACACTCCATGTAGGAGGGGTGAATTTCACCGCTCCTACATTTGGAGTTGGAAAGGAAACTAAATGTGTAGTAGCGGTCATTTTTAAGGCTTTGGCAATTTGGGATGACACTCCATGTAGGAGTAGTGACTTTCACCGCTCCTACATTTGGAGTTAGTGAAGATCAAAAATGTAACAGTTAACAATTTTTCCACTTTGAAAATAAAGGGTAGGTCGATTCAATGTTGTAGCAGTGATTTATCCTACTCGAACATATGAGAAGAAGAGGGAAGATCACCTTCTAAAAATATGGAAGATTACAACATACTTTTTAAAACAAACAATTTTACCACTTGTATAGTGGGAAGGTTCAAAGAGCAAGCATCACAGAATGATGCACAAAAAAGAGAAATGCAAACAAGAAAACGTAATAAAAAAAAGTGTCGACTTTCACAAGGGCAAATTTGTAAAACAAAAATAGAACCTAACAAAGAAAATGCAAAGAGCAGGGTTGAAGAATTAAACAAGAAATGCAGACTTGAAACCACAAATCCTAAGGAAAAGAAACAAGATGGAGCAAGGTCAAAACTAAAATTACAGAGAATTAAAAGCAAGGAAAAACCCAATGAAGATGAATCAACAATGTACCTGGAAGGAATGTCGAAACCCTAGCTTAAAAGCACAAAAAAATCTTCAGGCGTGGGTCCTGCTTGGAGTTTGGAGAACGTCCAACTCAATGAGGAAGAGCGAATGAATATTAGAAAGAAGAGGATTAACTTAAATCAACTTAAAAATTCACTAAGAGAAGAATTAAATGAACCTAAAGGTCACATTAATTGTGGCGAACATAAAGGCGAGAAACATGCACAAGCGGTGAAAATCACCACTCTTGCATGTAAAAAACTAAGTGAAGCAAAAATTGCACTAGCGCTGAATTTTAACACTTATGCATCTCAAAGTTGATGGAAAAGTGTAGGAGCCCTTATTTTCAGTGCTCCAACACTTGGAGTTGAAATTCTAAGTTAAGGCTCATGTAGGAGCGCTGATTTTCAGGGCTCTGACATGAATCACAATTTGACTAACTCCCAAAGGTTGAGAGTTCATGAAGATACTCATTTCAAAGCTCTTCGAAAGACAAACGAGGGGGAACACTCAAATGGACTGTTTGAGGTTTTGGACCATGCATCGAAGTGAATTAAAATTTTCCTTGTTTTGCGTGCTTGAAGTACACAAAACTACAAAATGGACAAGTTTTGTAGGGGGTTATCCCGTGAATCTGGCACAGCAAAATTTGAGGATAATAGTTGGCTCCAGCTGGGGAGCTTCCTTCAGTCATTCTTAGAAATTATTGAAGGGAGAAGAACTCCAGAATCAAATGCCTTTATCCATCTATTAGGCATAGAGTCAAGCAACGAAAACAAAAAGACTCAAAATGAAAAGATGCAAAGACTGAAATAAAAACATTTACACTTGAATGCTTGTCACCTTACTATGTAAAGTGTTTCAGATGTTTCCCACTGTGAGGAAGAGAAAATGGTGTTCCATCCTTGTATGCCAACAAGAAACTACTTTCACCATGCAGTTGTTGAACCTTGAATGGTCTTGTCCACAGTGAATCAAACTTCCTGTGCATACCCTTTGGTTCACTTCGCTTGTCCCACAGGAGAACAAGATCACCAATTTCAAAATCACGAGACTTGGCCTTCTTTTCAAAAAGCTTCTTGACTTATTCTTGATGATCTGTGATGTGGTTAGACATCTGAACTCATTTCTCTTCCAATTCAGAGAGATACATTATCCACTTATCGACTGAATTATCAAAAGTCTCATCCTCAATGGCCTTAGCCAATTTGAGGGCTGGAAGTTCTAAGGTTATGGGAATTTCTGCATTCAACCCATACAAGAGTTGGAAAGGATACATACCAATCACCCACTTTGGAGTTATTATGTCTATCCACAAAGCATCATACAAAGCTTTGTGCCACAAACAATGATTCTCAACCACAAGCTTGCAGATTATAGTCACCACATTTTTATTGCTTTATTTGGCCTAACCATTACCTTGTGGGTAATAGTTGAATGAATGAGACAAAGTTATGCCATGTTCAAAACAAAACTCAGTTATCTCACTTGACAAGAAGGAAAAAGCATTTTCAACAACAATTTTGTTCAGCACATCGAACCTGGAAATGATATTTTCTTTTAAGAAACTACATACAACTTCAGAACTAGCAAGCTTAACTGGAATTGCTTCCTCCCACTTGGTGAAATAGTCAGTTGCACTTAGGACATAGGTGTTTCCAACACTTGATGGTGGATTTACTGCACCAATGAAATCAATTCCCCACTACTGAAAGGGCTCTTCAATAACAACTGGTTTTAAAGGAAAAGGTACCAACTTTGGCTTACCTATGAACTGTTGACATAGTTTGCATTTATGCCCCCAAGAGTACATATCCTGAAAGAGTGTAGGCCAGTAGTACTTTGCTATCAGGATCTTGTGAGCGGTAACAAGTGCTAAAAAGTGTCCTCCACATGCTAAGTCATGATATGACTTTAGCAATCTTTATTGTTGTTTTTCATCAACACATCGTAAGAAAGTTCCATCTAATGCATGTTTGTACAAACCATTTCCCCACAAGATAAAATTTTCTGAATTTAGTTTGATGGTCATTTTCTCCCTTGGAGTCAAATGATTAGGACATTCCCCATAAGTGAGAAAATTGGAAATGTTGGAATACCACTCATCAGTAGTACTAACAAATAACACCATTGGAAGTTTACTTGGATCTGACTCCTCAATCTCTGAAACTTCTCCATCAGGATTATTTTCAACAATGAGCTGACACAAACCCCGCCCATGTATCAACTTCATAGGCTTGATGTCCATGTCGTATTCTTGAATCTTGGCAATCCAATTACCTCTTTTTGTCCCAAACTCCTATTGTGTTAAGATGGACTTAACAATTGAATCTAGAACTAGGAATTTGACATGGCTATTAAGAATGTAGAACTAGAAATGTTTAACAGCCTTAACTATGACAAGAACATGTTTTTCCATTTGGGAATATTTCAATTTATAATTTTTTAGAGGACAACTCATGAATGCTATCGGGGATTTGAAACCCTCTTTGTTTTCTTGCACCAGAATTGTCAAAAGTGTATGCTTGGAAGCATAACTATACATGATGAATTCCTTCATGTAGTCTGGGCAGCCTAACACTAGCGCATTGGCAATAGCCTCCTTGATATCATCAAACACAGCTTTTCCTTCTATTTTCCAATGAAAAGTGGTAGTACCTCTCATCATATTAACAATATGACGAGTCTTTTCTGCAAATTTTGGAAGGAATCTTTGCAGAAAAATTACTTTTCCAAAGAAGGAATGAACAACCTTCTTTCTTCATGGAAGAGTGAGTGATTTGATACTTTTAACTCTTTCTAAGTCAATCTTGATACCTTCTATGGACACCACGTGACCAATAATTTTACCTTCTGTAACCCCAAAAATTGACTTTTTGGGGTTCAAGGAAATACCATGTTGTCGGCATCTCTCCAAGATTTGCCTTAGATGGTAAAAATGTTCATAATATTTTTTAGAAAAAACCGTAAGATCATCAAGACACACCACAATGAACTTACCCAGCACATCACAAAAAGCCAAGTCCATAGCTTGTTGAAACATGGCTCCAACATTGATCAGGCCAAAAGGCATTTTGCAGTATGCAAAGGTACCCCATGTCGTTGTAAAGGTCGTCTTGTGTTGATCACTTGAATTGACTTCAATTTGGTTGTAACCGGAAAAACAATCCAACATGGAGACCATTTCATATTTGGTCACATTTTGAAGAACTTGATCCATTATTGGAAGAGGATAATTATCCTTGAGCAACAACTGGTTCAGATTTCAAAAATACACACAAATATGGATCTTGCCATTTTTCTTACGAACGGGAACAATATGTTCTATCAACGTTGAATGATGGATAGGGAATATTATTCGGGTGTTTAGCACTTTTTGAACTTCCACAAGGATCATTCTAGAAATCTTTGAGTTGTATTGCCTTTGCTTTTGTTTATATGGAAATGCTCCAATCTTAAGGGGAATGTCGTGTTGCATCTCCTTCGGTCAAAAGGATTTCAGATCTTCATATAAATATGACAAGACAACCATATATTCTTGTAACAACTTAGCAAACTACTTTCTCTCTTTGATTGTGCAGCATTTACCAATGTCTACTATCTTAGGATCCACTTCAGTTTCTAAATTGATCTATTCAACTTCATTAGATGAATCAGAATCTAAAAGTTGTTTCTTGACATAGCGATCATGTTTATCAAAAATTTTCTCAAGAGATACCAACCCCTTGGGAATTTTATTCCCTTTGAGTTCTAAGAACTCTTCCCTTGTAACTGGACCCATATTAGAAACAGATTCTCGATGTGGAGAATCACTTCCTTCAAAGTACAACTCATCAAAAAAAATTGCCTTCTCCAAAAAGGCAACAATTTGATTATCATCATTGAAAATCTGCCAGTTATCTGAATTATTAGGAACACTTGGGAAAAATACCAACTCAATGGTATAAGTAGAACCATGAAAATATTTATGCGGTATCAAGAGCATGGCTGAAATTGCTAAAGAATCAGCCATGTCATTGTATTCCCTTGGAACTACAGATATATCAAAAGAATCAAATTCTTCAATGCAATCCCAAACGAGATTGCGATAATGCCTAAGTCTTTTTTTTTTGTTTGGTACAAATTCCTTACCTGACACACTATCAACTCGGCATTGCCTTGTGCATGAATATTTTTGATACCTTTCTTTCGTGCAACTTGCATTCCTAATAACAAAGCTTCATATTCAACAGTGTTATTAGTGTTGTCAAACTATAATTTGAAAGAGAAAGGGAAAAAAATTCCTTTAGGGTAAATGAAAAACAATCTTGCTCCAAAACCAGTGGAAGAGAAACTTCCATCAAACTCGAGTAACCAAACACCGTCTAGGTCACAAAGACCGATGGTATTAAAATTTGTAGTTTCATCATCTGATGAAGCTTCATGATCTAAGATAGACAAATCATCTAATGATGAATCATTTGTTGTTGAGGAAGAATCAACACTCCCTAACTCATGCCCTGTCAAATATTCACCAACTTCTTCTATTTGTAAATAATATGTTCCAACACCCGAAGACTCAAACAAAATTTGAACCCTTGGATCATCGAATTGTGTCATTGAGAACTTTGACTCCCTTTCAGGAATCAACTTCTACATCACGCCTTTCATAGGTATCCTAGCTTCAAACATGTCCATGTTTTGTTCACCTCCAACATTTTTATAGAAATTACGTCCAAGGAGAATTCCATAAGATGTTGGCACATTAGCTACTAAAACTTTCATCTTGATCTTCTTTTCAGGATATGCGACAAACACATACTGTGCATCTTTGATTTGTTTGATCGAAGGTACTTGTTTGTTCTCCATGGAAAGCCAATGGCTAATTTTTTTTGTTAGGTTCAAACCCAAGGCAGTAGCTACCCTTGCTGGCATCATGTTGTATGATGCACCAAAATCTATGACACAATTGCTTAACTTAGAGCCATTAAAAAGTAATAAACTAAAGAATGGATCAATGCATCCAGAGGCAACTAGAGGTGTAGAAACAAGGTTATTTTGTGGTGTCTTGGGTATTGGGGCAGCAAGAATATCAGGAGATGAATCCTTACTTGGAGTAATTCCTTTATCCTTTACAAACTTGAAAAGTCTGTCAAATTGGTCAGGATTTTCTTTGAGGTACTTAGCCTCAAACATTTGGATCTTTGTTTTCTTAGCATGATCAATAATGTCAAAATCCTGGAATCAATTTTGTAAAGTGGATGTAGTAACTTCACAGATAGGTTTAACAAAAGTTACACTGGTCTTAGGAACCTGGAGATTGGCTTAGGGAACGGAAGGAACTAACAGAGGGGGATGGGGAGCACTTACTTGTTTGTTTGCTGCATTTTTTGGTTGCCAAGGCAGAGGAGATCCTCTTTTTTCAATGGTAACTTGCGGCTTCTCCTTTTTCAGTGGAGAAGTAGCTTGAGTTTGGCCAAGCTAATTTTGTTGTTGCCACATAAAGATAGTGTATGCATCCATCACCAAGTCCTCCTACTCAAATTCATTCACCATTTGCAAATAGCCAATATTGGAGTCACCAGCTGATTCCATTTCTTCATCTTTAAAGAGATCAACACTTTCTTCCATGGAGCTTCAAGTGTGAGCCTTCCTTGTGGTGCTGGAAGATGATTTTGATTTCTATTTCCAGCATAGTTAGGGAAAGTCCTTCTTGGAACATCCTTGTAAGTGTTGTTGTTGGAAACTTTCTTTTTCAAAGCCAAGATTTCATTTTCCAACCTTTGAATCATCTGATTAGCAAAATTAGAATTAGCATTAGGAGCATTAGCATTAGAGCTAGAAGTTGAAGATCCAAATGCTTGCATCTTCTTGTTGTTGTTGGTATTCATCCTTATTTTTCTAGCAAGGATCATATCATCTTTAAGACTGGTGGCTAATTGTTGAGTTGCTTTGACATTGGTGATATTTTCCCTACGTAAGAAGAAACTTACTTTGGGGAGTTGCGTAATGATGATGAAACACTTCAAATTATGATATGTTGATCTTGTCACCATTGGGATCCGTTTCACCAACGTGTTGAACTTAGCCACAAACTCACGCATGGGTTCATGGGCCTCTTTCCACATGGTTGTAAGTTATTCCAATAAGGCATGTGTGTCTTTAGCAAGTTTGAACCTTTCTTCGAACTTGGTGTGAAGAGTGTTCCAATTAATGATAGAAGTAGCTGGAAGAGTATAGAACTATTTAGTAGCAACTCCCTGTAGAGATTCGATGAACAGCCCCACAGCAACATCTTCGTGTTCTATGCCAAGAACACCACAAACAATGTCAAAGGTAGCAATTTTCTCATCAGGATGTTTGTCGTCACCTAGAAACTTCAGAATATGCTTTCTCGAGAAATATGGAAGTTCATACAGAGGTGCGGCCAAATGGAGGGGACCAAAAGCATTTCCCCAAGGTCCTACAGGTGATGCGTCCATGATAGGTTGCACAACAGGTACTTGCACTAGAAATCTGTGGAAAATAGAGGATTCACTTGGAAGAGGAGATCTTAGCCTTCATGGAGGATAACTTACAGTGCGTTTCAACGGTGACCTTACTCGCAGAGGAGTGGGTGGAGTATTATGTTGATAGAAGTCTTGAAAAAGTGGATCCACTACTCGAGCCCTCAAACCTCGTGTATAGCTTCTAACCACTAGAATGTAGATAGAAACAAGAGAAATATTAAAAATATGCATACACAAAATCACAATAAGATACTAGAAAACTTATTCACTTCAATAAAAAGAGTGAGGCTTTAATTGTGTGTGTCATTCCCTAGTGGAGTCACCAAAAAATTGTTGGGTGAAAATTATATAATCCCTTTAACAGATTACAAAACTTGCTTTCAGTTACAGTTGTGTGAGATACAATCTCTCCTCTCAGAAAGGGGAGGTGCCCTTCTTACTGCTTATTGAAACTAAGTAAAACTAATTAAGTAGTCAAAATGATGTACACTACGATTAAGAGATGGGGGTGTCTCACATTCATAATTCTCTCTTTTTTAAGAGAATATGTTTTACAATGCTTCATGGTTTTGAGTTCCTAATTCGATACAACTTCAAACTAAAAACAAAGCAGTAATTCTAATATTCTTATATTGTCAAAGCAAAGACCAAGAATACCAGCATAATAATGATAAATGATAAAACAAGAAAACTCATGAAGGAACAAAGTCTTTTCGTAGCTTTCACCAATGAATACATTGAGATATGTAACCAACATTGTATTAGAAGCAAAATGATAAAACAAGAAAACTCATGAAGGAACAAAGTCTTTTCGTAGCTTTCACCAATGAATACATTGAGATATGTAACCAACATTGTATTAGAAGCACAAAGTCTTCTAGATACTCCATGATAGATCCACGAACAGTATGAACAAATACAAGCACAAAGTCTTGTAGATAGTTCACCAACAACATTCAATCAAATAACATAAATTCGAATAAAAGAGTGTAACACAAATTTTACACGGATTTACTCAAATCCCTTTAGATCTCAATCACTAATCACTGCCAATCTCAATCAAATCCAAAAGATAATCGATTCCAACACAAAGTCTGGTATGCAACTTTCTTCTTTATTGATCAAAATAGATTCACAAAGATGAACACAAATTTTCATGTATTTGCTTCTCAAAATGGGCAGCACTTCCTTGCAAAACATAAAAGATCACTATTACAAAAGAATCCCCTCATATTTATAAAAGAGAGGGAAGAGAAAATCTAGGAAAAGTATATGAGCAAATTTAGGAAAGTTAAGTGAGTGAATTTAGGAAAATCTCACCTAACAAGTCGACTTATTCAAAAATGGTGTCCATCTTTTTGGGAAAACATCTTTGTTTTTACATGTAATTACATCTTGGAAAATGACATGTAAAATGTCGAGAACTATTTACAAAATGCGTAAATGAAAGCATAAAACTATCTAACACTGGATATGAACTCTAGTGATTGATCTTCTAGTAGATGTGTGAATCTTCTTGCATCTTTCAAGATGCGTCTTGATATTATCAAGAGAAAGTCATATGTCACTAATTGCATGGATGGAGGTCTTTGAAAAGTTGGCATCTTCCACCTACTTCATGATGGCTTCCTTGTAGATTTGAAAAAGTTCATTGTCCGGGAGGAAAATATGATCATCAAGGAGCTTACCCGATAACTCCTTAATTCCATTTTCTAGGATAACACAATGTCCTTCAACATCTTCTTGTACTTGGTGGATATCTTCAATAAGAGACTTGATCACTTCAATGCGGTGCTTGAGAGATTCTCTTACCTCCACATATTTCTCTTTGTTGGGAATTACCCAAACTTCCACCAACTTACTCAGCTTTGTCTCTTTCATTGTGACCAAAATGAGAGACATTTTTCCATTTCTTTTTGCTCTTGGGAAAGTATGATTTTTCCTTTATCAAGCTCTAATTTTAGCTTGGCTATCTTAGTGGCCTTCTCATCTACGACAGTTATAACCTATGAACCATGTTCTAGGAATTTCATCAATGAAAGCATACAACACATTACCCTTGGAGGAAAACTTCTCTACCTTTTGTACTATTGGTTCCTCAGCGCTTACCATAGCCATAGGTTGTACATTTCTTGAAGAGCCTGCAAGGTTCCTCAAAACAACTACATAACGCTCAAATTTTTCCTTGTACATATTCTTGGTATGTTCCATCTTGTCAAGCCTTCCTGCTAATGCATCTAGGACCACTTGTGCATCTTCCTTTGCACTTGCATTTTCCATTTTTTTGAGATGGACCCTCGTGATAGTGTAGTCCTCTATGTTTACATCTCCTTCTTCCTATGGTGGTAGACCAATTTCTACAAACCTAAGACCAATTTTGTCAACATGAAGCCTTGAACGAAATTTTTCATTTTTCTTCCCCTTCGCTTTTGAAGGAGCTATCTCTTCAAAATCAAGCTCATTTTGGGAGATCATTTGTTTCTTTTACTTCAATACTTGAGAGATCAACCAAGGGGGAAGGGAGGAAGTATATGCTTCTTGACTCACCATCAACTCTTCTGTTGTAGCCACTTCTTTAGATTTGATTGGTATGGTAACAATTGGGGTAGTATCTTTCATGATTGCTCCAGTGGACTGCAAACCAAGTTGACTCTGCAAAGACTCATTCATAAATCTATCAAATTCAGCTTCAAAAGAAACATCAAAATATGGGGATGACAAACTTGGGTTGGGTGAGGGAGAGCTTGACAAGACATCAACATTTTGTAAGTTTGAAACTATAGGAGGACTGGCAAGGACAGTTGATACTACAAGGGGAATAGAAATTTCCACCGCACGTATGGTAGATGTGGGAGGAGGTGAAGTAAGAAGAGGAGGTGGAGGATTGTTAGGATTGGGAGGTGTATAACGGATATTTGAAGTAATAGGCAATGGCGTTCGGGGAAGATCTTCAACAATATTCTCATGAGTAGATAGAGGTTGTTCATCGTCATGCCCAAGTTCCTCCTCATTACCTTCCTTTTCTCCTTCATATTTTTCAAATGCTTCCTCTTCCACAGACTCTTCTTCTTTTATGGATTCTTCTTCTACAAATTGTTTTTCTTCTGTAAATTCTTCTTCTTTAGATGTATGTTCCTCAGAAGCAGGCTCTTTTCCTTCTACATGTGTAGGTTCGGATTTTGTTGCCTCATGTTCTTCAACAGTCTGTGTAACTTTCTTACCAACGGTGAACTTTATTCTAGGACCTCTTTCAGAAGAAGAGGGAGTAGCCGCTTCTTTATTCTTTGAGTGGAGTTCCTATCATTGGCTGGTTTCTACTCCTGGTGCTTCTCCTTCTATTTCGGTCTTTTGAAAGCTTTCATTTGGAAATTGTGTTTATGCAACCATTCTGTTGTGTTGTGCAAGATGAGGGAAAGCCTTTCCCTGATGGGGATACTTTCCTTTTAAAGGTAATGGTCTCTTATAAATTTCATCTTCTTCGTAGGCAGAGTTCATGATGTTGCCAGGATCTTTGAAATCCTCTAGTAGATCAGCCACACCAAGATCTTTGATTTTCTCTACTATTAGCCTACAGAAGTCCATTTTGCAAATGTCTTCTTCTTCATCTTTGCAGTCTTCCCATATGTCTTAAAAGCGATAAACATGTCAATGATCCTTCTTCAATTTCCTCTTCACATCTTGGTAGTCAAAGTCAAATCTATCTTTGTATGTTCTAACATTCATGATTTGCATTTCTACATAGACTGACTTTTATTTTTGTACACTGTGAATAGTATACCTCCCAATTGTCAATGCAAACTTGAAACCCAGTTTTTGAATTCTCATGCATTCCTTGTGGACTGAGATCAGCTGCCTACACAGCTCCATGAGTATCCACTTATCTGAGGTATATTTGGGCAACATGTATGGACACCTAGTATAACAACCCACTCTCATATAGGTGAAAGTTGGAAATTGCAAAAAGATACACCCAAATTTAATAAACCACTTTGTATGCCTCATCTGATACTCTCTTCTTTTTGAGAGTTGGATCAAAACTGAACAGCAGGGGTGCAAAGAAGGCATATGTGACCCTGCTGAAATGATGAAGACTTTCTTTTAGTTTCAACTATTGAAAATACTCATACGCAGGTACAGAATGTATGTTTCCCTTTATAGACAGCCCCAAAAATTGCCTCATTACTATGGCAGCATACACCAAATAAGAAGTAATGTAGAACTTCATAGTGGTTGGCACATTTATCAACTACTCATGAATTTCATCACTAATTTGAGTCCCCCAATCAGTATGAGCTTTCTTTCTCCTGATGATGAGGATATATTCATACATCCATTCCTAAAAATGGCATGACTCAGGAAATCCTTTCACCCTGCTTAGGAGAGTAATCATATCCTTGGCATCTTCTTTGAAATCACTCCTAGGAAGCCCCTTTAACCTCTTGTGCCTGTTGCATTGAGATCTTTGTATATTGTTCCATGTGGGAAACCCGAAAAACAATATCAAAGAATTCAGGATCTAGTCTCATCATGACTTGTCTCGAGGAATCTATTACACTTTCTTTATCTCTGATGTAGTGAGATTCAACCTGGAGAACAAACTCTGTATTATGAGTAGAAGTTAGGAATGTGTATACCAGGTGCAAATTTCTATGGACAATAGCTCTCAAGTTGTCTGCTAAGGGCTTTTGCTCAGTTCTTTTTATAAAATCTTCAAGGTCTTCATGACCAATTTTAGTGTCTTTAATTTCATCCACCTTCGAGGTCACCACGGTAAGCAGAAAGACACCCTGATATTTGTACTTCATTTTTCCCTCTTTCTTAGAAGATGACAGAGGTTTCTTTGTTGTCATCTAGAAACACCGGGATCAAGGGATATCACCTTCTTGGGTCACCTGATGAGATCTTGAGAGAAATTGCAAGAATAGTGAATCAACAGATGTTAGGATAAAATGCATCATTGGAAAGCGTGAGTCTAGCAAGTGATTCAAAGCAAGTGCGAATGAGCAATTTTGCACGGAAAATGTAGCATGGGAAAAGAAACGAGGCTTAGAGCGCAAGCGGAGTGATTTCAGAGCATTAGAAGAAAAAACTACTTATAGTGAATCAACAGATGTTAGGAGAAAATGTAGCGTTAGAAAGAGTGAGTCTAGCAAGTGCGAACGAGTAATTTTGCATAGAAAATGGAGCATGCAAAAAGAAATGAGGCTCAGAGCACAAGCGGAGTGATTTCAAAGCGTTAGAAGAAAAAACTACTTTTTATGTAGGAGCATTAGAAATCAGTGCTCCTACACTTGGGATAGTGTTTTTACATATAGGGGCACTGAAAATCAGTGCTCCTACATGTGTTCTGCACTTTGAGAAAGCAAAGTGTTGGGGCGCTAAAAATCAACGCCCCTGCATTTCTGAGAAGTCCATTTTTACACTCGAGCACTGAAAATCAGCACTTGAGCATGTCTTCTTACACTTGGAAAATGTGAAGTGTAAAGGCGGGAAAAAAAACACCATAGCATTTGACATGAAAACACTCCATGTAGGAGCGGTGATTTTCACTGCTCCTACATTTGGAGTTGGAAAGGAAACCAAATGTGTAGCAGTGGTCATTTTTATGGCTTTGGCAACTAGGGATGACTCTCCATGTAGGAGTGGCGATTTTCACCACTTTGACATTTGGAGTTAGTGAAGATCAAAAATGTAACAGCAAACAATTTTGCCACTTTGACAATAAAGGGTAGGTCGATTCAATGTTATAGTGGTGATTTATCCCGATCAAAAATATGGGAAGAAGAGGGAAGATCACCTTCTAAAAACATGGAAGATTACGACATACTTGTTAATACAAACAATTTTGCCACTTGTATAGTGGGAAGGATCGAAGGGAAAGCATCACAAAATTATGCACAAAAAAGAGAGAAATGTGAACGAGAAAACGTAATAAAACAAAGCGTTGATTTTCACAAGGGCGTGTTTGTAAAACAAAAACAAAACCTAATAAAGAAAATACAAAGAGCAGGGTCGAAGAATTAAACAAGAAACACAATTGAAACCACAAACCCTAATGCAAAGAAATGAGATGGAGCAAGATCGAAACAAAAATTACAAAGCATTAAAAACAAGGAAAAACTCGACGAAGATGAATCAACAATGTACCTGGAAGGAACGCCGAAACCCTAGCTTAAAAGCATGAAAAAATCTTCAGTCGCAGGTCTTGCTTGGAGTTTGGAGAACGTCCAACTCGATGAGGAAGGGCGAATGGAGATTAGAAAGAAGAGGATTAACTTAAATCAACTTAAAAAGTCACTAAGAGACGAATTAAATGAACCTAAATTTTGCATTAATTGTGGCGAACATAAAGTCAAGAAACATGCATGAGCGGTGAAAATCACCGCTCTTGCATGTAAAAAAACTAAGTGAAGCAAAAAGTGCACTTGTGTTGAATTTCAGCACTTATGCATCTCAAAGTTGATGGAAAAGTGTAGGAACGCTAATTTTCAGCACTCCAACACTTGGAGTTGAAATTCTAAGTTAAAGCTAATGTAGGAGTGTTGATTTTCAGTGCTCCGACGTGAATCACAATTTGACTAACTCCCAAAGGTTGAGAGTTAATAAAGATACTCGTTTCGAAGCTCTTTGAAAGACGGACGAGGGGGAACACTCAAATGGACTATTTGAGGTTTTGGACCACACATCGAGGTGAATTTAAATTTTCCTTGTTTTTCATTCTTGAACTACACGAAACTACGAAACAGACAATTTTCATAGGGGGTTATCCGATGAATCTGGCGTAGTTGAATTCAAGGATAACAAAACAGTCATTATATCATTTTCCCCACCATCTTTGTCTATCCAAACATCCATCTCCATAAGGATTCCTCCATCCTGAGTTTAGCATAATCCTTATCTTCACATTATCCTCTTTTTGGCAAGAGATGTATTGGCTACATGACATGTTTATTAGTGAATATTTTGTTTTGATTTATCTTTTGACCCGTAACTACACCTACTTAAGGCCACCTCAATCTTTCTATATCTTGGTGTGTTTTGACTGGTGTATAGTGGAGCATTATTTGTATCTTGTATGTCATGTTTATGGGTCATTCTTGTAATATTACTATGAATTTACTTACCTTTTGTGTGTTGGAATATCTTCTAGCATTTCCCTTCATCCTTTGCATACTAGGTCATTATGTACCTTTTGTGTACTAGAACTATCATGCTTTAAGTCTACTTTCTACGCACATTCTCATAAGGTTTTGTGGTGTCTAGTTGAATAGGAGTGAATTTGCACCCCCCTTGAAAATGCCCTTTTTACACCCTCCACCTTAGAAGAATTGAATCTAACCATGTAATTCCACATCACCTATCTGCAATCCATCCACTTGGTGTTTTTTGTGTCGGTGGGGGAATTTTTGTCAGGGATGTTCACGGCACACGGACATTTGCACAACATGCTACCATCTTGACAAGTTTCCTACCTCTAGAACCTGCAGACGCATTACAATCTCCATTGACGAAAAAACATAACGCCCCTGCACCTTCCTATCGACCTTTGAAAGACTCTTTCCCTTCCAAACCTTCTTCAAATGGCTATCTTTCATTCTCAATTCATTTTCTTCACATTCGCTACACTCCCTCGATATTGCTTCATGTTCTTTGACATTTTTGCAACTTCAAGCTACTATTTGCACTATCAACTCTTCCAACATCACAACATTCTTCACATTTACCACAGAATTTGCAACTTGGTGTCTTGCGAGACTAATTTTGACGTCATTGTGGCTACGTCAACTCGGCCACAGTTGTAGACTTGCATTCCTCTCTCATTGGCCTTGAGTGCCTTTGGTCGAGGGTAGTATCACTTTCTTACTATTACTTTGTTGTTGGATTTGAGTAGCATAGTGTCTCTTGTAGTGTTTAGTTTCATTTCCATTCCAACATATTTTCTTTATTGTATTTCTAAATTTCTATCTACCTAGCTGTCTTTGGAGGTGGAAACACCAAAACGAGGGTTTGACTGGGAAAATCCCCCTAACAACCCCAACATTTTTCCTTCTTCATTATGTGTAGGTACCTGTTTGTGTGGAGCTTTCTGGTGAACTAGAGCTCTCATGAGTTAAATCTTGTCACCTTTTTTCTTGTCATTTCATATCATATTTCTTGTTATTTCATTCATTCAATCATTTATCATTTCAGTTATCACTTTACATCTCAAAATCTAAGTTGTTAGTAGGTCTTTTGTTGTTCTACATGTCCTTTTCCACTTTATGTTTGTATGGATGCCAGCACATCTATGAGATGCCAACGCATCACGTTGTCATCCCTATTTTGCGCTAATGTCCTCTAGTAGAGAGTTGTCTGAGGTACAGTCTGAATTCCAAAAATCCACTCACTTAGTCTCAACCTAGTTCTCAGGTTAGTAGAGTGACAAAAGTATTGAGAGTGCTCTTCATTCTCTATCCTTGACATCAAACAATTTCCTAAACACCTACACGGTTGAGGTAGATTAGGGAAGCCTTCAACTCTCAGCTCTCCATGAACTAGAGTCGTTGAGTGGTCAATCCTACTCCTCTACATTTTGGTGAACCTAACGTGAAGAACATCTATCTATTCTTTGTGTTGAGACTTTTTCCCTCGCACTTGGAAATCATTGTAGACTTGGGTGTTGTGAGGTTTTCTGAGCATCACAACCCATTCTATGACCTCTAGGTACATTGTTAGAAGAAGTGTACGACACCTAAAAATGGAAAAGATGAAGGTCACTTTTAGTTTTACTACAAGATTTATAGATGAGATGGGTTTCATTGACAAGACCACTCGTGCACCCACTCCTCCAGCATCCCCTATAGCTTTGTCTATGGATGAGGATGATGCTATGCACATTTCTGTAGAAAACCTTTTGGCATTAGACAAGAGGTTGTTAGACCTCATGAATCATTTGGAGAAAGCACTTATTATGACAAGAGTTTCTAGAATTGTTAGCAAGGTGAGATACATGTTAGGAAAGGATCGAACGGGCGTAGAATTCCTACGTGACCTCACTGATCTAACCAAATCATGCATCCCTTCATATAACACTAGATCGAGTACTACCTGAGGAACAATGCTTGATGCCTATGAGAGACAAACAGGTGTCTTGATGCCTACCACGCCTATATGCATGGCCGAGACAAGCCCCTCGATCGGTATTTCCTTTGCTCCTCAAACATCCCACACAATCAAGGCAAGTAGAATACCTCTTGGTTTCAGCTTCACCCCTCCTAGGGTGAAATCACAATACTATGTCTCACTTTTTGCCCAAGATCGACATTTACATCAATATTTTTAACTGAATCTTCATCTTTTTAGACCTATAGCAGCTAAATGGTTAAGAATTTGAAGATGATGTGAACTAGTGATTTGTGGCAATTTGTGTGTAGATTCTAATTTATTTATTTTTCAATTTTTTTGAAATAAATAGTGAATATTTCAACATCTCCTTTAATAACTAGTTCTAAACAGAAAACAACATTTTCAAAAAGTAAAGTTTGTGTCGTACAACATAACCTTTTTTTCTATAAAGGATTAAATTCTTATTTTTGAAATATGGATTCTCAACATCAATATCTAGGGACTGGATATATTTTCATAATTTTTGGTTGCATTTTTTTAAAAAATTAATTTTTGAAGTCATTGTAACTATAATTTGGACATATGTGTGTGTCATACAACCTAATTTGTGTATATATCAAAATCCAATTTTTCTTTTTTGGGTGAAAAAAAAGACATCGATACCTAGGGAAAGGGTATTTTTAAAATTAACAATGGTTTACTATTTTTCCACCTCTACACAACAAAGAGCATGATGTTCGGAGAAAAAACTATGTTTAGTAAAAAAATGAAAATTAAATACATGATAAAATGAAAATATATCAAAACTATACTTGTTGGAAAGCTTGTTTCAAGGGCTACAATCTTACAAAATATAATTTTTAAATGACGTTACTTAATCCTTCAAAATGTAAAGAAAAAGTGGTTTTTTTCCAGCATTTTGATAGCTGCGAAGGAGACTCCATTGTGGGTATGATTTAATACTAGAGGGGTTCTATCCAAGGGATTTTGACCTAAGGAGATATTATTTATCCCTCTTCAATTAAAAACCTTTAGATAGAGCCTCTCAAGACTTAAATCATTAGTTTTTTCTAAAAACAATGATTTCAGGAAAAAATCAACACATCCCGAAAGTGAGACACACTATTGTGGCAATACCCCCTATTGCCCCCGGTGGTGGGGCTCTAGTGGAATGAGTGGTGGTGGCTTCAACAGCAGTAGTGGCGCTAGCAGTGGTGACTTTGGTAGAGGCCATGGTGGTGGCTCTTGTGGAGGTCACACTCGTGGCCCCAGTGGTAGTTCCAATAGTGGCTCCAGAGGTGGTTCTGAAGGAGGTTTCCGTGGTGGTGGTTCTAGGGGAGGTTCCACTGGACCTTTATCATCTTCAAACCCTATTTTGAATGCTCTCCTTTAGAATATGGGTCAAATGCAAAACCAATTGGAGAACCTATCCCAGGCCTCTTTTCAGCCTATCTTTTAGCTCTTCTCCTGACATAGTCCATTGTTAGTGACAATTCTGAGCGCTCCTTTCCCTCAAGGAATGGAAATTCCTAAGTTTGAAAAGTATGGTGGTAAAGGGGATCTGTAAACACATGTATCAAATTTTAATGTCATGTCCATGGATTTCTTTCATCGCCATGCTCTAATGGCTAAGCTTTTCCCTCAATCTCTCAAGGATACAACACTCGAGTGGTATTGTTCCTTGCCTGATAATTCTATATTCTCCTTCGACCAACTTTTCAGTCAGTTTCTCTGATAATTCCAAGCTAACATCGGCCTAAAGATGACCTTCTCAGATCTCATCCAATGTAAGCAGGGAAAGCACAAGAAGATAATTGATTTCATTGCATGATACCAAGCACTCTTTTCACAAATCTCATACTCACTACCCAACTCGAACGTGTAGAAGGTATTCATAGGCAACCTACAATGAGCTTGGTAGGAGAAATTTTCCTTAATGAAATATCCTTCTTTTTCACATATGTGTGTGGTGTTATGGGAATACTAGCAAATGGTGGTTTAATTTAGGGGATCCTCCTCATGCTCCCATTCCGAAGGAAAATCTATAGTGTCTATTTTAGGAAAAGGAAAGTCTATTAGAAATGTAGTTGCCACAACTAATGATCACAGCCTCAGGTACAACAAAAAATATTATTTGAATCTTATTCTTCCATTCTACAAAATTTATTGAAGGATAAGATTATAACACTAGAAAACCCTTGACCTTTGAAGGAGCCTTATCCTGATTGGTACAATGGAAATTCCTTCTGCCAGTACCATCATGTTCACAGGCATGATACTGAACATTACATGTGCTTGCATCATGAGATATAGGACATCATCAATGATGGTAACATTTGTCTCGATGGAAAGAAGCAAAACATAAATAAGTCAATAGCGAAGGAAAATAGCAAGTTACAGATTTATATGGACCCATTTTCGTCTCACTTTGCAAACTTGATAATTGATCCTTTTGATGCTTCTCCTAGGGCTTTGGCATACATAAATGTGGTTTCGTTTACTCCTACTCCTCCCCCACAGCCTACGAATGGCTCGCCAAATGTGATTTTCACCTTGTAAGACTTTCCTTAAATTAATAATAAGCCCTCTCCCCTATACATCCTTACTCACATAAATAGAAACATCGTAACAAGAGTCCTTGTGGACCCCATGAATTGAGTGAATGTTATTGTTGTCAAGAAGATTCCACCCGAATGCATGAATGACTAAATTCAGCAATCTGTTGAAACATGGGAACTATCTTTAGGCTATGGGTGTTCCTATGGCGAAGATAAACCTCCATATTCTAAGTTGGTTCCTATATGATGGTTAATTTGGTACTTGAATAATTTATTCTGAGAAAAGGGTAAGAGAGATTGAACTGAAAACATGAACCAAAAATGAAAACTTTGGTGATGCACCTAATTAGAAAAACTAAACTGCAATTTGACTCACAAAATGATTACTCAGTACTTTAATCTGCACAACCTGATTTGATAGTCTAGTCACTTGAATGTTTTAAACAGAGGCTTTGACTCAATACAATTTTGAGGGAAAACATTGTTTTCATGACTAAACCGATTAATCAATTACATGCACACTGTATAACCAATGAATTTAAACTAAACTGCATACAGATATTTATGAAGGAGACAGAAAAATTAAAGGGTTTCAAAATTGAAAAAAAAAAATCCTTCGATCAGATCCTACATAATAATGATGCTTGAAATCTAGAAGGCAAAACTTGAAAAATGTTGAAAATCGAAGGAATCTTCTGCTAAATAACACAATTTGAACCTGTAAACCTGTTGTTGTATTAATCTAAAAATGAAAGTTGAGTTACATGATAATTCACTTTGCAGAATGCAAAGGCTGAAAAATAAGAACTAGAGGAAAAAGATTAACTTTTTCCAATATATACAATGAGATGCAACTCCAAAGTGCATGAAGGTGAAACTGAAAGTCAATTTCAGTATAGAAAATGACAATTCCAAGGAAAATCCTGAGGAAAATAAAATATCTCCAAAAGAAGAGCTCAAACTCATGCAAAAATGAGTGAACTCAGTCTTAAACTCGTAGTCACAATGTGTACAACTGAACTACAACTCAAACTGAACTGGAAATCTGTAAAAAGTGTGTCCAAGCATGCAAAAACTGCCTCGTTCTTGTCAACTCGCCCATGATAACTGAAACTCCATCCTTGTATTATGCATGATCAATCTTTAGTTGATAATTTGATGTGAAACTGAAGTAAAGTGCCAAAAATTTCCATAACTCGCATGATTAACTCGTTCTCTAGTTAGCTTTACTAACTTGTTATCCAATTAGCACTTAACTTCACATAATGTCTTTTATTTGCATTTTAAGATAGCTAATTTAATTAAATGACTTATAGTCCATCATTTAATTAATTAGCTTACATTGAAGAATGCAAATAACATCAAGGAATAATGTCAAATCTGAAAGTTTAATTCCCATCTCACGGGTTCATACAATACACTTAGCATATATTTTAAATATGCATTCACCATAAAATAATACTAGCCGACCATCATGTATATTGTAAACATTTATAAATCTCATGATGGGCCAACCATATCATTTCAACTTAGGGAAAGCAAATACCATAGAGCCCTAACTCTTAATCATTTTGCATTTTGACTTTTTTCTTTTTCTAGAGACATCCCTGGCGCGCCGCCATGGTGAAAGCACTAGGGTTTCAAACTTCGATCAACACCATTTTTGCTGCTTTTCTTGCCTTTTCTGTCAAAATTTCTCAGGAAATTATTGGTAAGCTACTTTGTGACCATTTTGAGGTAATTTTAGGGCTCTAAACTATGGCCTTTATTGGTTTCTAATGGATTTTGACACCTTTCGTATTCTCCTGTTGATGCCTCTACATTCGAGGTTGCCATGGACAGACTTCTAAAGCTTTACTGGCCGCGGGTCTTACTATATTTCTTCATCAAAATAAGTGAAGGTAATTTCACAGCCTTCAAGACTATATTTTTGTTTGTGAAAGCTCGATTCAAGCTCAAAATGACACAAGAACGAAGCCATACTTTATGGCCGTTGCCATATATTACTGAGTTTTTTCTCCCTCTTAATTTGGAATGTTCTCATAATCCATGTATTTGAGATTTGATACAAACCCCAAGTGGGTTTAGGCCATTTGTAACAAAAAGTTGTCTCTGACTGTGGCTTAACCAATCTCCATTTGGGTATCTGTGTTTTATTGCATTTTGTATTTTCTAGAGAAAACTCCCATATGGGTAAGCTGAAAACAATAAAAAAAATCTGCATTTTAGTCAAAACCTCATGTGGGTATGCTGAAACTTGAAAGAAACCCACTTATTTTTGTTCTTTGTCAAAATCCTCAAACGAGTAAATTGTGATAAGAGGAAAACTGCATTTTATAATTGAAACCCCCATTTGGGTATAGAAGAAATCCTTTCTAACTTCATATGGTTGTAACTGCACTTTGATTGAGATTACTTGAAGTCATTCTTCTTTAATTCTGTAGCAGCTCTTTGATAATGGTATCTATGGGCTTTTGTAACTTAAATAAAACCTCCCTTTGTAGAATGAACTCGTATTTTGCACAATAAGATTGATTATGAACTGTTCTCCTGTACATAACATTATGTGGCTATAATTCTTATTCTCCTTTTGACAGAAAATAATGCTTCATTATTCCATTGGTGTGATGATAAACAAAACTATTATTTCCTCCTTTATGCTCCTTACAATTTCAGAATGGCGGCTCAAATAAAAAACTTATCATGTGGGCAGTTGAATGCTCTGATAAACAAATGGTGACAGCATATAACTCTGATCTTTTGGATGATGCTTTCTTGATTCTTTCATGTAGCAAATATTCATTTATTACAATCTTGTAGATCTGTAGCTGACTGTGTTATCAGAATTTTCTTTGAACTACTGCCCTCTAGCTATGCATTCATGCCTGTAACCATCATTTATATGTTGTGGCTCTTCCTGTAAGTGAACACTTTTATATGCTTGTTGGATTATCTTTAAGTGATCATTTTGATTTGGTCTTTTCTCCTTAGTCATAAGGCTGCCCTATCTTGCTTCATGTTATGCTTCATGTTATGTTGTTGTCCTATTGCGATTTGTAGTCATCATCTCAGATTATGCCAGTAATTTGTAGTATGCACCTTGATTACTACTGTCAACCTGACAGTCCTATAGCATATCTTTGACTGATAAGTCATGCTTCCATGATCTTGATAACTCCTTTGAAATGAAGAATGGATATGGACTTGTTCTATTTGTTTCTTTTGTCCAGGTGAACTGCATATGACTGTTCTTGATATGAAGCTCTCATGTATGAGCATTCCATTTCAATCTTATGTAGACTATGTATATGACTTTAAGGTAATGAATAACAGTTTAACATTTTGATATACTCTTTGTTTCCCTTCAGTATAAAGTGGCTCTATACCTCATTAAAATGCAAAGTGTTAATGCAAGGTAGAGTTGAAACAAGATAACAGTGAAGTTGATAATCTCTTAACATATTCTTGATTAATATTTTGGTATGATGAACAATAAAATGCTTTGCTCAATTATGTTTCCATCATAATGAATTAGAGACTACTTTATGAATTTCTTTATTACGGCAGTTCTACTTGATGACTGTTATGACTCTCATGTATGAATGTTGAATGAGAGGATGTTTTTTCTGATATGTCGGGCTCAACCCTTGTGGGAGCCCGTTTTACTCCACATATCTGATGAAAATAATCACGAACATAATGAACTTGTTCCTGCACATTGAAACAAACAAGTTAGTAAAAATAATCGAAGCTGAAAGCTTCCATTGAATTATGTTTTCTTTTGAACAATGAAATCATCTGATGGATGCCTGATTGAATGTATGTTATATTTTTGTTGGTAATGTAGGCATAGGATTGATCTTGATTCATCATTGCTGAGAGTAAATCTCTAACATCATCTTCATTTATCCTGCAGAAAACTCAAGGAGACTAGAGTCGAAGGAGACCGAAAAGCTTCGACAGAACTACTCAAAGATATCAAGCATCGATGGGTTCATCATTACAGGAAATGATGAACCATCCTCCTTTCTATGTTTACATTATCAATAGTTTTATAGTATACAATTTGATTTTGTACCTATCATTTGATTGTGCAAATCAGATTAAGCTACTCCCACGACATGTGTGGGACCTTGATTTTTACAATGTGAATAAAATAGCATTTGTTATGCAAATGTCCAATTTTTTGTTACAAGTACTTGCATAATAAAATTGAAAATCAAATGTAATCTAGTTCTTCTTGATGGATAATGAATACTTTAGCAGTAAATTTGGAAATTTTTCTGTACCTTCAATGATGAATTCAATTCAGCTCTACCTATTTGAGCTCGTAGTGAAAAATAGGTAACAATTATTACAGAGGATACCTTGTGGCTAAATTCATTATAGAGGGATAAATATGAGAAAATGAAATCTACTATACATACGCACGATGGCCTCTCTCTCACTCCATATGCCTCTATAACTCTTTCCATCCTAGTAGGAGCTAGGCTTGTGGATACAACTTTTGATATCATTCTAAATTTTGATATGTTCAGGGTGAAGTTGGGAATTTCATGGCTAGCTTCCATGAATAGAATCAATTTCATTATTCATAAATTTCTAAACTTCCCTCACGAAGGTGTTGTGCACATCGTGCATGACACTGGGTACCAACCATTTTTGTCTCCTGGGGGTTATTCCCTGGATCATTTTTGGCCCACCTCAGTTGGTTTGCTTCCTCTTGGAACGGATCTACTTTATTAAAATTACGTAAAGTACAAAATTAGGGACAAGGGATAGTTGAAAGTGACCCCTCCTGTAGCATAGCAGCATGCTGCCTCTTCCTCTTGAAAGGGGAAGGGAAAGCCTGCTCACGCACAAGGTTCTTCTTCTGTTGTACCACCTGTCACTTCCTCTCACCTTGTTGTGGTGCCATCAGTTTCTGCTCCTATGCACTTGTTGTGGATCCTAATGGTGCCCACTTGGTGAAAGCCCAAGCGTCTGGCATTTGAACTTGTTGTCTTACCCATAGTGTCTTGGCCCATTCTGTATAGTAAGGAGAAGGGTCCCTATGGGGTGTCCTCTATGTATTGGCCTTCATAGCCTCCTACTGCTCCTACCTCTAAGTCAGTGAATGGGAAGAGATCTTCCATTGAGGCATTGGAGTTTGCTCCCCCTGTTGTTGTCCCATCATCCTCTCAATCTCCTCCTCATATTCCCATCCAGATTCCCTCCCTCCATTAGAAATAGTCATGATGGATACTCTAATGGTCGAATAGGAGTCTTATGTCCCTTCTCAACCTGCGGCCTCTAGCTCCCAGATTTGTAGAAACTTCCTTGCATGTGAGTGCAAGCACTAGAGGAAGGCTTTGGTCACTACGCAAGTCACCTTGTAGAAGAAGGAAGAGGAGTTGGTAGCTCTTGCCTTGGTACCTCCTGTTGTGTCCTCCTCTTCCATCCTCTCTGCTTTAGTTCCTTCAACTTAGACTTGCTTTCGGCTCCCGTCATGAGTGTGAACAATCCTTGCCCGAAGAGGGTGCAGGTATTCATTGCTCCTTCGTTTGAGCCACCCCTTCTGATGTCCCTTCTGAACATCTCACCATTTTCAAAACCTGTGGACATGATGAATACCTTAGTGGTGTATGTCACGGTTTTCTCCTCTTCCTTTGTGCCCTCTGCTTCATCTGTGGGGAACTCAAATCCCCTGACAAAGTGGAAGATAGAGGATGACCCTACTAGCAATGGGGGTCAAAAGAAGGGTTCACCTTCTTCGAAGGGTGGTTTTGTGTTGGCTTGTGCCATCCTAGTGATGGAGGAAGCAATGTCGTCCCTAGAGTTCATCACTACTCTCGAGCCTTTTGGTGAGCCTAGTAGTGGATCTCAGGCATCGCCTCCCTCGCCCATTGAGTTGACACATGGCACTTCTGTAAAGTGCATGTTTGACTTTGTGGACAAGATCTCAGCCCTATCAACAATTTTTGTGAGATCGCTAGAATTCACCCCATAGGAACTGAGTGGAGAAGACTTCGAGGGGCCCTCTTCATTGGCTCTTGTTGCGAGAGGGTCAAAGGGTTCCCCCCTTGATATTCTACCCTTGTAGCTTGTCCGCCTTCCCCTCATGATGATCTAGACTGGGAGAATGATGACCTCTTGGTTGATGAAGACTAGGGGGGACATCTTCTTTATCTATAGAATAGATTGTGTGTGTGTATTGTGTTCCCCCATGCTTGTGTTATATGTTCCTGGATAACCCTTGTCACCCTTGTAGGTGCTTGGATACAGGAGTGTTTTTGTGTCATAAAAATTCTTCTATTTGTCACATCATTCTTCCTCTATTGTGTATTGACTTTCAAAAATTGGGGATGATGCAAAGTGTTGGGGGAATTTAGGCTTCCCTTCCATGTTGACCCAATTTTTTATTTTTATTTTGTCTTCATGTGTCTTCTTCACATGGTCTTATATAGTATGGGGTTGATGATAGTTTATTTATATACTATTATACTATTTATCTATATTTATGAGCATCTCTGACCTCGAAATAGCAAATCACCCCTATCTCTTGTTCGTTATGCTATTATCTTTCCTTGCATCTTCATCTCTCCTCTTTCTTGTTTCGTGATGTTGTGGTGCTCATGTGTTGTCCCTTGTGTGTGTGACAACATTACCATGGTTACATGTCACTATGTTCCATGGGCCACAACATCACTTTTTTCATTCTTTCTTTTATCTCATTAGGATGTCATGTGCCTTTGTGTTCGGCACACACCATCCTAAGGGGGGATTTCATATCACTTCAATTTTTATAAAATGCATTCGGTGGCCAACAAATCTTTTCTTAAAAATATCCTCAAAATACTTTTTGAAAAAATCACATTCCTCAACAAGGACCCTAGTAGAATGCTTTTTCCTTCATCATGGGTTCAAAAAGAAAGACTTTGAAAAAATTTCCTCTAAGCAAGGAGCAATTTCTCCTATGGGAAAATTTTTAACCTTCCCCTTGTGAGGGGGCTTTCTTCCTTTCGAATTCCCTTATGAAGTGAAATCTTTCAAAAGGATTCCTTGATGTTGAATTGATTTGTGAAAAACACTGTTGCACTTTCAAACAGTGTGTCCCTTGAGTGGACCCATTTTCTTTTGAAGGGTTCCCGAGGGACCCCTTTGAAAGCTCTTCCTTCAAATTTTTGACTGTCTGCATGACTGTCTCCTTGCTTTCCTGCATGTCTTTTTTTCTAACATGTTTTGTCTGAGAATTAACATGTTGCTTTGTAAGTGCACCTATGAAGTTGCTTTCCAATCCAACTCTATAAATTCCCCTCACATCGGGCTTCCTTTAGGAGAGAGTACCTGGGGGCACCTTCTTTGCAGGTCTAAGGACCTGTGAAGCACTTACATCCTACATGATTTTTCCACCATTGGTCTGTGGGCCTTCTGTACTTTGTTTGAACCTCCTTAAGAGAGAGTACCTATGGAGTTATTTGCCTACCCTACACTTTCAAGCATGCCAGATTATGGTCTACTTCCTCGACGATTTAGGTATATTCTCTTGAAAAAAAATTGACCTACTTTACCAAACACTCATTAACACTCATGTTCGTTAAAGTGGGGGAAAAATTTATAGGAGTGAATTTGCACCCCCTTGTGAATTCCCCTTTTACACCCTCCACCTTAGAAGAATCAAATCCGACCATGTAATTCCACATCACCTATCTGCAATCCATCCAATTGGCACTTATTTTTTGTGTCGAGTGGGGGAATTTCTATCAAGCACGTGTGCACGATGTGTCAATGTCTACACAATGCACTACCATCCTGATAGGATTCCTACCTCTGGAATCTACAGAGGCGTTATGTTCTCCATTGGAAATGAAACATAACACCCCTGCACCTTCTTGTCGACCTTTGAATGGATCTTTCCCTCCCAAACCTTCTTCAAATGGATATCTTTCATTCTCAATTCATCTTCTTCACATTTGTTGCACTCTCTCAATCTTGTTTCATGTTCTTTAACATTTATGCAACTTCAAGCTACTAGTTGCACTATCAACTCTTCCAACATCATAGCATTCTTCACATTTACCATAGAAGTTGCAACTTGGTGTCTTGCGAGACTACTTTCGGCGTCGTTGCAGCTACATCGACTCTGCCACAGTTGTATACTTGCATTCCTCTCTCATTACCTTAAATGCCTTTGGTTGAGGGTGGTATCACTTTCTTACTATTACTTTATTGTTGGATTTGAGTAGCATAGTGTCTCTTGTAGTGTTTGGTTTCATTTTTGTTCCAACGTAGTTTCTTTATCGTATTTCTACATTTCTATTTTTTTGGCTATTTGTGGAGGTGGAAACACCAAAACGGGGGACTGTGATAAGCCCCCATATAGCCCCAACATTTTTCCTTCTTCATTGTGTGTAGGTACCCGTTCATGTGGAGCTTGTTGGAAAACTAGAGCTTTCGTGAGTTAAATCTTCACCACCTTTGTTCTTGTCATTTCATATCATCTTTCTTGTTATTTCAACCATTCTGTCATTTATCATTTAAGTTATCACTTTACATCTTAACATCTAAGCTATTAGTATGTCTTTTGTTATTCTACCTATCCTTCTCCACTTTCTATCCATACAGATGATAGCGCATTTGTGAGATGTCAGCGTGTCGCATTGTCATCCCTATTTTGCATTGATGTACTCTCATAGAGAGTTGTTTGAGGTACATTTTGAATTCTAAAAACTTGCTTGTTTAGTCTGAACCTAGTTCTTAGGTTAGTAGAGTGACAGAAGCATTGAGAGTGCTCTTCATTCTCTATCCTTGACATCAAACAATTTCCTAAACACATGTGTGGTTGAGGTAGATTAGGGCAAACTTCAACTCTCAACTCTTTATGACCTAGAGTCATTAAGTGGTTGGTCCCCCTCCTCTACACTAGTATGAATAAGTAAATCCTTTTTGTTTGAGTGTTAAGTCCATGCAAAGGTTACTTTGTCACCCTAGATCCTTATACCTGGGTGCATAATTTCCTTTCATATATTAAACTTTAGGATTTCTCTCCACATACATGCATAACCAATCTCTCCTTTCTTTCATCCTCTTCCATCCTATTCATCTTCCATTCATCTGCTTCTTGATCCTTATCTCCTACCTTTCCTTTCCATTTTGAGAGCACACATGTGCTCTCCTAGCCCACCTATCCTCTCAAGGGGGAATCCTACTACCTCATCATCAGCCTTCCTCATCCTCACCAATAAATGGGGCATCATGTCATTAGTCATTATCCCTTGCCTACCCACTATGTTTTCTTCTTCTTTTGTATAACAGTGCCACTTCTTACAATCGTAATGCCATATCAAAGAGGGGAAAAATGTAGACACCTAAAATCTGACCTTACCCAACCACACCTAATTTTACCCTATCCTAAGTACATTAATTAAATAAATAAATATTTATTTGTTTAATTCCATCCTTTCCCCCATTTTATCCTAACCTTTAGTTAAATAAATATTTATTATTTTTTCCTTCACTTGATCCCATTAATTAAATAAATATTTATTATTTATTTAATTAATTTTGCATTCACCTTTTTCCTTGTCCATTTAATCGTAGCCCTCAAACTTGTTCACATGAATCATAATCTAAAATCGTCATCATGTAACAAGTGTCTCGTTCACATGTCTAACTAAGACCCCATCTAGATTCATTGAACCTGGACACCTTCTCAGAAGTCAAACAAAATTTTGGTTTTATCCATTAATTTCATATCCCACCTCTTAATCCTAACCATTCACATAAATATGTGTCCCTAATACTAATCCTAATTCTATACCTTATCCTTCATGTGACACTTATCACATGACTACATATTTAAGCCTAACCCTAATCCTCATTCAATCTTAGCCATACATCATCAATCTATCCTAGCCCTTGATTTTTCCTCTTGAGAATTTTATAAGGCCATTATACTTCATTATCAAGAAGGAAGTCTATTATTGTTAATCTTATGTTGTTGCTTTTCCATCTCATTATTTCAATCATACCAAGGTTATGTTAGTTTATTGAGCAATCCACATCTTATCATAATCTAGAGCAAATCAAACATAACTAGGGTGAATTCTATTTCAACTCAATCTAGGAGAATTAAGATTGTTTGAGGTATACATTTGATTATTTTCATTATCTTATGTTGTTTTGCTTCAATCATTTTTCCACATCTTCAAGCATATAAGTTAAGGTATTATGGGCTCCCTTTCTAACATGAGAAAATAACTAAAAAAATTAGAAACATCCTTTATATCCTTAACAAGGATGTAAAACCATAAATCTATGTAGCTCTTGCACAAGCAACTACTCTTGTATCATGAAGTTTTTTAAGTGTAACCAATATAAAGGGAAAATATTCCATTCATCAATAGTGAAGTCGCCAACATTATGGGAAGTGCTACAACACTCATAACATTATAAGATAGAAACATCATAAACCAATTGATAAATGTAATCCAATTTCCACACCTTCACCAACATCTTCCATATTATATGTTGCATATAATATGTAGAAGTATCAAAAAGGCATATAGTCTTATCTTTTATAATACCTTTTCCCTTTTGGTTTTATTTCTTTGTTTTAGAATAAACATTTTCAAAAGTGTAAGGTGTGATTCACCTCATAGAGTTTGGTGTGCATCCCATAGAATGTGTTTGACAAGAAAATTTAAGCCACTCTAGGAAACACACATGCATATTTTTATCTATTAATATATGATTGTAATGTTAAAATTTGTATTTTCATGCCAATACGCATTTTTGGGGCCCGTTTTGGTGGAATGCTTGAATACAAGTATGTATCAACAATTAGCACATTCTTGTATTAAGTTTGGTTCATGACCCAATGTTGACAAAGCTCTCCAAATTATATATATCTATATATGCACCATTCAAAAAATAATGTAATTATTCAAATACAAGAACTCATAAGTCCTAATATCATTCACACACATATGCAATCCAACTACATGAGTCTAAGTGACTGTGTATCAATTCCATTGTGATAGGTTACCTCCATTGACTGGAAACTTCTCCTCAATGATACTCTCTCTTCAACTCAAGAGAGTATTAATGGTTCTTGTCGCACTAACATAATTAGTCATCATAATCATTCTTATATATTGCAAAAGATAATAAAATTTCTTGCCTAGGTGTTTTTTAATAAACAAATAATACAATAATCCAGTAATTAAATTGGGAAAATTAAATAGGATGTGACAATGAAATACAATTTTGTGATATATAAAACTTATGCTCTAGTAAAAGGGTTAAAGAAATTTAGGCATTTGATTTATGGAAATAAAGTTGCAACTTACGTTATTCATTCTTTTATTAGGGAGTACATCACGGAGAGAGATATAAGTGAGAAAAGGGTTAATTGGATCTCTAAGATTCTTGAATATGATATAAATATAATACCAAAAAATTTATTGATAGGAAGATCTATGCGCCAATATATTTCTAAGGAGGTTGAGTCACGATAAATGTATAATGTAGAAAAAGAAATAGTCATGGTGATTACAAATCAAGTACTAGCATCATGAATTGAATAGAGGGTATATATTTTATGCAAATTGGTCAATACCTAGATAATATTCTTATTTCTAATAAGAGATCTTACGGGTTTCAAGGATAAATTTTTCTTTAATTAACATATATTTTTTAAAGGAATTTTAATGGAGTCCTTTTAAGATGTGTGAAAGATAAATAAATTGAAAGATAATTGTTTGAATTCTACTCTTAGCCTATTCAACAATAAAAAAATAGGCTGTGTAGGATATTATTGGCCCCCCATGTTTAGGGCCTATCACAAATGGGTAAGAGTGTTAATAGTGCTAAATTTAGACTAGAAAAAGGGAAAATTTTGTGTATATGGACCATTCATTAAATTGGAATTCTAACTATCATTTTCAAGTGCAAGAAACAAGTGGGTTCTAACTACTATTAACTACTTTACTGGGTGGATTGAAGTAGTGACACTCAAAAAGGACACAAATGGATTTATTCTTAGTTTCTTATAGGTTATTGTCACTAGGTTTAAGGTCCCACATACTATAATACTAGATAATGTAAAAGAATTTTTAGGGACGAGACTATTAGAATTTTATTTGAGAAATGGTATTTAATTGAAGACATCTTCGAATTATTACCAGGTTGAGGAAACAAGTTAGTTGAGTCAACCAACAAGAATTTGATAAGGTTGATGAAGAATATTGGTTTGGAATAGTGTCAAAAGGAGTAGCATAAGAATTAAAAGCTTGAATCATCGGTAGACTAGGTTACTCACAAAAAAAAACCAAGACATCTTCTTCTGCTCTAGTAGATGCAAAGGAAGCTTTGTTTCCAATATCAATGGAACTCCTAGCTCTTTAGTTGTTGAAACAGCTTGAAATAGGTGAATATGGGTCTATGTAAATAAAGATGGATAATTTGATGGAGTTACAAGAGAAAAGAGAATTTCCACTTAGTTCAATGGCTAGGCATCAACAAGTAGTCAAGTGATAGTTTGACAAGTGTTCATCCCAATCAAAATTCAAGGTCGAAGACTCAATTCTAATATTGGAAGAGAGAGGGACTAAATTAAGCCACCATTAAAAATTTGATTCTCTATAGAGAGGTCCTTTGTGATTGTAGCCTACAAATAACATAACACCTTTGATCTAGATAATGAAGAAAGTAAGTTATTAAAAATCCTAGCCAATTGGATTTATTTGAAACATCATATTTAAGGGACATCTCCCTTTGTGCTTATGTATCATATTATTATTTCTGTGTTCACCTATTCTTTCCTTCAAATTTTTTTTTTAGTTTGTTTGTTATTGTGGGTGATTTATTTTTTGACCACTTTTCATGTTTTTAAAATAAGTGCAAGAAGCACAAGATCGATCAAAATTTGTAGATAAGTTATAAAGGCCAATAGAGATCCAATATAAATAAATTCATGTTAATTTTCATGCCATCATCTTCGTACCTCTCAAATGCTTTGAATTCCCAAAAATAGTAGGATATTTTTGAAACAAAGAAAAAAGAGGGGGAACCCTAGGTTTAAGGTTTTAAACCTAGGGTTAATTTGGGTGTGTGGCCTTTTTCTAGGGTTTTATTAAGATGTATATCAACAAGGTGATTAGATTAACTTTCAACCATGAAGGTGAGCTAATCAAACCCGTATCTGCATCTTTTTGAGTCTTAGAATGGATTGGAATTGATTTTCCTTGATTAACCTAATTAGACTATGTGCCCTAATACAAAAAATGCAAGATTTTGATAATTGAAAGACTATAACAGGGATTTGTAGGTAGATATGATAAGGGTAGAGTGTTGTGTACATTTCTTGAAAGTTTTGTAGATCTAAATATGAGGGTAGAGGCGCCCAAAGGCATCTATTCCTTGTAGGAGTACTTATGTTTTATTTTTGCAGTCCTTTGATGTCATATTTGAGACTCTTGTTTACATTTGCAAACCTACTGGATCACTATTGGATAATTCTATAGGTGATTTTCCATGATTTGACAAGGTGTAGGTCTTTGAATGCAATAATGAATAAATGGTCTTCACACTTCCTTCAATCCTCTCCAAACTTGAAATTTGTACATTCAAAGAGAGAAGAAATGGTGTACCATTTAGGGGCTTACCTTAGTCAAACCTTGTGTTAGTGTTTCCACTTCCACAATGGAAATGTAAATGATAGGAAGGAATGATGAATCAAAAAATTGTTGCAACTCACCACCCTTCAATGGCTTCCTTGAAGGATTGAAGCCATACACATCACTTCAAGGTCTTGGATCTTGTTTGCTTGATTGCTTGAAATGCTTGGAGACCTACAAAAAGGGTTATCCTTCACAAACAATGATAACATGATCATAAATAAACTCAAAAAGGATTTTGCATGATGCTTGGATCTTCAATTTCTACAATAAATCACTAAAATGTTGCTCTTGAATTGCTCTTGACAATAATTCTTGCTCTTAATGTTCACCTCTTGTTAGATTTTAAATGATGCAATAACTAGGTATTTATATGTAATTATGTTAATTTCTTGAAAACTAGATCTGGATAGCCAACATTGGAAACCTGAATTTCAAATGTTAAAATATCAACACTAACATATTCAAATTTTTAGCTTGACAAAATAGAGGGGAAAAGCTGCCCAAGGGCATCCCATTCCTAGCCCTATTTTCTAGGGATTTAGGTGTCGGGGGGAAAATATTAAATAAATTCATTTTTTCAATGTTTGCAAGTTGTTAGAAAATGGTAAAAATAGGCCTCGAAATACATAATTTAGGAATTAGGGGGGTCAATTAGAATCAATAATTTAGGGGGAGCAAAACATAATGTGAAATTTTCAATGCTATATTTAGCCCCCACTTTAGTGAGAGTGTGAAATTAGGATCAAACTCACACTAAATTAGAAAATCCATGTCAAGAGAGGTCTGATTGTCTAAATGTTGAAGTGATAGGATGACTAAGGATCTAGGGGGAGTGCAGAATCCCCTAGGATCCAAGATCTCATGGAAAGACAACATGAGCACAAAGGAATGCACACATGTATGAAATGCAGCAAGACAACATACACAAACATACATGATGAAACACGAAGCATACATGCTAAAAACACATGAGATAACATAACATATAAATAACAACAAAATGAACACAAACACAATGCAAACACAAAGAAGACACACAACAAGACACAAGGTTAGTACTAAAAAGGATTCGAATTGATAAGGAAAGGAGACCTTAGTCTTAAATTGTCTCAAATACCAAACATAATCCATCAAATAAATGTTAGCTAAAGGAATTCTCCCATGAGGACTAGCAAATTGCATTATGCCACATCGCTCATGAGACACATGGATCTACTGGCTAGCAAGTTTCATTTGCTAGGTGTCCATGCAATATGATGGGTTCCACAAGGCTAGCAATTTGCATTATGCTAGACACTCGTAAAACAAATAGCTCTATTGGAAAGCAAGTTGTATTATGCTCGGTGACCATGTTAAGGAATTCACAACTCATGCAATAGAAAAGTTTGATACTTGCTAGGTGAATCATAAATTGAAGGCAGCATGAGCTAGTGAAGTTCTATATTCACTAGGTCCCCAAGACAAAGTAGAAAAATGACAAACACACAAGGTCTAGTGAAGTATGATATTCATTAGGTGTGTACCCATTGACAACCATACCAAGAGATATACTCCCTGATAACTCTGATAAGGTACTACAAAAATGCTTGAAATACTATGCCAATGCAACACTAAGTTCAACGTGTGTGATCAAAGTGAAGCAAAAATATCAATGTCAATGCACCACTAAGCCCAACACACATGAACAATGCGAAAGAAAAAATTTCAAATTCACCTAAGAAGGTGCAAAAACTTACCTTAGGAGGCACATAAATGATGACAAGATAAGGCCAAAACATCAAGGGGTGTTATAACAACACCACTGCAAAAGGTGATTTACAAAAATAACAAAGGGACTTTGCTCAATATATAAAAGGTCACGCCTTAGATAATATCACACATGCATCAACACCAAGAGAGGACTAGTCATGTAATAGAAGAATTCACACCTCAGGGAATACTATCCATAGCATTACCACCAAGGGGAATGTCATATGCCAAGAGAGGTCATACTCTTAGGGGATATCAATCACAATATCACCACAAAGGAGACACAACATAGATCAAGAAGGCCACACTTTCATTGAGAAGGTCACACTTCCTAGGATTTGTATGCTATCATCACTAAAAATGTATCATTTCACATAACAAATAATAAATAGGGGACTATATGCCCCCCTTAAAATGTTGGTGTACTTTCTACACTAACATTTTAAGGAGAAACAAAGGGATCCCTTTCTAGAAGGAATGCACCTAACACAAGGCTACCTAACCCCTTGCCCCCAAGTGTAAGGACAAAGATGAGCCCAAAATGGATGATGATATGGTTCTCCTCAAGAGATGAAATATGATTGCATAAAGCCTAGTTTATACCCCCATGCATGGTAGTGAACATGTTGTGATACTACAACTACCACATGGCAAGGAGCAAAGCACATGAACATTAATCTATCCTACATTCAATTTGATCCCCATAAGGATCAAATTCTCTCAATTTATTTTTGAAAGCACAACATTCATCAATAGTATGTCCAAATATTCTATGATATGCACAGTAAGATGTAATTGTATTCTTTTTTTTTATCATATTTTCATTCAAAAACTAGTGGTAGTGTAATTATTCTCAAGTTTAATAATGTAGCTAGACTACTCTCAGTCTTTGATAAAGGACGTGGAGAGGATAACACGCCTTTCTTAATAGGACCATGGAATTTGTATTTCTTGGTTGGTGGAAAAATGTTTTATGTAAAGGTGGAGGACCTTGGTAACCTATTCCTTTTGTATCTTCAGACGATATTTGTTCCAAAAGGGAGTGGATCTCATGTTCATTCTTTATGTTGCATCCTTATTTTTTCAATATCTTAAAGCCTTTTTGATACCTTTGCTCCAAGTTAATGGTTGTTTTTGTAACTTTATGTTCATATGATGGGAGATTGGTTGGTGTTCTTTCCTTGTGATTGTTATTTATAGGTTTTTCCATGTGCATTGGTTGAGGTATGAATTTCAAGTCACTTTTCTTATGCAATATGGAAAACATTTCAAGTGGTGGAATGATAGGTGGTGTTGGTTGTTGGTATGGGTGATTAGGAAATTTCATGGAAGGATAAAAGGTTGCATTATTATCAAGGTTGCACAAAGAATTAGGTATGAATTCATTTGTGCTCTCCTCATCATGGCCCAAGATATCTACATTATGAGGACATGTGTTGGAAGGTGAAGGATCATAAATATTCTCGTTGGAATTAGGGTCATCACCAAACACACAAATTGAAACATCAACAAAGGATTTAAAAGAAGTCGACATATTACCAAAATATTGATCCATCATGATGATGCTTTTACTAAGGTTTAGACTATTATGGAATAGGTGATTGGAAGATAGACAACAAATCTGAACAAAGGATCCCAAGAGAACTCTATCACAAAAAATTTGAGCCAAAAAGAGCAAGAGGAAAAAGTCACCCAAGGGCATCCTAATCTTGGCCCTATTTTTTGGGGATTTAGGTGTCGGGGGAAAAACATTAAATAAATGCATTTGTTCTATGCTTGGAATTTGTCAAAAAATGGTAAAAATAGGCCCTAGAATGCATAATTTAGGAAATTAGGGGGTCATTGAGACTCAATAATTTAGGGGGAGCAAAGCATAGTGTGAAATTGTCAAGGGTGACAATTTCCAATGCTACAATTTTAAAGAAACAACTAATTACCCACTTGAGGTTATTAAATACAATTCTACCATTACAAAAAGGTAATCATACTAAAAGGTCATCGTAAATATGAAATCTATTATAGAAGGTATTGTTTTTTATAAGGTAAGTAGGGTTTTGAAAGGGCCCAAAACCTTGTACAGAGCTAAGAAAAGGAAACTTCCAAACACCAAAGCATCAAGCTTTGCGAGCTAAATAGAGAAGAAAAACCAGCAAAAACACCACAATAACACAGCAAACTGACAACCAACTCCTGGTCACCAAATAACTAGGAGCGACAGAACACTCGAACCAACAACAGTCCTAATTCAAAGCCAAAGGAATAATCCCAATCAAAACAAACAGTCCTTACATAAACTCAACCTCAAAATGAGAAAACAAGGCTAAGCTGAGGAAGACCATACAACACCAGCCAAACCAAGAAGTCTTCTCAAAACACACAACTTGCAGCAGTTGAACCACAATAGACTAAATGCTCAACACAGAGCCACAACAATAAGGGCAACCAAAGTTCCCTTCAAGAATAGTCGATTTCACCAAAATCCCAACCTCAATGAGAGAGAAACAAGGAAAAACTGAGATAGAGAACAAATTTGAACAAAGAGAAGAATCAACCATCTTGCAGCACCAACCCACCTAGTATACAAACTCAATCTCCACCTCTAAAGGAGAAAAATCCCCTCTATAGGAGTGGAAAAAAAGAAATCCATCCAAACCAAAGCAACCACTCTCATGCACACACAAGCTCCACCTCAATAAGAACTTGTAAGAGAGGAAATATATTTCTTCCACCTCAAAAACCTCCACCTCCACCTCAAAATGAGAGGGCTCCCCCTCAATAGAAGAAAACTCCACCTCAAAAGAAGCTAATTGTAAAACATGGCAGAAAACAGTGACAATAGAAAGGAAAGAAAACACATTTGTTAGCATAACAGGCACTTGATACTTGATACAAGAAGAAAAAGGAAACACATCCAACAACTTAAAGAAACCAACCACCTAAGCCATCCAAACAAGGCCCAAGGAAAATTCCACAAAGAAACCAACAGGATTCAAACAACAAAACCCCAAAAGATGAAAGGGGCATAGGAGGAGGAACAAAGACCTCAATAAGGAGGGATAGAACAACTGAAGCACAACTTCAAGATACCAAAGGTCCCCACCAAACCTAAAAAAAGGGGACAAACCAGAGGTCTACAACAGGACCTCAAAAGCTTTCACCCACAGAGTAGGGCACACCAATAGAACACGAAGCACCATGCCCCAACAGAAACCCAAAAAAGGAAAAAGACCAACGAATTACTCCCAATACTAGCGGAAACCTATACAAAAGAGGAGACAAGAGGTCGAGATCACCACCTTCACCCCTACCAAGCATAGCTTCAACACACAGCAACACAAATGTTGCACGAAAAGACCAGGGCCCCACATCCAAGCCAACAACACTAGAATGCAACAAATCCAAACAAAGAAGGCCCAAAACCAAGGCATGCAAAGAGCCAACACCTGCACCCAAAGAAGAGGCAATCACCTGAAGGAGAGCTACAAAATAACCAAAAACTCCCAAAGGAGGGGAAAGAGATTGAGGACCAAAGTCTTCACACAATAAGAAGAGTTGTAGAGAAACAGAAGAATCGGCCTCAGCAACCACCAAGTCAAACCCACCGAACACATGACCTCCTAGCACAACAACCTCCCACAAACTAGAAAAGGAAGACTGCATAGCTCTCACACGCACTTGCATAGTAGAGGAGATAAAAACAAGACCACACACCCACACAGTATAGGAGAGAAAAACATAATGAGTGTGCAAAGACCCATCACTCCCCCAAGAAAGGAAGCTTGTAACCACCAAAAGTTTTGAAAGATGACCACCAGAACACACCAGCCAAGCATCAAATAGCCAACCTCCATCCTCATCATCATCAGAATCTTCATCCCCGTCCTCCGCAATTTTCAAACCTCTATCACCTCTCATTTTCCCGCCCAACACTCTCATATTTTTATAGAAGGTATTGCTATGATGATTAAAATCTCCTAATTTTTTAAACAACAAGGTTATCATCTAAAAGAGATCACTCAAGAATGTGAAGTGATACTTGAGTGAGGTTTCACTAACTATCATTAATAACTCTAGTTAGTTAGGATGAGTTTCGTATTATATGCAATTCCATATAGGAAGGATCAATCTCATTGGAAATATTTACTTAAAATTTTTAAGTGTCATATTCTCTCCCATGTTTTCCAAGAGCCCAAGCATTTAAATATCTTCTAAGATAATATGAGTAGATTTACTCAAGGATCTAGAGAATATTAAGATGGTAATAGGAAAGACAAGCTCTAGTTCTAGGCAATGGTATGAGCTCCCTCTAAATCTCTAAAATAAAAATCCATATGTTTCAGCACCAGTGAAAATAAAGGTTGCTTCATACATGGAAATGTAAAAATGGTTAAGGAAGGGAAGTCCATTGACCCTTATTTAGTTAACATTATTGATATTTTTTATGAACCAATTCTTTCTAATCATGCCAAGAATTTAAGAGAATGGGTGCATGTCTGTGTGTTGGAGCATGTGCAATTTTAGGAGCACCAAATATTTGGATTTGGGGTTTGGAGCTCTACCCTAGATTATTATATGGTCCATTTGGTGCATCCATGCTAGGAATATTATTCAAGCATATACAATTATTTATGACTCCAAGTCAAGAACAATCTAAGAAAAAACTCTACAAGTAATAATAAGTGTAGATGTTATCAAGGATAGATTGCAAATTCCTCATGATATAAGAGAATTTTATTACAAATAAAAAAACTTTAATAAGACTTGGGATACTAGGATGAATCATATCATCCTTCTTGATAAGGAGCTAGATCTTGACTAATTGAATATTAAGCTCCTATATCTCCCTATTTCTCTCATAAGTTTTCAACAATATTTTAGAGATGTCCACTCTATACTTATCTTCATTTTTGGTCTGGATGATGATATAAATGTATAATAATTTCAATTGAGTGCACTTCATAAGTTGAAGGGAATCACACAAGATCAAAAAAAAAAAAATTATAGAGGTAATAGTCGACGTAATACAATACAACTAACCTATTTCAACTCATAGAGGATGTTCATCTATTCGTCATCCTCCTCCATTCGATAACGTACTAGAATTACCCTTTTTAAGCCTTTCATAAATTTACCTATCATGATCAGACTCTAGAAGCCCACAAAAATTAATCCTAGTCTTAGCATGGACACATGCGATCTCCCAAAACTTTAGATTATTACAAGTTCTTGGAAAATTTCCTTGCACTAGTCCTAACAGACTTAAATTACAATGAATACCTCTAAAGATTGAGTGAGAGGAAACAAAAGCTAATGAGCAATAATAATTTATCTTCTGATTTGTTCTTTAGAGAGCACTACACAATGATTAGGTTGAATGAATTCAAATCTAATACTTTTTAACTTCCTAAATTCATCACCATTTTGGCATTGGTCATTGAGTTTTTCTAACAAATTCATATCATTGACTTTGAATATGGAGTTGGGAGGAATAATCATGCCTTCTATGACAATCCCTTCACCTTCAAAGGAATTTTTGTGAATAAAATAAAAATTGAGCATCTCTTAAGGTTGAAATTGGTGAAATTGGGCTTAGAGATCACCAAATATTGTTTTTGATAAGATAAGAAAGGAAGGGCCTTGATCCCATAGTACAAAAGCATATCAAAAAGAGCAACACAGGTGGGAAACAACACCACCACCGTAACCAAAAAACAACATCAGCTTAGCTCACAGTCCCAAATTTAAAACCATAACCATTGTCCAGCCATTATCTATCAAAAAAAAGTTTATACCAGCATACTTTAAACTATAGAGACCATTAATTAAGTCCATAGTTAACCAGGTGGTATTCCACCAAATCTTAAAGAAAATAACCGAACAGTCCCAGATATAGGTAAGATACAAAAACCCATCAAAAAATAGAACAGCAGCAGGCCAAGCCATTAACTGGCTTTCTTTAACAGGTCCTCGTACTCTCCTAAGAGAGCCACATAATCATGCCAATCAAGCCCCTTTGTTTCATTAAGTTGTTTTAGGGTGTCAAATTTCCCCTGCTTCTTCAATTTTCTGGTAAGCTTTGTTTCTCCCGATGTAACTCCCAGCATCGCACGTCTCATCAACCTATTAGTGACTCTCATCAGAGTAACCAATGCCTTTTCCATATTCTCAAACTGGACCTGCAAGAAGGTTAGTCTACTTTTTAAATTTTCATTACTCAAAACTTCAGTTTTGTTCGCTAATCCAGAAAAACCAACATCTTGTTCATTCCTAGCTTCAATCTTTTCCTCATACTGCTCTGCTTGCTCCTCCTCTTCCTTATCTTTTTCCTCCTCCAATTCATCTTCCCCCATTTCATAGGTTGTGTCCTCAAAATCAGAATCTACAGATTCCTCATCTTCTTGAGCCTTGAAATCCTCATAACCCTGGATTTCCTCCACATCCTTAGACACTTTATGTTTCCCCTTTTTCTCTTTGGAGGCCACCTTCACCATTCAGGCAAACCTTCTTCCACCACTCCCCTGTCCCTGTAAAGTCCCCTTGACCTCCTCCTTTTGGTTCACATCCTTAGAAATATAAATAACATCACTAGGATTGATATCACATCTAGGTATCTTGGCTTTGGGGGGTTCTAACAACAAGGGAAAGTGTTTCCTCTTTTCAGGGATAGCTCTAGTAAGCAGTAAGTCAACATTCTTCAAATCCTCACTTTTCTGGGACCGAGGGGTAGAAGGATTAGAAACATTTTCCACTAGAGAGTTTCTTTTGGCAGGGATAAGCAAATATCTCGCAACAATAGTAGGAGGGTTACGAGGAGGTTGTTCAACAACCAAGGGTTCACCAACATCAAGATTGTCCACCCCCCACGGTTCAGCAATGTCCTCATCCGACTGGTCAGGGTGTTCAATTCTGGCATTTAGAGGATTACCATGGGGATTTTGAGCAAGGGAAAATTTATACAGAGTGAGCATAAGGCCTTGATGAAGGGGTAGGTTAGCTTCTTTTTCAATATTAAGCTACATAGAGGATAGAAGGTAAAAAGGCAATTTTATGCACTCCCCATGTCTAATGTGATTTAAAAGGGGAAAGTGGTAAGCATGAACAGACATATAGCAACCTTTGAGAATAAAATAGTGCATAAAAAATAGACTCACAAGGGTAGAAGGAGAGGGAAGTTTGAGTCTGGCATACCCATTCTGGAACCACTTGAGATTTTCTCCATCATGCATAAAATTATCAACGAATCTTTGGTAATCAGCTCCGCTCTTTTTGGCCACCTTCAGACCAGCATTCTGCAACCCCGTGGCCTTGGCTATGACACAAGAAGTAACCTCAAATTTCATAGCACCTATTGAAACCCATCCTTTCCTCTAAGAATTAGTGAATTTTGTCATTAAAATTTTTTTATAGCCTCCGAGGGATTGAAAGAAGGAGTCCATTCTTGCATTCTCGAATAAACTCTAGAGGTCGCCATTTTGTTTCAGAGCTTGGTAGTTAGGCGGCTTTGTTCTTTTCCTCAGACCACCCATCTTGCTCCTCTGCAAGTTCTTATGTTGATACTGGCTTGACTTCATACTCTCCCCTGTAGCCAACACTAACATCCCAAACAAAATTCAAACCCACTAAAGAATGGCAATTTGAGAAGTTTTTAGTTAGGGAATCCAACCTCACATTTCTCGAAACCCAAAAATCATTATGAATTTTACAATCATTAAAATCCATGATTAAATTATTTCCTTCTCCCTCTATAGAAATACGTGAATAATTGACAAAGGGCTTTTCGGCACATATCAAAATGACAACCTTTATCAAATCCAAAATCTGCATGTGATTTTTTAACATACTTTTTAAAGAGAAATTAATGAAATTACCTCTCTCGAGGATCCTCCAATACTTGCATGTACACCTTAAGCCATCATTACTGAGAAAGCTTGACAACACCACTTGGTACCCTTTCGTCCCCCCAACAACTAAATGATCAGTTACACATTTGATATTCAATTTCAAACTTTTCATTAAGGATGACATCTCTAAGAGGTGGTGGCATATTTCCATTGGTCCACTGTGTCCAACCCCTACACCCCAACACCACATTGGCCACACAATCAACAACTTTGTTCCCTTCCTTATGCACATACGACAATTAGTAAAATAATTTTTAATTACTTTACATTTGTCTATAATATTTTTTATTTCCCATGGGGGGCAGCTTCATCATTTAAAATATCCACAATTAACTTTGAGTCCCCTTCGATGATAACATTTTTAAAACCCAACTCCTTTAGGGAATTGAAGGCACCAAGAGCATCCATAGCTTCTTCTTTATTGTTAGAGCATACTCCTAGGTTCACTCCAAAACCCAAAATACAATCACCTTTTTGGTTTCTCACCAGGCCTCTAGCTCCAACCTGACCTGAGTTGTCCTTTGAGCAACCATCAAAATTGCACTTCACCCAATCTTTCAGAGAGGACTCCAAACAGTACCCATCCTATTAAGCATCTTGGAACAATTCAGATTGGTTAAGTCTCTCCCTATACCCCAATTTTGTTTTATTCTCATTTCCTTGTAGTTCGGCCAGGTGTTGCAAAAGTTGTATCTGCCTGCCTCAATATTTTCCTTAATTTGAATTTTAATAACCTGAAACACCTCTCCACTACTTCTCTCCACCTCTCTGAAAATTCTATTGTTTCTCTCCTTCCATAACCCCCATGTAACAAAGGGAGGGACTTGATTCCATAGATCCACTATAACATTATGAGAGAAAGGACAGTTTGACCATCCTTCTATAAACAACTTCATTGAATTGGGAAACACCCAATCCAAAGACAGCAACTGCAAAACATTGGACCACACCTCCCTCGCATAATTGCAATGGAAGAACAGATGAATTATCGATTCTTCCTCCTGCTTACATAGAGAAAACCAATTAACCAAATGGAAACCTCTCTTGACCAAGTTGTCAATAGTGAGGATATTGCCATGGGAAATAGTCCACCAAAAACAATTAATTTTAGGAATCAAATTCTTAAGCCACACCCCTTTCCAGAAACATCATGAGCCCTCACCAAGTCTTCATAGGTCTTTCTAACTGAGAAACAACCTGATGAACTGCTTTTCCAAAGCCACTCATTCTCCCTTCCTCTATCGAACCACTTCACCTCCCCAATCAAATTATGCAAGTTGATGAGGAGTGCATCCCAGTTCACCTGTCTTTAACCACACAAGTTATTTCTCCTTAACAAGACATCAAACTCCTTTCATTTTCATTCCTCCCCTTCCCAGATTATATAATCACTCACCTTTTTGCCACAAATTTTGTGATGACTACACTTTAGGGGATTTAAATCCTCATAAGCAGACAGGGTGGTATTCTCAATCCAAGGATCCTTCCAAAAATCCATATTAATCCCATTCCCTATTCTCTTCCTTGCCCCCAACTTCAGCACATTCCTTAACCTGATAAGATGGTTCCATAAAGCTGAACCAGAAGGCAGATCTGATTGAGACAGGAAACAGCCACAATTCTTGTTTCTCAAGTACTTGGCTTGAAAAATTTTGACCCAGTCTTTGGAACCTTCCAAGAGATTCCAACCAATTTTAGAAGTTAAGACCTTGTTTAGCATATGAATTCTTTGCATCCCTAACCCCCCACACCTTTTAGGCCTATAGACTTTATCCCAGCTTACAAGAGATATTTTGTGTTTTCCTTCTGTTCCTGACAGCAGAAAATTCCTTTGAATATGTTTTATCTTCTCCCCTATATGAGTAGGAATTTTAAACAAAGAAAGGTAATACATAGGAATATTCTGAAGAGAGGCTTTAAGGAGTTAGATTTTACCTGCCAAACTTAGCATCTTCTCCTTCCATCCTGCCAAGATTTTACCTGCCAAACTTAGCATCTTCTCCTTCCATCCTGCCAATTTATGTTGAATTATTTCTAATAAAAGGTTCCAATAATTATTTTCCAATCTCTTAGAAAACAAAGGGAGACCCAAGTAGGTATCAGGAAAAACAACTTCTTGACATCCCAGGATTTTTTTCACTCTATCCTTTATCAGTTGATTAGTGTTGAAAAAGTAAACTTTGTTTTTTTCATAGTTAATGCACTGACCAAATATAGCAGCATAATCATTGAGGACATGTTTCCATAAGCCTGCTTCCCCCACCAAAGCTTCCCCAAACAATAGGGTATCATCAAAAAAAAATTGATGGGACTTAGGCCTGGGAGAGGAGGTGGCCTTGATACCTTTGAGAGCTTGTACATCCACCAACCTTTGAATATTCCTTCCTAGGACTTCAGCAATAATAATAAATCAATAGGGAGAAAGAGGGTCACCCTGCCTAAGACCACGACCACAAGAGAAGAATCCTTGAGGGACACCATTAACCAGAACAGAATACATAGGGGAAGTAACATAGGAAAAAATCATCTTTAAGAATCTTCCATCAATCCCATACTTCTTAAGAACAGAAAACAGGAAAGGCCAAAAGACCCTATCATAGGCCTTAGATATGTCAATTTTGAAAGCCATCCCAGGCTTTTTTGAGTGCTCCATAGAATGAATCATTTCATGGGAAGAGATAACAGTATCAAGAATTTTTTTGCCTTGAACAAAACCTTTTTGGTTAGGGGCTATCATTTTACCAAGAACCAGTTTAAGTCTAAACACCAAGATTTTGGAGAAAATTTCATAAAACAGTATTGCAGAGGCTGATAGGTCTATAATCTTTCATTGCTGAGGCATCGACAGATTTATGGATAAGAGCTATAAAGGTAGCATTTAGATTACTCAACAACCTTCCCGACCTAAAAAATTCTTTGGCAGCATTAAAGAGATCATCTTTGACAATTTCCCAGTAAGTTTGAAAAAAAGCAGGAGGGAACCCATCTGGTCCAGGGGCTTTAAAGCTCCAAAAGAAAAAGGAAAAAAGCCTTTTTGAATTCTTCCATAGAAATAGCATTAGTCATCATCTTTAAGTCTAAGTCTGAGATAACATTAGAGATAACTTGAAGAAAATAAGCATTTACTTGGGGATCATTGACAGGATTTATAAGATAAGAAGAGAAGAAGTTAACTGCTTCCCTAGCAATCTCTTTTTCACTTGTCACAATAGAGCCATCCTCTTTAATCAATGATCTGATTTTGTTTTTGCTTTTGTGTTTGAGAGTAGAGTGGTGGAAGAATTTGGTGTTCCTGTCCCCTTCCATCAACCATTGGAATCTTGACTTTTGTTTCCAAAATATTTCCTCATTTTTGTTTATCTTATACCATTGGGTTCTCATATCTCTTTCCTTCGCACAAGTCTCTTCATCCACTAGGCCAAACTCCATAATATCCTGAACCTCTTTTAATATTTTTCCCAGGGAATTTTTTAACTCAAAAATGTTGTCAAAGGTAAGTTTATTCCACCCTTTCACTTTTTGCTTAATTCTACAAAGTTTTTCAACCAAACAGAACATAGGAGTTCCAAGGATGGGTTCCACCGACCACAATTGAACTAAGACAGCAAAATCCAGATGAGTACACCAAATAGCTTCAAATCTAAAAGGGAAGGGGCCCTTATTATGATCCACATGTTTTTCAGAACCAAATAATTATGATCTGAACCAAACCTAGGAAAAGCAAAGAGAGAAAGGAATTGGGAGATATCCCAATTTGTAGAAATCAAGAATCTATCCATTTTCACTTGAATTAGATTATTTTTGTTCCTCCTGTTAGACTAGGTAAAATTAGTGCCTTGGAGGGGGATATCAATTAGATTGGCCAAGTTAAAGAATTCAGCAAGCTCCCTCATACTATCTGAATAATCATCTAATCCTCCTAAATTTTTTGAAGGAAGGAGAGGAGAATTGAAATCCCTTCCCAGCATCCAGTGTTCATCACACCTTTCAGAAATAGCTTCACTTAGTTGTTCCCACAACAAAACTTTGTCTCTGCTAGAATCAGGGGCATAGATATTAACAAGATTCCAACTCTCCTAAGAACCAGTATCCTCTAGAGTAATCTTAAGGTAATTCTTACTTGTTTATCATAAAGAACCTTTCAATTTAGACGGGTTCCATGGGTTGCTATACCACCTGACGCACCATCAACTTCATAAACAAAAAAAATTAGCTCCAGGCCAGATACTAACAATAGCTTTCTCAAAAATTTATTTCTTCATCTTCATTTCTTGTAAGAGGACATCAACTTTATTATCCAGGATACAGGACTTAACCAAAAAATGTTTATAGGGACTATTAAGGCCCCTAATATTCCAAGAGATGTACTTCATTAAAAAATAGAAGCACCCCCACCACCAACACCTTCCAACCCCCATTCTACTTTTTCTTGGGCTTCGATCCCACGATCGAGTCCAAGGTTTTTTGTTTTCCTGCAACCACATCCCTTGCAATATCTTTCAATCTTGATTCCTTTTGGGAGGGTCTTCCCACCTTATTTCCCCCTCCAACATCCAGTTTCTTTTTCTTTTTTCTTTTCACAGTGGCTTGTGACCATCCCTCTTCATCCTCCTTATCACTTGATCCTTGAGGGAAGCCAAGAAGGGCCAGCATCTCGTTCAGATTTTGAACACCTAACTGAGAAATAGTATTTAGCTCTTCCAAAGATGAAGTTGTTTCATGGAGAACAAACTCTCCCTCTTCCAAGACTTCAACAGTGGAATTTTTCTGCTCGTTAGCCTTCAGATCCTGGACATTCTGCACCAGCAAGGGGTCCTCAACTTGGACCATGACCTCCTAAGCTTTGGCCTGAGGGACAACCAACACCTTTGTATCATTTTCCTTCAGAAGGGGAATGGAAACCTTTTGGGGGGAAGCAAAAGAAGGTTGCTTTCCAGAATCCATAGCCTTAGGTGAAATGTCTCCTTCAGACCTCTTCCCTTTATCTTTTGAACTTTCACCCAGAACCACACAAGAGTCAATCAGATGGCCAAACCTCTTAAAATGCTGGTAAAAGAGGCGAGAATTTTTGTACTCCAGGGGTTGGGTCTAGTTACCAAACTTATACTTAAGTAAAATAGAAGAGGGAAGAACCGTATTGATAGGCACATTGACACAGATACGAGCACATACAAGCCTCGATCTCTCCTAGGTGATTTTATCAATGGCCAATAGACTCCCAAAAGAGTTTGCAATTCCCTGTAAGATTCCTTTCTCCCAAAACTCCAAGGGAAGCCCCAGAAGGCGAACCCATGTTGGAGCAGACGCCCCCAAATCAGTTGACGGGTCAAATCCCGGTTTCCATTTACAAAGAGAGGAATTTTTTAAAACCTGGGTCAAAGGCCCAAGGACCATCGGTTAAAACTTTCAGCATATCCTCATAAACCAAAAAAGAGAATAGAAAAATACCTCGAGGCATAGCATTTATGGTGACACTACTTTTGAGGTTCCAAGTGGAAGCAACCCACTGACGAACTACTTCAATATTTAGCCTAAATGCCAAGAAATTTTTGACCAAAGCCATTTTGAGGTTATCCATCGCCTTCAGCATGAGGACCTTAGGGACATCAACTTCCCAGCCAGTAACCGAGAAAGAAGCAGATTCAAAAAGACTTTTAAACTTGGCTGGCGAGTCAAACCCCACCAACTTGTCCACGTAGGAAGCCGGAGCTTCCTCCAAAAAAAGGAATTAATCCCAAACGTCGGAGAGAAGGGCGACTTCCCAGAGATTCCATTAGTATTTTCCCTAGGGGAAAGGACAGTAGTACGAGGAGAAGAAGTCTTATCAGAAGTAGCCAGACTCTCCACTACCACCGCAGGCATAGCTCCAAAAGAGGGGACAACATCCTTGGAATGGGGATCCTTTCCACCCCCCCCCCCCAAATGTCACATCTCAGACTTTGATGCTGTTTTGACCATGACTTTGTGGGGATTTATTATATGAATGATGGTGCGTGATTAGAGTAATATAATATAATACAATGCTTTGGTGTATGAAAATGTAGGAAAATATTTGCTTCTGGAATTATGAATGCATTTTATTTTAAAATATAGAAGATAGAACAAAATAGAAGTGTTGATTTAATTATTGCTTTGATTTATATTTCTATATTGGCTACTAATACAATTTCGTTGTTGCACGCCTAAGTGCATTTGAGTTGCAGGTGGTCGAAGACCAAGAGTGTGATTGAGGAAAAGAAGGCTAGCTTCCCGATAGGGTAAAAGAGGAGGAGCTCTTGAACACACACACAGCACCTAAAAATCATATAGTTGCATTTAGGCCATGTCTGTTTCAATATGATTGTTTTGAATTGCTTACATATAGGTAATAAATGGTTTGAATAAGTAAATGATAAAAATAATAACATAGCAAAATTGAAATATAAATTAATTATCAATTAAAGTTGTGAAAAGATTATGATTTATTTTATTTAGTTTATTCCATTTTTTTGTGCAATAATAGAAAATTTGTTTATTAAATTTTATCTAATTAGGAAATTAAGAATAAAGTGAAATATTTTATATTTACATATGATAAGGAGGAAATATTTTGTCTGCATATTAAAAGGTGGAAATATCTTTGTTTGCATATGTTTAAAACCTTAGTCCAAAATTTGGAGAAGGAAAAAATGAACAGTCCCGAGAAAACTTTGGGCTCTGGGAAATTCTCCTTAAAACCAACAATGCTCTCGGCAAGTGGCTACCTCTTTATTTTGCATGTAAAATTTATCTGTCATTTGGAAATGGTCTGCATGACCCTCGGAAGGAGGAATAAAGCTTTAAGGGGAGAAAAGAGAACATTATTCAGACACATAACCAGGGCTCTGGAAGAAGGAGACAAAAAGGTAATACTGGACATCTGCAACTGGAGAAATCTGCCAGGTTATTTCCATTCCTTGCTTTTAAACCAGTTTAAATTTTAGTAAGAAATTGGAGAAATGGGATGCATCATTCTATGAAAATGAATACAAATATCTGAGAAATATCTTCCAGTTTTATTTTTGAATCTGGGTAAAAGCCTTTTTCTCATTTGTTGCATTATAGAGAAAATACCCAATCTCTTTCTTCCAGATCAGGGTTACATTCTGTTGCAAAAGCTGCAAATCATTAAACTGCTCTCAATTGTATTCTTTAGTACAGAAAAATTTGTGAGAGAAAAGATCTGAAACCATATATATATATATATATATATATATATATACACAGGAATCTGTATTCCTGTGCATATATACATATATATATATATATGCATATAATCTTGCAAGAAAACCTTTATCAGACATTAATTCAAAATTCTTTTGAAATAAATTTAAATGCAGTTGAATACTGGGCAAAATCTTTCTTTTGTGTTATGAAATTGTTTAACTGTAGGGGGGGGAGGGATTTTAATCCCCAGCCCTTCCCATAGGAAGGGCACGGCTCTGTGGGGAGGCTCACGCCCTCCATAGGCCGCGGCCTGTGGAGGGGGCGCGACCTCCTCACAGCCCGCGCCCTCCCCATGGGAGAGGCAAGGCCTCCCAGCACCTTTGTGGTGCTTAACACCTGTTTGGAACCCTGTATAATGTTTTTATTCTATGTGCACGGCCAGAAAACGTGAGAACAGTTATGAAAATCAGTATTTCTTTTCTTTAAAGCATATATATATATGTATATATATGTATATATACACTCAGTTGTATCTATATATATACATATATACATAAATGCAAGTTTAAACAAGAAAACCATCTTCAGAATGTGATATGATTTCTGTCAAAAATACACAAACATCTCAGTAATTTTGAAACTGGAAATGAGAAAAGAAAAAAAAAAAAAGTACCTCTGAGAAACATGTAAACTGGAGATCTTCTTGATCACACTGTCTTATGCTTACATACAGATGTAAATTTCTGAATATTGGTATACAATATAAAATTCAAATGCAAGTTTTTCCAAACCTCTGTTTTTCCGAAAGAATTGCCCTGTTTCTGTATATTACTAATAACCAGAAACCTGTAGTAAATTGAGAATTTCACTTTCAAATCAGCTTGAATTTGGAAAGAGTAGAAATATATACATAAATCTGTGAACACTGTTTTATACAGAAAATTAATTCCTCTACTTGTGTTCGTACACTGATAGTATCATGATGTACATGCAATTTTTACATTTGAACAAGAACCTTCAAGAGAGTAGCTTGGAGTGAAAACAGAGTCCTTTACCAAATCAGAGAAAATTACTAAGAAAAGAGTAGATGCTATTTTAATACTGAACTTACAACCTTTTTCTTTTGTCCAATGGAATTCAAAAGATGTTTGAAACTCTCATTTGAAAATTCTTTTAGAATCAATAGAATGCATGAAACATGTATGGAAAATGCACAACTTTCTGCTCTTGCACTTTATTATACTTTACTTTTGGTAACTTTCAGGACAGGATGCCGAAGGTGGATCCACAGAGACGGTAGTTTTACCTTTTCTGAAACTACCATTTGTTTATTTTATTTATGCTTGGCCAAGCACTTGTACCATTGAAATAGATGGATTTGTTTTAAAAGCCTAGAAATATATGTATTTGAGTCTCTGCCACCTCCTGTTGCAAGAAATATGTTTTCTCATGTTAGAAATGCATATAGGCACTAGGCATGCATCGAGAGTTCCCTCCTGTTTTATTGTGTCAGGTTGCTAGGCTCGTTTATGCAGGGTCAGGGATTCCTTCGAGTTAGGAAGGAACCCGAGGAAGTCATGTACTTCGTGGTTGGGCGGAAAAGGCACCTGAATCACACTCTTGGCCCCAGCTTGCAAGCAGACCGATGGTGTCACGACGGTTGGAGGTTCAGAGTTTTATTTGCCATTGATGTACTTGTGTATCATTCTGGAATGGCTAGTAAAGCCCCATTGTATATGTATATGTATTTGACATTCATTATTGAAACTTTGAAATAGAAGTATTGCATGAAAGAGTCTAATGTAACATTGATATGTAGAATTTCAGTTTTATGACGTAGCATTGAAAAAGATGTTTCTATTGGAATTATTGATCCCTTCCGAGTTTGGATGAACATGTATATATGAAAATTTGTTGATGTACTTTTACCATGTGCATAATCTTGATAAATTACAATGTTATTATTTATATACATAAAATGCAATTTAATTCTCTTTTATTGAGCTCATTTTGGAAAGTTTTTATGAATGATATTATTTTCTTGAAAACCTTTTTGAAACGGATTAAACAATTTAAGATGCTTTTTGCTTATAATCTTTTGAGTGCTACACCAAACAACCCATGAAATAGACAATGCAAAAACAATGCTAGAAATTCAAAAAATAGCCAGCGCGGGAAGGGGCAGAGTAGAGCATAGCACAACACTTTAGTTAGATCCATCACCAAATATTGTTGGACATATGACCCAGATGGTTTTGTAGCCAAATGGGTCAAATAAATAAAGATGAAGGAGGTTTTTTCTCATAAAATATGTAATATGATTGAAAAAAATAGGTACCCAATCAATTATTCACAAGATTTTTAGTAGAAATTAATGAGTTCCATACAAATCAAATCCATTCATGAGAATATTTCTATATTATAGTGTGCATCTTTGATGCAGGAAAGATAATAAAATATGGTCTCAAAAAAATCCTTAAATGGCTAGGCTACGGTGAAGAGAAGATCAGAACCTCTTGGAAATATAGGCAAGCAATAGGTAAACCTAATAAAGGATACAAACAAGTTCTCATCAATAAAATTTGTGAGACCTTATGGGACAAATATAATGACTCACTTGCCTCTAATTATGATGGGAGTAAAATTCAAAGAGGAAAGGTTTAAAGAGCCCAAAGGGATCATAAGAGGTTGAGAGTTCACATTAATCACAAACTAGAAAAGGCTTAGTGTAGGAAATAACAAATCAAACATGCTCAATAACTCATGGCCAACCCCTCTTCATCAAGTTGAAGGACAATCATCACAAATCCATTCTTATTTGGCTCTTGTAACTTCAACATTAGAGCACAGTTATAGCAATTCATGAAGTGGAAAAAATAGCCCTCCAATAAGTGTTAAAGAAGGTGTATATATTAATTGTACAACCTCACCCATCTAGTCCATTGAATACACTACCACGAGCAATGGCAACATTACAACTAGTAACAACAATGACATCACCAATTGAAATAATTAAATCTCTTTTGGTGATAACATATATAAACAAGTTACACTATGATAGAGTGGATAACCATGGCATGAGCATCTCTAGACTAGTTTCAAGAATCACTTTTGATAGAGGAGACTGTGAGAAAGAAGAGAAAGTTGCTAATGTCTTAGGAGTAAAAATGTAAGGAACAAGACAAAGGGATGGAAATATCAATATTAGTGTCATTTGCAATATATTTAGCCAAATTAGCTACCTAGGTACATTATAATTTTCTTTCTTCCTCTCCTATCCCTATCCCAATCCCTCAAGATTAGGTTACCTTACACCACCTTCTACCTATGCTCAACAATCTATCTCCCTTATGCATATAGTGCCTTTTATCTCTCAGTGTTAGTTCCTTAACCTATCTCACCTCCTCAACATACATTTATTCTACCACCTTTCTCTCCATCTATAATCATGGTTCAATCACTCTTGATCCCTAAAGTATTGCTTACCCTTGCTCGATAATAAATCATTTTACCCTATGCTCTACCTCAATGTATTCAATTTTTAGGAGGTTTTATTCACTCTCTATATTTGCATTAGTAGATAATAACTACAAAATAACCCTACAAAGATAAAATGAAGAACTTAAGACAAAAAGAGGACCAGGATATCATGTGCACATATGTGTAATTGATGTATGATCTCACTTAGCAGGTGCTCATGATTTCCCATATGATAAAAAATATGGACAAACCACATGGTATGGTGTTCCTTATAGATTATTTAGTGTATGCATTAGTATGATCCTAACACAAGAACATCCAAAAGACAAGGTGGAACTGGAAGATATGCAAAAAAAATTACTACAAACTTCTTCAAGCTCAATAGGAAGATAAGAAAAGATATGTTGAGCTCAAATAGACATGTAATACTATAAATTATCTTTGAACATAAATAAAGGCTCAGGATCAAGAAACCACCCAATTGAAGAAGGAAGCTTTGGTCTAGTCCCCATTAGATAAATTACAAGTAGAGAAATCTAAATATACTTCTTTGTATTTTAAGTTAGATAAGTTGAAATTCACTATAGAGGGACATCACCAAAATTTGCAAAAGGCAGAGGAGCATTAAAATGCTAGGTTAATAGAAGCAACCTAGTTGCAAAAAAAGGAGGTTGTGGTAATGAATTTAGCTTATTCATTCAAGGTATAGCTTCAATCCAAAGATCAATAGGTCTAACAAATGCAAGTAGAAGTGCAAGAGGCAAAGAAAATACCAAAATTGATTCATTTAGTGAAAGATTTGTATGCTTATTGGGCCAAGATCACATCAACTACCACAGACTCGAATATTCCTTGAAGTTAATAGCTTTTACTTAGGATTTGAATGAACAAGTCAAATATATGGTTGATGGGACCCTCCTCTTATAATTTCTCAAAGTCGAATAAGATTTATCCCTAGTTGAGAAATTCTATAATTATCAGATGAGGCTCTCCTAGTTCCAAGTGTTGACAATAGAAAGGTAGTTGTGTAGTTAAATTAAAATGAATTTTTTGAGTAGAAACAAGGTCACTCTAATGTCTAATTCCGACTCAATCACTTTAGGTCAGGCCATGCAAGGTATGAGAGGAAACATTGTCTCACTAGTGCAACAAGGATACCCCTCCCCATTTAAAAATAGAAATAAATTTCTAAAAAAATTGAGTTTAAGATAATGCTTATGATCAAGCAAGCAAACCAGACATCTTATAGGGTCTTGGAAGAAAAACAGAGAATTGTAGAGACATAATTGGTCCTTTGTCCTTTAGCTTGATTGGAGTTTTAGTTTAAGGCTACTATGAAAAATCTCTAGAGTATATCTCATATAGATATCATTGATTTGGATAAAACTTTTGAAGCCTTGAAGAAAAAATTTAACCATCTAAAGCCAACTGGGTGCTCCTTCAAGCTGCCCTATAAAAGATGTAAGTTGTTGATTCTTTTGATTCTACCAATTTTTTAGTTTTGAAGAAAATAATTAAGTTCTTGATGGATAAAACTTCTAGATTCATATTTACTAACAAAGATCCCCTGAGAGGTCACAAAAACTATAGAGCTTTTCTTTGTGTTGGTCATTTTCAAGCCAGGATCAATTTTTAAGGGTACTAGTTCTCTTGGTTGAGCTTCATATATTTTTAATGTGACACTTTTTTTTTATAAATTTTATTTTATTTGTCTCCTTCAAAAAATTCATGTATGTGAAATAATTTTAGTCTTTTATAAGAGTCCATTTTTCACTAAGGAAAACTAGTTTTTGTGTTGGTCATCAATGTTAGTTGAAATCAACGATTCACATAATGTTTTAGATATTATTAAAATTGTAGGACTAAAATTCCATGTCATTGGGTGAAGTTTATAGCTTAATAAATGGTGGGTCATGGCTCATAGGAAAATAAAGTGCAGCTGAATATCATCTCATTGCCATTGATCCAATATAAGAAGGAATTACATAGTAGAATCTTACAACATGTAAATATTTTTAGTATGTTATCTTTATATTGTTGCACCATTGGTTTGATTGATATGAGTTGGAATATTTGGTGAGTCCCAATAACTTATGAATCTTAAATAGAAAAAGGTGGTTGATGTCAAAAATACTGTGGCGTCATGTGTAAAGTTTTGAAGTTGTCAGTTCGGTAAGTTTTGAGTATTGAGCTATTGTTCAAGAGATGCTGATTTGTTAAGGGTGTATTGGTCTCTTATAATTCAAATAAATGAAATCCAAAATAAATTTGAATCATAAATAAGTTTCTTAGATCAATGATATGTGCAACATATAAATATGTTGTCAATTTGACAGACTTATACCATTGCACAAATGGTTGTAGGACCTAAGTGGCCTTTTTAAATAGACACACCATGAAGATTAATGATCATGCATCCTAATGCCAAGTGGTGACACCATGTTGTTCAAGAGATTTGATAGATTTGACACTTCTTTTTTTGTGCTACTAGTCATAATTCTTTTAAGATCCAACATACTTAGACTTATTTAGAGCCATTGGACTCTTAAAGGTTTTATCCATGTGACCTTTTGACTTTTAGTTCAAAAATATATTTTTCAAAAATATGAATATTGATGATTATTAAACACTTTTTTAAAATTAGCTCTATGAGTTCAAATTCACCAAAGTAAAATCAAGAGATGCAACTCCAATTTTAAGAGCATGTAGTGATGTTTTTTTAATTTCTTATCATGTATAAATAGAGGGATGCTCTGAATATCCAAAAGGGGAGAGATGAGAATTTTATAATAGAAGTGCCATTATTTAAGAAAATATTCAAAATCCACATATGAAAGTGTGAATCATTATTTACAATTATGCTTCCAAGATTTTATGTAATGGTCCAAGCTAGGCACCTAGGACATTAGTCAATTGAACTTTTTTTGAAAACAACACTGACCAAGATATGAAAACATCTTGTACCACACACCAATATACACCCAAGTTTCATGTCAAACATAATTTCATAAGAAAACTAACAACAAAAACAACCTCACTATTGCTACAATCAAGGTGACACCAATAGAAGACTTACTACTCATGGGATGAAACCAACACAATGAACCTATGAGAAGGGGAACAACATCCAATGAAAATTAGATACTAACCAATGATCACACTCTCTCATAAGAACAACACAAGGGTAATATGAGAGAAACATCAACCTCAAATTCCCACCAAAAACACTTACAAACTCTTATAACACCCAAGGAAGTCCATATAGATGGGTGACCGACTAAGAGCTAGCTATCACACCTCAACTAGAAAATGAAAACACCATTTTCCAAAATGAGGAGTAGGATGAGGGTAAAATTAACCTCCATTTCACTCAAAAACAACCTTAAGAATTCCTAAACATAAGGACAAACCTTCACAAGAGGTTATCTTACTTGGATGTATAAGCCCTCTGCCAATTGGATTATGTTGTTTTCAAGAAACAACATGCTTTCCAAAGAAAAATGTGTCATAACTCTCTAAATAAAGTAACTGTCATTGAAGAAACAATATGGGAATACTCACAAATCAAAGGAGAACACATTTTATATATAAATTTTCTCCAAGAAATCTTTGGAAGAACTCACTATTGGACGAAACAAGGGACAACAACAAGCCAAAAGAGTAAAACACACCTAGAGGAAACTAACACCCAAGAAGGACACTAGAAAATTTGAGGGGCATTAATGCAAGTTTACTAGTGTCCTACATAAATGCTAGCATCTCAGTTTGGCATTGGATTCCTAAGAATGCACTAATATCCTTTCCCTGTATTGGTGTATTATTCCTACACAGGCATCCAAACTAGAGGCTAAATCAAGCCCATTTTTAGACCTCTATGTCAATAAAAACACTCAATAAATACAAGGAAATATTCAAAATAGATGATAGACTCCAAAGTTACAAAAATTATTGAAAGATCAAAGTAAATAATAATACTCAATCTCCAAACCCACTAGCCCAAAAAGGAGACAAATCCTAACGGTTGGGAGGGTTACAAGGAACTTTAAAATGAGTCCAAAGACACAAGGGAAAAGTGAAAACATTACCAACACACTCCAATAGTCCTTCAAACAAGAGGAGAACCAAAATAACACCACCCCATGGTGGGTTCTCACTAACACTCAACCCCAAACCCAGGAGACAAACCACACAAGAAACAAAGCCACAATTAAATGTTTTATAACACAAAAAATATTTTAATCCCATATAAAAATATGCTCTATACTCATTTTAAAAACATTTTTAAAAATTTAAATTTCAAAAGGAATGAGCATAACATTCAACATCAACATCGAGAAAACATACATACACAAATAGATCCTTCACCACTTATTTGGGAGGTTTACATTCTATCCAATAAAAGGTTCCATAATAACATATTACAATTGACAAAGAGGAATCGAAGTCTTGAATGATAAATTTTACATTATATCACGAAAATGAGAAACAAAAGGCAAGAGGTAGATAACCTCCACTTGCACGTTATTCAAAGCTCCTCCAACGAAGCCTCCAAGAACTTTGATCCCCAACAAAAGAATGTCATGCAAAAGAAGGATCATGGTTCACACACACCAATTAACATGAACAATCATAATAATGTCCACATGACATCAAATGAGATAAAACATCAAAGCATATATAGTTGAACAAGCATGATCAACATCAAATGCATATAGGCTAACAAGTATGATTGACACCCAATACATAACAGGTCAACCAAATGATCATCAAATCACAAATACACATGCTTGAGGGGATAACATCAATAACAATAAGTATAGAGAATAACCCACATCATATGACATAGATGTGCCGAAAAGGATCATATAGAACAAACATGAATATGTGCAATAAAGGTCTTTTCCAATCACAACATGACTAGAGATAGGTCTCTCGTCGAACACCAAGTCTAACAACATTAAGGATGAGGAACTATAGGGTTTAAGGAAGGAGTGTCATTGTAGTAAGCAAATTTGAGTATGCATCAAGTCACCCCATGAGAAACCCAACCAAAAAGTACTAATGCTCCTTGAGGAGGCATGTCTTCTATGTTCATAATAAGCCTTTATATAAGCACTCTAGCTATACAATCGGAATTAACATCTTGGTTATTTTTTTAATTACCCAATGTCTTTAGTTATCACTTAATTAGAAAACTCCACACTTGTCATATCCTCGGGCCCCTTTGTGCCTCGATCAACATCAAGAGCCACTCCTTTCCTACATTCTACACCTCAAATCCTAGGTTCATCATGTTAAAACACTATTTGGGTGTGGCATAGAATTTAATGCATAATTTTGGACAATAAAATAAACATGGTCTCAAAATATTTTAAATCAAAAAATAATAATGAGACTTCTTTCCCCACATTAAAATTCATCAAAATCATTCACAATTATAATTTTTTTAAAAATATTTCACATATGAAAACCATAAAAAACCCTAAAACCCTATTAATAAAAAGCTTCAATTTTCAAAATTCAAAATTTTAGTTTCTAAAGATACCCTTTGATTCCAAATATGCACAACACCGCACTTTTGACATAAAATTCACATTTCAAGATTTTTAAAAAAATTACCATGACCAAGGGCACAAATTCAAAATTTTCTAAAATTTTAAACATTTAATTTTCTCAATTGAAAAGCATAGAATTTAATCTAGAATGGAGATCCCATGGTTCCTTAAGGGAAAGCATGACAAACAACCAATGAAAAATTAAAAACATGGAGAAAATGAGGAGAATTGCCTCAAGTTTGCACACACAAAAATACCAAATTTTCGTTCACTTTCCTCCAATTTGAGAAGACAAACCAAGATGCAATGGACACTCATCTAATCCTTCCTCGCAGATTACCATTCAAATCCCAAGCTATCCAACATCAAGCAAATTCATCCATTTTTTAAATTTTTGAGAAGAGAGGGTTTGAGAGGGAGATCATTTTCTAAAAATGAAGAAATGAATAAAATACTTAGTCCTTTTCCTTTTATGCCAATCCATTTTCTAATTTTATTTTTCTTTTCTTTTCCTCTTTTCACTTTATTTCTATTTTTTTAATTTTTTATTTCACAAAATGCATATGGCAATTAAAATAAAATGCCTAATTCATTTCTTTCCAAAGACAATTAAAATAATACCATTTATTATTTTTCAAGGAAATTCAAATATTTTAATTAATTTTTCCAAGCAAAAGGAATAATTTTGAAATGACAACTTTACTAATTGCAACAATTAAATATTATTTCTAATGTATATCAAATAGAAATTTCTCTTTCATTTCTTTGTCAATTTCTTGATTCCCAATGTATCAAGCACTATTCACATGCAAGATTTAAATCTTTAAAATAAAATTGCATGAAAACAAAACAAATAAATAACCACAATAAGAATTATGTATTTACTCGTTTTCTACAACATGTGAAATCAAAAATTGCCATTGATTTGGATCTAAAACCATAAGAAAAAACAAACTCATCTCACACTTAATCAAGTGCAATAGTGGCTTTTGAATTCATAAGCCCAAAGTGACATCTTTGATTAACCACCATTGAGGAATAACTTAGACCCGCATAATCAGGTGGAGAAATAACCTTGTACTTATACCCACTCAATGCACATATCAAGCATACTTATTACTTAAAACACATAAAAATAAACAATAGTTAATTTAGGTTGTTATCAAATAATTATATTATAAAATAATTAAAATATCAATTACATCTAATCAAGAAACCTTCATTATTTCATAATGACAAACGTTTACAATTATCATTTTCATTTCAATTATTAGTTTAAATCAAAATCATTCCACATAATTAATATTATTAAATTATATCACAATATCAATTCTATAATATTACCATTTTTAGTGCTTTCACTTAAACATTTTTTTTTTATAATTGATAAAAATGGTATGAGACAAGAGTAGTAATCCAAAGGTTTTATGAGCAAGTCAAGGCTAAAATTAGAACAAGTGGAGGAATATAAGAGTGCTTTGGAAACAATATAAACATTAAAGTATCTCCCTCTCTCCCCCATTTTGTTTGGTTTATACATTGATAAATTAGAAGAGTGGCTAAACAAAGCTAATGGGGGGCTGCTCAACTTATTGGCTATGTAGTAAAGTTACATTTATATGCAGATGAACTTGTGCTAATTGCACAAACAACTCATAGTTTAAGGGATCACCTATATACTTTAAAGCTCTTTTATAAGGAGGTCAAGATGCAATTAAAAATATTAAGTAAAAATTAAATAAAATAGCTTTCTTTCTTGAAGGAAGCTAGTTGGAATAGTTTAAGGGATCACCTATATACTTTAAAGCTCTTTTATAAGGAGGTCAAGATGCAATTAAAAATATTAAGTAAAAATTAAATAAAATAGCTTTCTTGAAGGAAGCTAGTTGGAAATAGTGCAAGAATAGAAGCACAAGAGGTTTATTTTCTATAATAGGATTATTAAGGAAGAAAGGAGACATGTAGAGCAAAAATAATATGGGGAGGGAGGAGATTGGTTGGAAATATTTATACACACTACAAAAAAATGCAGGGATGCAAAATTATGGGGTAAGAAAGCCAAGAGAATCCTATTTGGTTTGTATGTCTCAAGTCCTTTATAAGTGTGTACTTTGGGGCAACATGTTAAATTATAAATGAAGGTAAATACAAAGAATTCAAGAGAATTTAATCAAAGCAACCTCAAAATCAATACTTTAGTTTCTTATGAGATTATATTAGATGAAAAAATTACTTTTCAATCAGATACATCAATGATGGCTTAGATGTAAAGTTATAAAAAATACTTAAAATATGAAGAATTGCCATTGGCTTAGAATGGTGATGGAATAAGAGTTAATTTGAAGGAGTAATATGTGGATGAAAAATAATAACATATAGATAAAGAAATTGGATAATAATGTATAAGAGTGCCAATTTACATTAATAAGGAAATAAAAAAGTATGCAAGAGAAAAAATCAAGATTGTTGTGTGGGAAAAATAAACTGGTTAGAAGAAAATGTATTGTGTAAAAGAGTTTGATCCCACATAGGATCATGATGAAAAACCTACATAAAAGTGGAAATTTTAAGAAGGTAAATATGTTGATTGTTGAGTTAAAAACTCGATTGCATCATCTCAAATGTGAGACCCATAGGTAGACAATACCTAAAAATGAGTGAAAAATGAAAAGATTTATATTTTGTAACAAAGTGGTGGTGGAGATAGAATGAAATTACATCATGAAAAATGTAGGTTATAATGGCATCTATATCTGATATGAAAAGTGGGAAACCTAACTACCTTATTTGAAGAAACTAAGCTAACAAAACTCTATAATAAAATTCTAATAACAAAAAAAAAATTAATGTCAAGAGGTAGTCTACAATGACAACAAGGGGTGGATTACAATGGTGTGAGTGTATTAATAAAAACTCTTAAATTTGTCAACCATTTACACATCAAAACATTAATATTCAATAATAAACATAATATCTCCAAAATAAACTACACATAAAATTCATGTTTTCATGTATATAATAAATAAAATAAATTTGAAGTAAATAAAATAGCAATTGTACCTTGGTGTGCAATGGGCACGCCGAAGATGTGTGGAAGGTTAGTTAGCAAAAAATTTGGTCTATTTTTTGCATACATTTGTGCAGTATACATGAGGTAAATTGATAGGCCATTTATAAAATATTTTTTTTGTGCAACAAAGTTCTCAATGAAGAATTATAGATTCAAATCAATTGTGCATCCACTTATAGGGATCCAAACACAAGTAAAAAAAATCCTCTAAATCATAAAGATAATCAAGCTCCATTACTAATAGGATCATGTTATGTTTGCAATAGGGAGAGAGGGAGAGAGAGGGAGAGATATAGGGGGAAGAGCGAGAGAGAGAGAGAGAGAGAGATAAAGGAGTAAGGAGATAGAGATAGGAGGAAGATAAAGATAGAGAGGGAAATGAAAATGGAGATGGGGATGGAGGAAATGGATGTGGAGAGGAGGGGGAGAGATAAAGACAAAGGATAGAGGGATAGATAGAGATGGAAGACATAAATATATAGAGATGGAGAGATAGGGAGAAAATGAGAGAGGGAGAGATGGAAAGATAAAGATAGAGATAGGAAGTGATATAGAGAGAGAGGTAGAGAGATGGAAAGATATAGGGGTAGAGAGAGATGGAGAGATAATGAGATAGAGATAAAGGGATTGATGGAAGATGTATGGAGAGATAGAGATAGAGAGGCAAAGATATAGAGGTAGAGATAGGAAGGGAGAAACAAGGAGTGTGTGTGTGTGTGAGTAAGAGAGAGATATGGAGAGAGGGAGACAGAGAGGGAGATAAATATGTATAAATATATAGAGAGCCCAAGGGAGAGGAGGGAGAAAAATAGAGAGGAGAGAGAAGTAGAGAGATATAGAAAGAGGGTGTGATAGGGAGAGGGAGAGATAGAGATAGAAAGAGATAACTTGAGAAAGGAGAGATAAAGAGATAGAGAGAGATAAATATACAGATGGAGATATGGAAGGAGAGATGAAGAGGGAGAAATAGAGATAGAAAGAGAGAGAGAATGAAAGACGGGGAATTGGAGAGAGATATAAATATATGGGAAGTGATATATAGATAGGTATATAGAGTGATATATATATATAGAGAGAGAGATACATACATATATATAAATAGTGAGGGAGAGAGAGATGGGAAGATAGAGACAGAGGAGGCAAGAGTGAGAGATAAAGCAGGTGATAAAGACAAGCAATAGAGAGAGAGGGGGATAGATAGAGAGATAAAGATAGAGATAGGGAGGGAGAAATAAGGAGTGTGTATGTGAGAGAGTGAGAGATAGAGAAAGAGAGAGTGACATGGAGAGAGGGAGAGAGAGAGAGGTAAGGATAGAAAGAGGGAGAGATAAAGAGATATATACTGGGAAAGATAGAGGGGGGAGAGAGAGAGAGAGAGAGAGAGATGAGATGAAAGAAGATAGAGATAGGGAGAGAGATAGAGAGGAAAATGGAGATGGAGATGGAAATGGACATGGACATGGAGAGAGAGGGAAAGAGAAATAAAGAAAGAAATAGGGAGAGACAAAGAGATAGGGAGAGTATGAGAGAGGGAGAGATAGATTTATAGAAAGGTAGAGATAGGAAGTTGTATATAGAGAGGTAGAGAGAGGGAGATATATAGAGAGACAGAGGTAGGTGTTGTGCATTTTGTACACATGCCTTGCTAAGGGCAGGGACCCCCCTTTCTTCTTTTTGTGTCTCCACATTTTTCATATGTTGATTTCTAGTCCTACTCCTTTTCATATCTTTTATGATGAGAGGTCATTCTGAGATTAATTCTAGATTTGATTTGATTAAGGCAATATTTTAAGGCATCTTGGAGGTTTATGAGATTTTGACCTATTAGGGATTCCAAAAATGGGGGATTTGAAGTGAATTTAGGATGTTATATGTAAATTCTTCTTGCACCTATGGATGGAGAATGAAAAATTAGGCTAGGTTTCTTTTTGAATTTTTGGAAAATTGCTTCTAGGTAAAAAGTTATGGGGTTTAGGAGATTTCGACCTGTCATGGATTTCAAGAAATCCATGACCTCCTAGAATCCCCGAAAACCAAAATTTTGAAAAATCCATGTCTCCCTAGAATCCCCAAACCTCATATCACTCATGGATTTCCTCCTGTCACAAATTCCCCAAACCTCCTATCGCTCGCGGATTTCCTCTTGTTGCAGATTCCCCAAACCTCATGTTGCTTGCAGGTTTCCTCATGTCACGGATTCCCTAAACCTCCAATTGCTCATGGATTTCCTCCTATCGCTCATGGATTCCCTCTTATCGTGGATTTCCTAAACTTCCTGTCATGAATTTCCTAAGCTCCTGGAATCCCCAAAATCTCTTAAAAGGGTTAAAATTCCAAAAATTTATGACGGAGTTAAAATTTCCAAAGAATTATTTAAGCTTAATTTTAATGTTTTATGGATTGGATATTCGCATGTGAGCTAATAATGATGATATTTTTTTTTTAGGATTAAATAGATCAAAAGGATACTTGAATATGGATTTGTGCCAAGAGGAAAATTTGGAAAGAATTGTAACTGAATATAAAGTGTAGCCTCAAGATTTAATGTTGATCTACATATGAATTCATGCCCTGCCAGTTGGAAAATATTTTAAACAAGGCAACATGTGAAGTTGTTTTAATTCCTCCAATAGGAATCTTCATCATGATCAATATGGGGAAATATTTATTTCTCTTTGGATCAAAATTCAACTGAATTTATCTAATTGGTTGATGATGTAGCATGGGTGCCAAAATTTAATGTAACTTCCTGATGTTTCTAGAGAAATGATCTGAGCCCTTGGATTGATTTAATCCTGGCCATTGAATCTGAAATGTAATATCTATAAAGGTTGTACCTTCTCATTTGTAATGGGTTAGGTTTCAGGAGTTAGTTGTAGGAGAGGAGAGAGTTGGAGTTTGTTATGTAACTGTTGGAGAAGTTAATGCAATTGGGTCATTGATTTGGTGAACTTTTTGTTAAGCTTTGAAGGTTTATGGTTTCTTGTTCTTGATTCTCAACTGTTAGTTTCATGTTCTTTCATGATAATGGTGAAGTTTTAATGATATTTGATGAATCTATTGCTCATACTTTTGGAAATTTGTTGATTTTAAGTTACTGTGTAAAGTTAGTTTGAGCCAAATATTGCACTTAGTTTAGTTGTGGATGTTTGTTCATATTGTGCAAGTAATTGGGTATATTTTTGAATGTTTCACAATCTAAAAATATTTTAGTTACCTTAGAAGATTACAATATTTCTATGTAGTTGTAGGCTTGTCCTTGATCAAACAAAATTTGGTCTCATGGGGACCATTGTTGTGATTGATCTTAGGTGCGAGTTTTAGGATATCTATCTCAACCCTTTATCTTTTGATCTTTTTCTGAATTAGTTTTAGAATCAAAAGCATCACCACATTGTCATATTTGATGATAAGTTGAATACTTCCAACATTGTTAAATTGAAAAGCCCCTTGTGGTTACTAGCAAATCACATCATCAATGAGTTGTTTGTGCATTGTCAAGACCTGACATTAGAGTCCTTGGGGTTGTTTCTTGAAATCTACTAATAGGAATTACCTTTCAAGAGAGATAGGATACTTGTATTTTGTATGTGTTGTTGTAGTGCTAAAAACACCATCAACAAAATTGTTGCTAGAAGGAGGGCATGAACCTAATGCAACGAAGCTAGAATTTGAATGAGCCTTCATGTTGAAAATTTGAGGTATGATAGATCTCTTTATATATTAAGAAAATCTAGGAATACAAAATTTGAGTCAAGATGGAAAGGCAACAGTCTTACATTTCTTATTGTGAGAATAGTCCTCAAACTGATATTGCTCAACTTCATGAGTCTTTGAATAAGTGATTACCACAAGATTTTGCATGAGCTTTCATTATTAGACAAGTGCAAGATTCATAATACCTCTAGGCACAATGAGCTCAAATTCTTAGCCTTTTTGGGCATAATGGAAATGGCTTTACAAGGAGAAATTTTCTTTTGGGATGTGAATAAGCCATTAGCTCCTAAGCAATCAGAAGAAGAATTTTTTGATGTTGCAGTTGAAGCATTCATAGAGCTAGTTAAGGATCAGTTGAGTAGTGACTTGTGTTTGAAGATATTCTCCTCTCCAACTGGTGCAAGGTGCATAATGTGTCCCATTCAGAGATCACATGTTCTTCATGCGAAGATATCATAAATCAAGTTAAGAGTAATTTGGGATGCACTATAGAGGATCCAACAGACACTGAATTTGAAAAATATGTAGCAGCATATCATGAGGCAGCCCAAGAGGAAGTGGAGTGCCAGAAAGAACCTGTAATATCTAGGAGAGAAGAGGTGAATGATGAGTTTCCAAGTGAAATGAAACCTGCAAAAATAAGAGATGTTCCCGTAGAAGCAAGTCAAATGTCGAGAAAAAAATATTCAACTAAGTTGGATGGGGATGAACCTTAGGAAAAGGGATTTATTAGTCAAGTTTCCCCTACCAATGATGTGGACTTAGTTCTGTTGAGATATGATGAGTTTATTGCAAAATTTATGAAGGACTAGTCGAGCTTACAATACAAGATATGTTTGGAGGAATTACTACTATCGAGCTGGTGCAGGATACATGAAGAGGCACACTCAGAATTCACATGTTCCAGATGCCAGACAAAGATCAAACAAGTTGAAGAATGAGTATAGTGGTCAAAACATACAAAGGATGCACAGAAAGCTACATCAAGTAAGTTTCCAATAAAGGAACTTCAACAAGTTGTTGATGAATGTGTCATGGAGCAAATTGAAGGATTGAATGAAGAAGTTCATGTTGCTAATGGCTATGATCAAGACTCTAAGCTTGCACTGATAGTGAATGACAGGGAGTCTTCTTGTTTATCAAATTCTATTTTTCCTTTATATTTTGATGAATTTGTTATCACTGATTCACATATGACATGCTTTGATGATGATAAAACTTGTTCAAATTATGCTAGCATGTAGGGAATTTCAGATAACACTAAGAATAGTGATGCCCCATTCATAATTGATGGACATGATCACACAGCTGCAAGTGAAAGGGTGTTTGAAGATCAAACTGTGGTGGATTTTCATGAACATTTTCATGAAGAAGTTGCTACACATGAGGATACTCCTGCAATTTCATCATCAATACCTCATGTAGATATACAAATAAGTGAAATGTTCCATGATGGTAATTTTGAATCTGTTCAATCTAAATTTCACCACGAATTACTTATTAATGACCTTGACTCTGCTTTGCATGTTTCAAGTGTAAGAGGAATGTTGCACCATTGGTTGCGACCTCTAGAAGTTGATAGTGGCTCATTGCAAGGCATGTTGGTGGGTGATAAACATGACATTCAATTTGAGAAAGTAACACACCATGTTGTTTCTTTCCTTGATGGAAATTCTAAAGTTTTTCAATTTGATTATGGATGCTTAAGAAGGACGAGTTGCTTATGGATTGATCATGGTTCTGTGAGTTACCTCAATTGCTGATTTTGCCTAGCTTTTCTATTGAATATGAAAGTAAGGTAGCAAGAATGCATTTTTTTTAGTATAAAGATAAGTCTGCCAAGCTCGGAACCATGACTGGTGCCCTGTTATTGCTGCATATTTTGAGAAACCATGTGAGGTCATGTGTCTTTCCATGTTGTTTGAAACTTATTTACTCAAATTTCTTGTAAATAATCTGATTAGATTGTTTTTCATGCTTTGCTTTCCTATTGTGGGTTAGGTTGCTTAGGTTAATTTTCTTTCGGATTGCTTTTGCTTTTAGTTTGTTTTGCTTTCTAGTTTTATTTAGTGTAGGTCTACTTTGGTTAGTTTATAGTTTCATTTTTGCTTCTCCGGTCTAGGTTCCTCCTATTTTCTTCTGGGAATGTTTGCAAGCGCAACAACCATTTTATTTATCTGGGATTGTTCTAAGTATTTCTTTGAGAAACTTTAATCATGTTTCTGGAATGGATGGTGAAGGTTTTATGTTAGTGTAAAATGATCTAAATGTTTGATTTGAAGAGGATGAGTCATTGGTTTGACCTAAATCTGAAGTATTCTGAGATCTTATATCTTTCACACACCTTAAGAATCCTGAAGTTGTTGTAGGTTCCTTTGTGAGGTCTTGTTAAGAGAAAAATCTTAGATTTTTGCTTCAACGCAACTATGATTCTCAACCCTAATTGTGAGATTCATTGTTCACATGTTGAAAAGAAATGAGAAGAAATGTTTTTAAAACACAATTGGAAAATTGAAAAGAGAAAATAATGAAAAAAAATGAAATTTCAATCTTTAGGAGGATCCAAATAACTCTACCAAGGCTATGGATGTTCAACTGGCAATAGAGCTATGTTTGAGAGAATCATAGCGATAACCTCATCGGGGCTATGGACACCTGACTAGTAGCGATACAATATCCCAGATGATTTTGGAGTAGAATCATTCATGTAGCTTAACTTCATAGAGATTGGGTTTCTATAGTTGCTTAAGGAGGAAAATAAATACATTTGCATACACTTGGATTTTTAGTATATAGAAGGTTTGCTCTACCCTTGGTTTTGATTCTTTGATCATACATTCTGATTTGTTTGGCCTAATGTGGAGGTTGAAAACAAATATTTTGGGTTCGTGATTCCAATTTGTCATCAAAATGCTCTAGAGTATTTTCCCAACAGAGTCGTCATTTGTTGTGCATTTTGCACACATGCCTTACTGAAGGCCAGGACCCCCCTTTCTTCTTTTTGCATCTCACATTTTGCATCTGTTGATTTCTAATCCTGCTCCTTTTCAGACGTTTTATGATGAGAGGTTATTTTGAGATTAAGTCCAAATTTGATTTGATTAAGGCAATATTTTAAGGCATCTTGGGGGTTTAGGAGATTTTGACCTATCATGGATTCTAGAAATGGGGGCTTTGAAGTGAATTTAGGATGTCATATATAAATTCTTCTTGCACCTATGGATGGAGAATGAAAAATTAGGCTAGGTTGCTTTTTGAATTTTTGGAAAATTCCTTCTAGGTAAAAATTTATGGGGTTTAGGAGATTTCGACCTATCATGGATTTCAGGAAATCCATGACCTAATGGAATCCTTAAAAACCAAAATTTTGGAAAATCCATGTCTCCCTAGATTCCTCAAACCTCCTATTGCTCATGGATTTCCTCCTATCATAGATTCCCTGAACCTCCTGCCGCTCGTGGATTTCCTCTTGTCGCGAATTCCCCAAACCTCTTCTCGCTTGTGGATTTCCTCCTATCACGGATTCCCCGAACGTCCTATCGCTCACAAATTTCCTCTTCTCACGGATTCCCAAAACCCCCTATCACTCACGGATTCCCTCTTGTCGTGGATTTCTTGAACTTCCTGTCATGAATTTCTTGAGCTCCTAAAATCCTTTAATTTCTTAACAGGGTTAAAATTTCAAAATTTTATGATGAAGTTAAAATTTCAAAAGAATTATTTAAGCTTAATTTTAATGTTTTATGGATTGGATATTCACATGTGAGCTAATAATGATGATTTTTTTTTAGGATTTATTAGATCAAAAGGGGACTTGCATATGGATTCGTGCTAAGAAGAAAATCTAGAAAGAATTGTAACAAAATATAAAGTGTAGCCTCAAGTTTTAATGTTGATCTATATATGAATATGTGCCTTGCCAGCTGGAAAATGTTTTAAACAAGGAAACATGTGAAGTTTTTTTCATTCCTCCAATAGGAATTTTCATCATGATCAATATGGGGAAATATTTATTTCTCTTTGGATCAAAATGCGACTGAATTTATCTGATTGGTTGATGATATAGCATGGGTGCCAAAATGTAATGTAACTTCCTGATGCTTCTAGAGGAATGATTTGAGCCCTTGGATTGATTTTGTTCTGGCCATTGAATCTAAAATGTAATAGCTATAAAAGGTTGTGCCTTCTCATTTGTAACGGGTTAGGTTTCAAGAGTTAGCTGTAGGAGAGGAGAAAGCTAGAGATTGTTATGTAACTGCTGGAGAGGTTAATGTAATTGGGTCATTGATTTGGTGAACTTTGTGTTTAGCTTTGAAGGTTTATGGTTTCTTTTTCTTGATTCTCAGATGTTAGTTTCATGTTCTTTCACAATAATGGTGAAGTGTTAATGATGTTTGATGAATCTTCTACTCATACTTATGGAAATTTATTGATTGTAAGTTACTGTGTTAACTTAGACTGAGCCAAATATTGCACTTAGTTCAGATGTGGATGTTTGTTCATATAGTGCCAGTAATTGGGTATATGTTTGAATGTTTCACATTCTAAAAATCTTTTAGTTACCCTAGAAGATTGCACTGTTTCTTTGTAGTCATAGGCTTGTCCTTGATTAAACAAAATTTGGTTTCATGGGGATTTGTCCATCTGCAGCATTTTCCATTGTTGTGATTGATCTTAGGTATGAGTTTTAGGATATCTATCTCAACCCTTTATATTTTGATCTTTTTTTGAATTAGTTTTAGAATCAATAGCATCACCACATTGTCATATTTGATGATAAGTTGAATACTTCCAACATTGTTAAATTGAAAGGCCCCTTGTGATTACTAGAAAATCACATCATCACTGAGTTGTTTGTGCATTTTCAAGACCTAACATTAGAGAAATTGGGGTTGTTTCTTGAAGTCTACTGATAGGAATTACCTTTCAAGAGAGATAAGATCCGTGTATTTTGTATGTGTTGTTACAGTCCTAAAAACACCATCAACAGAATTGGTGTTAGAAGGAGGGCATGAACCTAATGCAACAAAGTTGGAAGATGAATGAGCCTTCATGTTGAAAATATGAGGTATGACAAATCTCTTTATATATTCAAAAAATATGGGAATACAAAATTTGAGCCAAGATGGAAAGGCAACAATTTTACATTTCTTATTGTGAGAATAGTCCTCAGATTGATATTGCTCAACTTCATGAGTCTATAAGTAAGTGATTACATAACAATAGTTTGCATGAGCTTGCATTATCAGACAAGTGCAAGATTCATAATACCTCTAGGCACAATGAGCTCAAATGCTTAACCTTTTTGGGAAAAATGTAAATGGCTTTACAAGGAGAAATTTTCTTTTGGGATGTGCATAAGCCATTAGCTCCTGAGCAGTTAGAAGAAGAATTTTTTAATGCTACAATTGAAGCATTCACAGAGCTAGTTAAGGATCAACTAAGTAGTGGCTTTTGTTTGCAATATTTTCTCCTCTCCAACTGGTGCAGGGTGCATAATATGTCTCATTCGAAGCTCACTTGTTCTTCATGCGAAGATATCGTCAATCAAGTTAAGATTCATTTGGGATGCACTATAGAGGATCCAACAAACACTGAATCTGAAAAATATGTAGCATCATATCGTGAGGCAGTCCAAGAGGAAGTGGAGTGCTAGAAAGAACATATAATATCTAGGAGAGTGGAGGTGAATGATGAGTATCCAAGTGAAATGAAACCTACAAAATTAAGAGATGTTCCCATAGAAGCAAGTCAAATGTCGGAACAAAATATTCAACTAAGTTGGATGGGGATGAACCTCAGGAAAAGGAAGTTATTATTCAAGTTTCCCCTACTAATGATGAGGACTTAGTTTTGTTGAGATATGTTGAGTTTATTGCAAAATTTATGGACTAGCCAAGCTTATAATAAAAGATATATTTGGAGGAATTACTACTATTGGGCTGGTGCAGGATACATGAAGAGGCACACTCAAAAATCACATGTTCCTGATGCCAGACAGAGATCAAACAAGTTGAAGAATGAGTACAGTGGTCAAAACATACGAAGGATGCACAAAAAGCTACATCAAGTAAGTTTCCAACAAAGGAACTTCAACAAGTTGCCAATAAATGTCTCATGGAGCAAAAATTTAATGTTGCTAATGGCTATGATCAAGACTCTAAGCTTGCACCGATAGTGAATGATAGGGAGTCTTCTTGTTTATCAAATTTTGTTTTTCCTTTATATTATGATGAATTTTCTATCATTGATTCACATATGTCATGCTTTGATGATGATAAAACTTGTTCAAATTATGCTAGCATGTAGGGAATTTCAAATACCACTGAGAATAGTGATGCCCCAGTCATAATTGATGGACATGATCGCACAGCTGCAAGTGAAAGGGTGTTTGAAGATCAACCTATGATGGCTTTCAATGAATATTTCCACGAATAAGTTGCCACATGAGGATGCTCCTGCAATTTTATCATCAATACCTCATGTACAAATAGGTGAAATGTTCCATGATAATTTTGAATCTGTTCAATCTGAATTTCACCGCGAATTACTTATTGATGACCTTGACGTTGTTTTGCATGTTTCAAGTGCAAGAGGAATGTTGCACCATCAGTTGCAACCTCTAGAAGTTGACGGTGGTTCATTGCAAGGGTGAAAAACATGACATTCAATTTGAGAAAGTAAAACACTAGGTTGTTTCTTTCCTTGCTAAAAATTCTAAAGTTTGTCAATTTGAATATGGATGCTTAAGAAGGGCGAGTTGCTTATGGATTGATCATGGTTTTGATGAGTTACCTCAATTGCTGATTTTTCCTAGCTTTTCCATTGAATATGAAAGTAAGGTTGCAAGAATACATTTTTCTGATTATAAAGATAAGTTTTCCAAGCTCAAAGCCATGACAGGTGCCCTGTTATTATTGCATATTTTGAGAAACCATGTGAGGTCATGTGTCTTTCCATGTTGTTTGAAACTTATTTACTCAAATTTCTTGTAAATAATCTGATTATTTTGTTTTCCATGCTTTGCTTTGCTACTGTGGGTTAAGTTGCTTAGGTTAATTTGCTTTCAGTTTACTTTTTCTTTTAGTTTGTTTTGCATTATGGTTTTGGTTAGTGTAGGTTTGCTTTGGTTAGTTTAGGGTTTCATTTTTGCTTCTCTAGTCTGGGTTCCTCCTATTTTATTTTGGAAATGTTTGCAAGCGCAACAACCATTTTATTTATCTAGGATTGTTCTAAGTATTTCCTTGAGAATTTTTAATCATATTTCTAGAATGGATGGTGAAGGTTTTATGTTAGTGTAAAATGATCTAAATGTTTGATTCAAAGAGGATGAGTCATCAGTCTTACCTAAATCTGAAGTATTATGAGATCTTATATCTTTCACACACCTTAAGAATCCTGAAGTTGTTGTATGTTCCTTTGTGAGGTCCTGTTAAGAGAAAAATCTTAGATTTTTGCTTCAGAGCCACTGTGATTCTCAACCCTGATTGTGAGCTTCATTGTTCATGTGTGTTGAAAAGAAATGAAAAGAACAATCAGAAAAATGAAAATCAAAAGTAATTTCAATCTTCAAGAGGATTCGAATAACTCTACCGGGGCTATAGACGCCTGACTAGCAATAGAGCTATGTTTGAGAGAATCATAGCAATAACCTCATCAGGGCTATAGATGTCTGACTAGCAGTGAGGCAATATCCTAGATGGTTTTGGAGTATAATCATTCATGTAGCTTAACTCGACAGAGCTTGGGTTTCTATAGTTGCTTAAGGAGGGAAATAAATACATTTGCACACACTTGGATTTTCAGTATATGGAAGGTTTGCTCTACCCTTGGTTTTGATTCTTTGATCTTACATTTTGATTTGTTTGGCCTAATGTGGAGGTATGCTTTGGAGCATTTTCCCAACAGAGTCATCATTTGTTGTGTATTTTGCACACACGCCTCGTTGAAGGTAGCGACCCCCCTTTCTTCTTTTTGCGTCTCCACATTTTATATGTGTTGATTTCTAATCCTGCTCCTTTTCAGATGTTTTATGATGAGAGGTTATTCTAAGATTAAGTCCATATTTGATTTGATTAAGGCAATATTTTAAGGCATCTTGGGGGTTTAGGAGATTTTGACCTGTCAAGGATTCCAGAAATGGGGGCTTTGAAGTGAATTGAGGAAGTGATATGTAAATTCTTCTTGCACATATGGATGGAGAATGAAAAATTAAGCTAGGTTGTTTTTTTATTTTTTGGAAAATTTCTTCTAGTTAAAAGGTTATGGGGTTTAGGAGATTTCGACCTATCATGGATTTTGGGAAATCCATGACCTCCTGGAATCCCCAAAAACCAAAATTTCAGAAAATCCATCTCTCCCTAAAATCTTTGAACCTCCTATTGCTCGCAAATTTCCTCTTGTCATGGATTCCCTGAACCTCCTATCACTCACAAATTTCCTCCTGTCGCGGATTCCCCAAACCTCCTATCGCTCATGGATTTGCTCCTGTCGCAAATTTCCCGAACCTCCTGTCACTCGCAGATTTCCTCCTGTCACAGGTTCCTCGAACCTCCTGTCGCTCGCAAATTCCCTCCTATCGCAGATTTCCCGAACTTCTTGTCGTGAATTTCCTGAGCTCCTGGAATCCCCAAAATTTCTTAACAAGGTTAAAATTCTGAAATTTAATGACAGTTAAAATTTCCAAAGAATTATTTAGGCTTAATTTTAATGTTTTATGGATTGGATTTTCGCATGTGAGCTACTAATGATGATATTTGTTTTTCAGGATTAAATAGATCAAAAGGGGACTTGTGTATGGATTTGTGCCAAGAGGAAAAATTGGAAAGAATTGTAACCAAATATAAATTGTAGCCTCAAGATTTAATGTTGATCTATATATGAATCTATGCCCTGCCAGCAAGAAAATATTTTAAACAAGCAAAAATGTGAAGTTGTTTTCATTCCTCCAATACGAATTTTCATCATGATCAATATGGGGAAATATTCATTTCTCTTTGGACCAAAATGCAACTAAATTTATCTAATTGGTTGATGATGTAGAATGGGTGCCAAAATTTAAAGTAACTTATGCTTCTAGAGGAATGATTTGAGCCCTTGTATTGATTTAATCCTGGCCATTGAATCTAAAATGTAATATCTACAAAAGGCTATGCCTTCTCATTTGTAAGGAGTTAGATTTCAGGAGTTAGTTGTAGGAGAGGAGAGAGCTAGAGATTGTTATGTAACTATTGGAGAAGTTAATGCAATTGGGTCATTGAATTGATGAACTTTGTGTTAAGCTTTGAGGTTTATGGTTTCTTGTTCTTGATTCTCAAATATTAGTTTCATGTTCTTTCATAATAATGGTGAAGTGTTAATGATGTTTGATGAATCTGTTGCTCATACTTTTGGTAATTTGTTGATTGTAAGTTGTGTAAAGTTAGTCTGAGCCAAATATTGCACTTAGTTTAGCTATGGATGTTTGCTCATATTGTGCCAGTAATTGGGTATATGTTTGAATTTTTCACAGCCTAAAAATCTTCCAGTTACCTTAGAAGATTACACTATTTTTGTATAGTTGTAGACTTGTCCTTGATCAAGCAAAATTTGGTTTCATTGGTATTTTTCCATCTACAACATTTTCCATTGTCGTGATTGATCTTAGGTGCACGTTTTAGGATATCTATCTCAACCCTTTATCTTTTTTATCTTTTTGTGAATTAGTTTTAGAATCGAGAGCATCACCACATAGCCATATTTGATGATAAGTTGAATACTTTCAACATTGTTAAATTGTAAGACCTCTTGTGATTACCAGCAAATCACATCATCACTGAGTTATTTATGCATTGTCAAGACCTGACATTAGAGACCTTAGGGTTGTTTCTGGAAGTCTACTAATAGGAATTACCTTTCAAGAGAGATAGGATACTTGTATTATGTATGTGTTGTTGTAGTGCTAAAAATACCATCAACAGTAGGGAGAGGTACAAATGAGGATCTATATACATATATGGGAAGTGAAAGAGAGAGATATCCCTTTATATATCTAGTATCTCCTTCTCTATCTCTATGTTTCTCATTATCTCTCAATATCTCTCTTCATCTCTCCCTTATTTTTATCTATGTTTCTCTTCCATTCTCTTTTCATCTATCTATCTTTCTCTCTTTTCCTCTCTTTGTCCCTTTCCCTCTACATATCTCTATATCCCTTACTCTCTTTTGCTATCCCTATTTATCTCCTCCCTTTCTCCCCTTTCCCTCTTTATCACTTGATCTCTCTTATATATATTGTAAGCAGTGCTATTTACCTATCCTAAATGATGCAAAACAGAATGCAAAAGAAGGAAATAATACTTCAATAGCTCAATATTGGGTTACGTTAAACTCAAACAAAATAAAGATAAAAACAAGATTTATACCTTGTATGAGTTGCTCCTTGGTTTCCCTTTGATTGTTGATAAATGTGTGCTCCTTGATGGCAAATGTGATGAAAATGGATGCAAAATGGAGAGGATGCAATGAGGATTCAAATGACAAAGGTGGGTATTTTGATAAGTGTCTAGAATGGATGCAAGATGAGCTTGAAGGTGCAATAATGGAGGTTGTGAATGCAAAATGCAAGTATGTTGAGTGCTTGTAAGTTGTGAGAGCTTGAACTTGAAAAAATGTGAATATGATGAATGAGAGAATTGAGAGAAAATCTTCCATTTTAAGGGAAGAATCTTTAGAGAAATGGACGGTCAAGATCTTGCCAACATGGGCAAGATGAAGGGTTGTGGTGAGTTGAGGACTCACAAGCTCTCACATCTTTCCATGTGGAGGATGAGATGTCCCAAGGACAAGTGAGTTGGAAAAATGACATGTGAGGTGGAGGTACTTGCAAGTACCTTGGGATTGGGAGAATATTTCCTTAAAAAAGGAATTTCTTGTTCCCATATGGGAGAAAAGTGACATATGAGGAATTTTAGTATTCCTCAAAAATCTCCATTGGGAAGAGAGAAGTGGTTGAGAAAATAAATGTGAATTTTAAATTCACATGATTGGGAGTACCTTGGGGATAAAACAAGGTTCTTAAAAAGGTAAGTACTTGTCCTCATGTGAGTGATGTGACAAGTGAGGAGTTATAGAACTCCTAACAATTTGCATGGGGAAGAGGAGAGTCTTGGAGGGATAAATGTGAATTTTTAATTCACATGGGGAAGAGGGTCTAGGCTAAATGTGGAAATTGTCAAGGTTGACCAAAAAGGTATGCTAAATGTAGCAAGGGGATTAGATTAAGGTTGTGCAAATAGGTGATTAATAAGATTAATGAGGGATTAGAGGCAAGTGGACAAATATGGAGGATGTGACATTAATCCTGATTAAAGGTGTGCACATCCTAATCATGGATTAATTAGACTAATCCAGATTAGAAGAAGAATTATGGAGGATGTGACAAGGAGAGAGAAAAAGAAGAATTTAAAATTGATTTAAATTCCAAAAGGATAAATGACCAAATTAAATAAATTGATGTATTTATTTAATTTAGAAAAAAGGATGAAAGGTAAATTATTTATTTAATTAAATAAATTGATGTATTTATTTAATTAAATACTTTAGAAACCTTAGGGAAAGGGGAAATATTAATTAAATAAGTTATTTAATTAATATCGATAAGTAGATGAATAAAGAGGATGGATTTGACCATATGGGAGTGGACAAATTAGGATATATATATATATATATATATATGCCTTTGTTTCCTTCTATCTCCCTTTTATCTCTCTATCTATCTATCTCCCTCTTTCTATGTGACTATATCAATCTATGTCTCTCTTCTCTCTTTTCCCCTCCCTCTCTTTCTTTATCTCTTTTCTTATCTCTATCACCTTATCTCTCCCTCTTTATTCCTCTATATCTCTACCTCTATCTCTATATCTCTATCTCTCTTTTTATATCTAGCTCTTTATCTCTCTCCCTATCTCTTTTTTTCCTTTTCTATCTATCTCTATTTTTTTCTCTATTCTCTATTTTTATATCTCCCTCCCCCTCTCTCTATCCCTCCATTTCTATCTTTGTTTCTCTCTCTAGCTCTCTTTATCTCTCTCTTTGTCTATCTTCCTCTTTCCTCCTTTGTCTCATTTTCTCCCCCTCTCTTTCTTTCTTCATTTCTTTCTCTTTTTTCTCTCTTTGCCTCTATATCACATCTCCATCTCCCTCTCTCTTTTCTTTCCTCTATCTTTTCTCTCTTTATCTCTCTATCCATTTTTTTCCTTAATTGTGCAATGGGTACACTAAAGAGGTTTTAAAGGTGAATTATCATATCCTTAATCAAATGACATGTTTCCCTGAGCATAAATCCCTAGGGACATGTGTTATACTTGGGTTGCTGGCACGAAAAAACTAATCAAAAGTTAGCTTATCTCCCTCTCACACACTCTATAACATTAATTTAGATTTTAAGTTTGAAATTTATTTTATTATAAAAATTCAAATTCAAATTCAAAATAGAATTACTCTATCAATTAAACTTTAATAGATTGAGAAATGATATTGTTGTGCACAAGAAGGGGTTTGGTGTAGGTTTTTGGTTGGTAGAGTTGTGACCTGCATGTTTTCTTTCTTTGGTGCATGTGTTCGTTGATTTCTATTCGGTTTTTTGGGGTTTACTTGCAGTCGGGGTGTGGGTTCTTTTCATATTTAGGGGGTATCCAATGTGTTGTTATTTATTTTTTCCTTATTTCTTTTTGTTGGCCATTTCCTGTTCAAGGCATGTGGTCTTTGGGAAGTTATAAGGTAGTTTTCCTTTGATTTTGTCTATTATAGATTAAAGAGAAGTGACAAGCTACAAGTTGTTAATAGACTTTCATGTTTCATTAGGTGCAAAATCTTCATCTCTGTCAAAGCGAGCTATAGAAAGTAATCTTTTGTCTAAAGATTCAAGGGGTGTGAGGGTTTGATCCATCTAGTAGCCTTGACATCCCAAAAATTAATGGATGTTTGGAGAGGAGCCAAGAGAGGCCTGTCTTGGTGATTCAATCGGATTCAATTGCAGAGGATGTTGAATATTTTTCTAATCATGCCTCAATTTGAAAATTCATGGGAATGTGAGTCTCACTTCTATTTTTGGAGTTGTGGGCTAGGCAAACTTGGAATCCAGAGGGTGAAATGTAGGTGATTTGTTGGCTAATAGTTATTTTATGGTCATTTTTAATTGCACGGCATATCACAATAGGATTTTTGAAGGAAAGCCTTATTTTCACAACCAGATTGGTCTTTTCATCAAGCCTTGGCACATTTGTGTTAACCCTTCAAAGGAGCTCCTAAATCATGTTCCTGACTAGGTGTGTCTTCCTTGGTTTCCAGTTGATTTTGGTAGAATGACATTTTTCATTCAGTAGCCCTGATACTAGGGAAACCAATGGATCATTCTCAACAAACGCAGGATATGAAGGTAATGACCTTTGCTCACATGTGTGTTCAAATAGATTTGAGTAACCCTCTTACAGATTCTTTAGAAATTCATGTGGGTTTGTCTTCTTGGTTGTAGTAGCTTGATTATGAGAATCTTCCTTTCTGATGTCGGTTGTGCCATGAGTATGGCCATTTGTAGAGAACATGTCCTAGATTCCACTCTTTAGAGCCTCCACCTTCTAATCCCCCTCATAATATTTCTAAGGAATACAAAGGAAAGGCTCCTATGCTGGATGAAGTGGCAGATAAAGAGGGTTATATTCCTATTGAGCTTGTAATAGGAACCGCAGAATGAAGATAACTTTCAAGGAGAGGTAGTAGGGCGAATATTTTAATTGATTTGATGTGTTGGATGACCTTAGTCAGTAGGAGATAAATCTTAGCATGATGGTTCTAGATCAGGGTGTCTTGGAGGTGGTTCAGGAGTAATATTTCTGACAACCTTCAAAATTTGCAGGAAGGTGGCTTATCTCTTCTTCAAATGTATAAGATTTAATTCTTGTGGATTCAATTGTTCTTGTGGCCTTTATTGCTATGGAAAAGATTGAAGCTAAGAGCTCTATTCCTTTGGAATAGATGGTATCTTATTCAGAGAAGGGATACAAGGCTTCTCCTCTTTTGGAGATTATTCAAAAAAATCTAAAGAAAGGGGCTCCTAAGAAGCACTCCAAGTCTAGGAGAAAGAAGGATTTGAAGAAAATTAAGATGATGGGGGAGACGTTAGTGGAGTCAAGATCTATTAAAACTCTTGATTCCCACTTTTCCAACTCCCAAAAATTATTATTTTCTCATGGAATGTAAGGGTCTTGAACAATGGCCCTCGACAAAAAGTTGTTCGTGATTTAGTGTGAAGTCATTCTCCTGATATGTTATTCATTTAGGAAACTAAGCTTTCAGTTGAGAGTATGTGTGGTCTGGTGCCTAAATTTTGGGGGCGTGGACATTGTCAATATATTGGAGCTCAAGGTATTGTTGGGGATTTAGCATGTTTATGGAATCCAATGAAGATTTTTCCTCTTTGGTGGATGTCTTGTAAGTTTTCTATTTCAGTGGTTAATTCAAGCTTGGAGACTGGGACAATTATTATTTTGTCCAATATTTATGCTCCCACGGATTTGTCGAGTAATTTGTGCCTTTGGTCTCATATTCATTTTATTTGAAGTATTTCCTTCTTTATCCTTGGATTATTGCTAGCACTTTAATGCAATCACTGATTTGGAAGATAAGAGGGGAGGAGTGTTGAGGTTGGATCCTTCTACATTTCTTCTCCGAGATAATATTTCTTCCTTAAATCTTGTATATCATATTAAACCTAGTAATGGCCAGTATACTTGGAGCAATAGGAGATATGGTAAGGACTATATTACTGAGAGGCTTGACAAGTTTCTAGTTTCTTGTTTCTGGATCGATGGGGCCTGGTTGATTAGCTCTAAGATTCTCGACTGGAGAGATTCTTATCATTGTCTAATTAAGCTTACTACTTATATGGCTTGTTTTGCTCGATCTCCCTCTTTCAAGTTTAAACTTATGTGGTTGTGAAATCCCTCTCTGCAAGATTATATTGCAAATTGGTGGCACTGTGGTGGACCTGATTTTGGTACTATAATGTTTTTTTTTTGTTAGGCAACTGCAGTATGTGAAGTATCAGCTCAAAAGGTGGAATAGGCAGTGATTTGGCAACATATTCCATGCTAAGGCGGTTGCTCAAGATAGTTTGAATGCAATTATTCATGAGAATAGGGAGTTTGGCCTTTCTAAGGATTCTCTTAAGGAGGAGGCAAAGTCTTTGAAAGTTTTGGAGGAATTTGAATTGTGGAGGATATTTATTGGAAACAAAAGGCGTTTGTGGAGTTGTTCCAGGAAGGGGACACAAACACTTCCTTTTTCTTCAACTCTATGAAGGGTAGGAGATACGGAAACTCTATCTCTGTTCTTGTGATTCCAAGGGTGAGCATCTGTCTTCTCTGGGAGATATTTCCAGAGAAGCCTCTCAATATTTTGTTGTGTTGTTCAAGGAGGATTCCCCAGATGTGTGGAATGAAGAGAATTAGGTCTTGTATTGTATTCCAACTTTGGTTTCTTTTGAAATGAACGAGTACCTCTTACATTGCATTTCCCTAGAGGAATTAGAGACTACTACTTTTCAAATGAAGAAAGGGAAATCCCTGGGTCTTGATGGGTTCCCTATTGAATTCTTTCAGAAATTCTGGGACATTATAAAATTATATTTATTGGAGGTGGTGTGTGAATAACAAAGGAACAAACAGATGCTAAGGGCTATGAAATCCACCTTCCTTTCCCTCATTCCCAAGTATGATGGGGTTGATAGGTTGAGTATGTTTCAGCCCTTTTCCCTTTGCAATGTGGTTTACAAGATTCCTTCTAAGTTGATCATTGAAAGATTGAAGCAAAGGATTAGAAAGGTGGTCTCTAAGGAACAAGGGCTTTGTGGTGGATAGGGAAATCTTTGATGGAGTGTTCATTGCTGCTAAAACTATTCATTCCATGGAAACTTCAAAATAAAAGACTATGTTCATCAAACTTGACATGGTTAAATCCTAAATGGTCCTTTTTGTAGAAAGTGCTTATGGATTTTGGTTTTACTGAGGAGTGGGTTATGTGGGTAATGAGTTCCATCATGTCCACTTCCTTCTTAACTTTGGTTAATGGGGAACCGTCCTCCTTATTTGGGGCCTCTAGGGTCTTTGACAAGAGGATCCTCTTTCTCCTTATCCTTTTATTCTTTTGGATGAAGGCCTAGGGAGAGTTATTAAGAGCGATGTTAATCAAGGTCTAATCCAAGGGTGAAATTGTGGTAGTGGTCTTCCCCCTTGACCGCACTTAAAATTTATGGATGACACTGCTTTGATGGATATGACCAAGGCTAGAGAGGCCACTAATTTTTGAAAGGCGTTGGACATCTATCTTGCTACTTCCGGTAAAAAAATCAATGAGGATAAATATTCCATTTTTTTTTTAATACTCCTGTTCTTATTCAATAATGAATTTCCCGCATTTTGATATTTTGGATTGGTCAATTGTCTTTAACTTATCTTGGCATTCTTATTTCTTTTGGTACCCTTCCTAGAGGCACCTAGCAAATTATTTTAAACAATTTTTGGGTGAAAGTGAATCATTGGATTCATAGGTGGTTATCTTTCATGGTTAGGGTGTTGCTTCTTAAGTCTATGATGCAGGCTCTTCCCAATTATAGGTGCATGCTTCAAGTGGCTCCTTTAGGTTTTATCAAGGATTTGGACTCTCTAGCTAGGAAATTCTTATGGGTTGGAAGCTTGGCATCCTCTAAGTGGAGTCTCGTGAAGTGGGATATTATTTGTCATCCAAAATAGTTGGGCGGCCTTGGGTTGCAGTAGTCCAGTTTTTCTTGTTTGGCATTGTCTACCAAGCTTTATTGGAGATGGTGTACTAAATAGGATCATGTCTGGGACAGGATTATTTTTCACAACTATCTGAAGGGTGTTATGGAGGAGGAGGTCCCTCAATATCTGCTCTTGGGGAAAAGGATATGTGATCTGGGATACGCTTAAAAAAGATGCTAATATAAACAAGGATGGTTTGTTCTAGATTTGTAATAGGGGGTCAAGGCTCTTTTCTGGTCTAATTCTTGGGATGGGTATTATCCTATCCTAGTCAATTATCCTCATCTACAAGATATTTGTCATCATTTTTTAGAGGTTGGTTGGTCCTGGGTGGTGGACTTCAAAACTTCTTATTTTTGTGGGTAGGTGGAAGTGTCTAGATGGAAGGACCCTTGTGAGTGGTATATTGGTGGTTTGGGGGAGGATTATGTTGAGCTCGGGAAGATTCTTGCAGGTAGAGAGTGTAATTCTCTCAAGGAGAGGGATATTTTGGCTTGGATCCCTGATCCTAAGGGGGTTTTCATAGTGGCTAGTGGTTATCAGGAGTTGATTTATCAGGATTATGGAGGGATGGAAGTTTCTTGGTGGAAAAATGTTTGGAATAAGTTTTCCTAGCCTAAGTGTAATTGCTTCCTATGGAATTTAGCCTGGAACAGATGCTTGAATTGGGATAATCTTCTAAAGCGGGGCTTTCAGGGCCCTTTTGTTTGCATCCTCTATGGGTGCAGTGAGTAGAATTCATCCCACTTGTTCTTCTACTACCCATTTTCTATGCTTATTTGGAATTTTTGGTGGGGAATTTGAGGACATCCTTTTGTTCATGTTTCCTCTCTGGTTGAATTTTGGAATAGTTTGGGGAGACCTCTGACACAAGCCTCCTTTCTTCAGATTATGTGGACTATTGGCCTAGCTTTCATCCTTTAGAAAATATGGCTTGAAAGGAATTGTAGGATTTTTTGAGGTGGCAAGTTGTTGATCCAACAGGTTTGACAGAGAGTTGTTAGTATGATTCAAGAGACTATGGAAGCCAAATGTGAAGTGTCTTTCCCTTTGGAGAGGGGAGATGAAGAGATCGTGAATTGATTGGGCCTTCGTAGTTTGGCTTTTGATTTTTTTTGTGTTAGAAGAGGTAGGCATGCCAAAAAGAAAGTTTAGAGAGTTGGAGGTTAGTCCCCTCCTTCGGTGGATGTTTGAAAGATTAACATTAATGGGTCTTCTAGGGGTAACCCTGGGCCTATTAGGATTGGTGGTGTTGGAAGAGATAGATTTGGTAAGGATATTTTCTTATTTTCCATTCACAATGGGTAGCAAACCAATAACAATATGAAAGGTTTGGTGATCCTCTAGGCTATTGAGAGAGCTAGCGATCTTGGCTAGCACAAGTTCACCTATGAATAAGACTCTCAAGTCATTGTTAATTTGTTGTGTGAGTAGAATTTAGATGGAGTTAATTGATAACTTGCCTCTGTTGTTAAACAGATTCTGCGGTTGTGTTCCTTTTTGAGTCTATTTCTTTTACTCACATTCCTCGTGAGTGGAATAGGGCTGCAGATTGTTTGGCCAGATGGGCTTTTGAGCAGGATGGCAGTTGGTGGATTGAAGGTTGGGAGTAGTTATCCCCATATTTGGTTTAGGATTTAGAGAGGTTTATCTTGGAAGATATGGTGGGTTGATGGTAGTTGTTGGTTGTTTGTGTGATGGGTTTGTCTTTTAGATGTAGGCTTGTTGGTTTTTTGTTTTTTTTTCTAGGTGTTTGTCTAGACCTTGACTTCTCTGTATTGGTGACTTTTCTGATTTTATAAATTTTTACAATCTTTTCAAAAAATAATTAAACTTTAATCAGACAAATAATTATAAATTTAATTGAATTTTAATCATTTTTAATTATTATTTGTAAAAATAAATAATATAAAAAATTCAAACTTTGATCTAAATTAAAGATTAAAATAGAATAAACTAAATGCAAAGTCAAAATATATCAAAATCCAAATATTAATAAACATAATATTTAAAAAATTAATAATAATGAATCAACGTTTTAAGTTAATAAATTAAATAAAAATAAAATTATTTTTTAATTTATTATAATTGAAATATTAATAAAATATATACTAAAAAATATAATTCATATTTTACAAACAATATTAACATTAATTTCAAAATTAACAATAAAATTAAACATAAACACACTTAAATTATTAAATAAATAATATTTTTAAAATTAAAACTACTTTAAATAAAATATTCAACAAAAATAAATTATATTAAAATTGTTAAAACTAAAATTTAACTTTTATATTAAAAATTTACAGGTAACATCAAAAATTTTTTAAATTTTTAAAAAATAAACCTATTTAAAATAAAAGTAAAATTTAATTCATAATTTATTGGTTTTTAATAGAGAAAAACAATTATGTTATTTATTAAAAATATTATTTATTATTTATATATTTTAAAAATTTAAATAATCTTCAAATTTTCATATATGTATGTATATATTAATTATTAAAATAAAATTTAAATTTAAAATATTAAACATATAATTCGTTATTTATATATTATAATATAATAATTATTAAAATCTTTAAAATTTTTTGAAAAAGTTCAAAATACATGATTAACTATTTATACATTATATTTATTATATTTATTATTTATATATGTTTTAATTAAAAAAATCTAAAAATCTAATTTTATATAATACTTATTAAAATAAATTTAAATTTAAATTTAAAAATATAATTTGTTATTTATATATTATATTTATTATATATTATAATCCATTAATTATCAAAATCTTAAAAATAAAAGTAATATCTAAAAATATGTTATAATTAAAAATATATAATAATCTATGTTTAAAAAGTTTAATTATCCTGTCTATTTATTTTAAAGCTAAGAGTGAATTTTTTTTAGTTATATATTATATTTTTAAAATTTTATAAACAAAAACAAGTCGTCCACTTCATATATGAAATTAAAAAAAATGCATTTTTACCCTTATTTTCCTACTTTAAAGCTATGATTAGATGTAGTTTTCTTAATTATATATTATATTTTTTAATATTTTAGAAATCTGACAGTTGAGATCATTTCAATTGTCTTGCATCCTTCTCTTAATTTTCAATCATTGATTTTCAAAATCAAGTCATCCACTTCATATAGGAACACCTTCACCATAAATATCTCTCAACATTTTTTTAGGGTTTGATAATTTGTGTTCACAAAATCAAATAATACTAGCAATCATACCTTGGTGTGCAATGGGTACACCGAAGAAGTGTGGATGGTCAATTAGGTAATTTTTTGGCTTACTATTTACATACATTTGTGTAGTTTACATAAGGTCAATTGGTAGGCTATTTTAAAAATGATCTTTTGTTTGTGAAACAAAGGTCTTAATGGAGAAGTGATAGCTTAAAATCAAATATGAATCTACTTATAGGAATCCAAACACAACTAAAACCAAACCTTTGAATTAGGAAGATAATAAGGCTCCATTACCAATAGGCTCATGATAAAGATAAAGAGAGAGAGAGAGAGGTAAGGACATAGAGATAAATAGGAAGTTAGAGATAGAGATGGAGATAAAAATGGAGATGGAGGTGGAGGAGAGGGATATCAAGAGGAGAGGGAGAGATAAAGAGAGAGGACAAAGGTATACATATAGATGGAAGAGATAAATATATAGAGAGGGTGGGAGGGAGAGAATGAGAGGAGAGATAGAAATCTATAAAAATAGAGATAGGAAGTGATATATAGAGAGGGGTAGAGAGAGGGAAAGATATAGGGGTAAAGAGAGATGGATAGATAATGAGATAGAGATAGATGGATATATGTAAGAATTTAAATATGGATAGATATAGATAGAGATAGAGGTAGAGATAGGGAGAGAGAAACAAGGATTTTTTGTGTGTATGAGTAAGAGAGATATGGAGAGAGATAGAGAGAGATGGATATGTATAAATAGATAGAGAGGGAGGAAAATGGAGGGAGAGAAGCAAAGATAGGAGAGAGAATTAGAGAGATATAGAAAGATGAAGTGATAGGGAAAGGGAGAGGGAAAATAGGGATATAAAGAAGAGATGGACTGAGATAAATATAACTTGGGAAAGATAGAGAGGGTGAGAGAGAGAAAAAGACAAAGACAAAGATAGAGAAAGATAAATATAAAGGGAGAGATGAAAGGAGAGAGGAAGATCCTGGGAGAGGGAGAGATAGATACAGAAAAAGGGAGACAATGAAAGAGGGTGAGACAGACAGAGATATGTAAAGATATAGGATGTGATATATAGAGAGAGGTATATATATATATAAAGAGAGAGTATGAGAGATGGAGGGAGCGATGGAGTAAATAAGAGAGAGAGAGAGAGATATCGAGATAATGAGATATGCAGAGGAAGAGGGAGAGATGAAGATATAAATAGAGAGGGCAAGAGGAGATATATAAAAGGAGATGATGCAGAAAATTAATAGAGAGAGATAGAGAGAGGGAGAGATAGAGAAATATATATAAATAAATAGTGGGAGGGGAGAGGATAGAGCATGGAGAGATATGGAAAGAGATCCAGAGGGAGAGGGAGAGATATGGATAGAAAGAGGGAGAGATAGAGGGAGAAGAGATATAGTGGATAGATTGGAAAGAGATGTGGAGGGGTGGGGTGAGAGAGAGGAATGAGAGTGGATGGAGGGGATAGAAAGACAAAGAGGAAGAGAGATGTAGTGCATGGAGGAACACGGAGCCCCAGTTCGCCGACCTCGATGCCCGATCGACGCTGATCGCCCGGATAAAGATCCCGATGATCGCCGGACGGATCTCGACCTTTGATCTGATCGACGCGATCGACGCGATGTTCCTGATATTCTCGATGATCTGACGTGATCTTTGATGCAATGGGTACACTAAAGAGGTTTTAAAGGTGAATTATCATATCCTTAACTAAATGACATGCAACCTTGAGCATAAATCCCTAGGATGTGTTATCCTTGGATTGTTGGTATGAAACAACTAATCAAAAGCTACCTTCTCTCTCTCACTCTATAAAATTTAATTTATATTTTAAGTTTGAAATTCATTTTATTATATAAATTATAAAACAATCCAAAATAGAATTATTCTACAATAATTAAAGTTTTAATAAGATAAATAATTGTAAATTAAATAATTCTAATATTTTTTTATTATTATTTGCAATTTCATAAAGAGACATAAATAATAAAAATAAATTTCAAACTTAAATATAAATTAAAAACTAAAATAAAAAAAACTAAATGGAAAGTCAAAATATATCAAAATCTAAATATTAATAAACATAAAAAAATTAGTAACAAATAATAAGCTTATTAAGTTCATAAATGATTAAATAAAAAAGTAAAGCTATTTTTTTAATTTAATAGAATTGAAATATTAATAGAGCATGTACCTAAAAAATATAATTAATATATCACAAACAATATTAACAAATAAAAAATATTATAAAATATTATTAAATAAATTAAATTTTAAAAACTAAAACTTAATTTAAATAAAATATTAAAAATGAATATAAACTATATTAAAATTATTACAAGTAAAATTCTAACTTTTATATCAAAAATTACAAATAACACTAAACTTAAGTGAAAATGAAATGAAACCCTATTTAAAAGATAAGAAATCAATTTGTAATTTATTAGTTTATTATTATTAATATTATTATTTATCTAAAAATCTAAGTTTAAAAAGTTTAAAAGAAAAAAAACAATTCTTATTTTATCTTTTCTTAATTTAAAACTAAGACTAGATAAGCATGCACTTGTTTTTTCTTTAATTATATATTATATTTTTTAATATTTTAGAAAATTTGATGGCTGAGATCATTTCAACAGTCTTGCATCTTTCTCTACAATTTCCAACCATTGATTTTCAAAAGAAGGTAGTTCACTTCATATAAAGAAAAGGTGTAATAAAGCGATGATAAAAGCAATAATAAAAACATGTTTTCTCTTGTTTAAATCAATTTTAAATCGAAATAAAGATTTTTTTTATTTGCTTTAAAATTACTTCAATTTATCAATATTTATATAAAAGTAGAATTATTTTTAATTAACTTAAATAATATATACACAAGTTAAATAAATAAATAAAAAATGATATCTCTTGGTGTAATTTATATATATTTATTAAAATATGTATACTAGTAGATACATTTTTATGAGATAACTATACTAGTAGGATTATTTGAAAGGTTGTATATCCTTAATTATGGCAAAGATATTTCCTATGTGAATTTATGTGATTGAAGGAAAACATGTTAGAATGATGCAAGACAATTGAGAAAGGTTTAACCATTCAATAATTTTATCAATATAGAAAAAAATTAATATCAATAGATAATATCACTACTTGAACAATTATTTTTTTTAGAAATCAAATCTCTATATTCGTTCTCATTCCTTTTTAAGTTGTAATTTTTTCTCATGAATCAAATAGATAATATCATTACTTTAAAAAACTACTTTTTTTTAGAAATCAAATCTCTACATGCTCTCTCATTCCTTTTTAAGTTATATTTTTTCTAATGAAACAAAAGATAAACATACAATTTATAGTCACAACTTAAATCATTTGAGATTATTTATTTTATATTATTGTTTTTATTGTTCAATTTTTAAGAATTTATAGCTTATTGTATAAGTCGTAACTTGAATCATTTGAGATTATTTATTTTATAATATTATTTTAATTGTTCAATTTTTAAAAAATCTCTCTAAAATTAATGTAATTATATATTTTAAATTATTAATAAATTAATTATAGTTATTATATCTGTTGGTGTAAATAGTGACTTATCAAACTAATTAGTTGTTAATCTAACTCGGAGATCCTTATTCACATTTATTAAGTCTCCACTTACGGACTTTTATAGTTTTGTCTCACTTCATGTGGTTGAGACATGTGTCTTCACTTGTGAGACACCTCCATCATTAGAGGGGTAGTTATCCATTATGTTCAACTTGCCTACCTTCACCACCTTGCCTATATATGTAAGGTTTATTTGTACATTCAAATCATCTCTTGATAATATCAAATTAGGTTTATTTATGTGCATGTATTTTGTGGAAGTTTCTTGGTTTTTGCTTTATGATATTAGAAATCATAGCATGATATCAAAGCCATGCTAGCAAAACTCTTCTCGTAATTTTACACCTAACCTAATCAAAAGTTCATTTTTATTTAGGTTTTTTTTTTGGGTTGAAATACCTTTATATGCATGAGGAGTTGTTCTTTCTAGTGTGAGCCTTACCCTTTTTTGCATGAATGATTTTCCTTTACACATATTTGCGAGGTCAATTTCTATTTGAGAGAGATCTTGTAATCTCTTGGGCAATAAAGGACAAAGTGCAATATGAAAATTACTTTAGCTCTCTCACTCAAGCCTCCACTTGCAAAATCAATTCTTATAATGGAGAAGAGATTGATTTGGTTGTGATTGTTGTGCCACAATTTTGGTAATGCAATAACTTTGATGGACTAAGGTTGTTCGTGATGGTAGGTGGCAAGAAAAGATGCCTCAATTCTTAAAATTAGTACTAAACTAGGAGATATTGTTTTTGCTTTTGCAAATGCTCGTCTCTTGGAGGGTGATGCTTTAAAGATTGACCAGTCTCTTCCTTTAACAAAGAATTTGGGAGATGAAGTATTTTTTGGGTCTACATGTAAACACGGAGAAATTGAGGTCGTGGTCATTGTCATTGGAGCCCACATTTTCTTTGGGAAGGTTGCTCATTTAGTGGATTCCACAAACAATGTTGGCCATTTCCAAAAGGTTCTTACAACAATTGGAAACTTTTGTATCTATTCCATTGCAATTGGAATTGTTGTGGAAATAATTGTCATGTATCCCATTCAACATAGGAAATATGAGGATGAGATTAACAATCTCTTGATAGGTGGTATTCTTATCGTCATGCTTGTCTGGGCTTAAGTGTCACACACTAAGCTCTGACCGGTCAATGTCCTTTTACCTTTTCCATTTTCCATTGCGGTCTGACACTTGCTATGCTATGGTCATTCGATGGCTGATGCATAGTCTTACAAATTTTGTTAGGAAGTTCTACTTGGCAACCAATTACCGTATTGTTCGTAACTTACTCTACAGTGAACTCATTTTGACAGCTCCTCACTTTTTCGTTCAATAAATTTTAAATTTCGATTACAGTGGAATTAATAAACTTTGTAATATTTGATTTTTTTAATTATATTATTAATTATTATGTTTAAATGATACTGGTTTATTATTCTTAAGATTTATAGGTATATGTTATGATCAAATTGATTCATTCATCAGTTTTTAGAATTTTTGATATCAATGTTAATTTTTTTTCAAATCAATTAAAATATACATTTAAATTTTAAATTTTTATAATATGAAATAGTATTATAAATTTAGTGATATTTAATTTTTATTTATTTTTATAATAATTATTTTTAAATGATATTTTATTGTTTCAATAGAAAATTGATTCATTCTTATCAATTTTTAGAATTTTTAGAATCAATATTAATATTTTACTCAAATCAATTAAATTAGTTATTATTCTTTTTTAATGGTTTTTATTAGTTAGCTTTATATATTGTAGACAAATTATTTGTTCTTATTTTATTTGTAATGTTCATTATTAACTAGCTTATCTATCTTAATATATTAATCTATATATTATACGCCGAGAGATTTCATTTTCGAGGCTTTTTTTTTTGCTTTTTTGCTTTTTTTAATTTAAAAAATACGCCTCGAAAAATGAAATCTCTCAGCGTATAATATATAGATTAATATATTAAGATAGATAAGCTAGTAGCAGCCGCAGCATGCATAACACTGTGAATAAATTAATATATTTAGGGTTATAATTAGAGTTAGCATTTAGGATTAGGGTTTATATCATGGTTAGGGTTAGCATTAGGGTTAGGGTTTGGTTTAGATTTATTATTATGATTAGGTTTAGGGTTTAGTGTTAAGGTTGGGTTTATGGTCACAGTTAGTGTGAGAATTATGTTAGGGTTAGGGGTAGAATTATGGTTAGGGTTAGGGTTTGGATTATAATTATAACAGGTTTCAAGTTAGAAATAAGGCTTTGGTTAGTGTTAAGGGTAGGGTTGGAATTACTATTAAGGTTTGAATTGGAATTATAATTAGGGATAGGGTAAGGATTTATATTTGGTTAGGGCTATGGTTTGGGTTAGGGTTGGGGTCAAGGTTAGGATTAAGGTTAAGATTAGCATTAGGGTTAGGATTTGGTTTACGATTATTATTATAGTGAGGGTTAGGGTTTATACTTATGATTAGGGTTATAGTTAGCGTTAGGGTTTAGTGTTATGCCTAACCCTAACCCTGAGAATAGCACTAACCTGAACCCTAATCCTAACCCTATCTATAACCCTAACCCTAAGCCTATCATAATCATAATCCTAACATAAACACCAACCCCAATCTTAATCCTAATTCTATCTCTAACCCTAACCCTAAACCTAAACTTAACTCTAACACTAATTGCAACACTAATCCTAATTCTATTTCTAACCCTAATTCTAATTTTATCTTTAACCCTAACCCTAATCCTAATACTAAATCTAACCCTAATTAATTTAATGTTGACTCCATTATATCCCTAACTCTAACCTTAACCCTAATTAAACCATCTTAAGTTTGTTTGAACCCTAACCCAAATTGTGCCATAACCCTAACTCTAATTGAACTCTAAGTGTAACCTAACCCTAATCCCAATACTAAACCTAACCCTAATTAATTTAATGTTGACTCCATCATAGCCCTAACTCTAACCTTAACCCTAATTAAACCATCTTAAGTCTATTTGAACCCTAACCCTAATTGTACCATAACCCTAACTCTAATTGAACTCTAGCCCTAACTTTGAAAGACATTGCTCCCCTCACATAAACCTTAATCCTAATCCTAATTCTATCTCTAACCCTAACCCTAACCCTAATGTTGGTTGTATATCTAACCTAACCCCAACTAATCCTAACCCTAACCCTAATTCTATCTCTAATTGTAACCTAACCCTATTTCTAACCCTAACCCTAACCTTAATACTAACCCTAATCCTAATTGTATCTCTATCCCCAACCCTAATCCCAATCCTAAACCTAACCCTAATTAATTTAATGTTGACTCCATCATAACCCTAACTCTAACCTTAACCCTAATTAAACCATCTTAAGTCTATTTGAACCCTAGCCCTAATTGTGTCATAACCCTAACTCTAATTGAATGCTAGCCCTAACTTTGAAAGACATTGCTCCCCTAATAGAAACCTCAATCCTAATCCTAATTCTATCTCTAACCCTAACCCTAATGTTGGTCGTATTTCTAACCTAACCCCAACTAATCCTATCCCTAACCCTAATTCTATCTCTAATTGTAACCTAACCCTAATCTTCACTCTATCTCTAGCCAAAACCCTAACCCTAAACCTAATAATAACAAAAACCTCATCCCTAAACCTAATTCTATCTCTAACCCTACCTTTACCCTATCTCTAACCATCACCCTAATCGTAACCCTATTTGTAATGCTAACCCCAACCCTAATCCTAATTTTATCTTTATGCCAACCCTAACCCTAATATTATCACTAACCTGAACCCTAATTCTAATTCTATTTCTAAATTTTATCTTAATCCTATCTCTAACCCTAATACTAACCCTAATCCTAACCCTATCTCTAACCCTAACCCTAAGCCTAATCATAATCATAATCCTAACATAAACCCCAACCCCAATCCTAATCCTAATTATATCTCTAACCATAACCATAACCCTAATCTTAACACTAATTACAACACTAATCGTAATTCTATTTCTAACCCTAATTGTAACCCTAATTCCAATTTTATCTTTAACCCTAACCCTAATCCTTACACTATCTCTAATCCTAGTGCTAACCCTAGGCCTAACCCTAAATTGAACACAAACCACAACCCTAATCCTAATTCTATTTCTATCACTAATCTGAACCTGAATCCCAATCCTAACCCTAACCCTAACCCTAACCCTAACCCTAATGCTAACCCTAATCCTAATTCTATCTCTAACCCTAACCTAAGTCTAATCCTATCTCTAACCCTAACCCTAACCCTTACTCAAACCCCAACCCTAATCCACCCAAGTGAACTCTTATTATAATCCTAACCCAAGTGAACTCTTATTATAATCATAAATCTAACACTAATTGAACTCTAATCCTAACCCTAGTTGTAGTTGAATCCTAACCCTAATTTAATCCAATCAAATCTTAACCCTAATGTAAGCCTACCCATAATTTAATCCTTACTTAACCCTAATTTAACCCTAACCTTAATTAAATCTTAACGTTATTTGAATTGTAAACCTAATTATATCATAACCCTAGATAACTCTAATTTAACCCTAAGCCTAAAACTAACAATAACCCTTACCCTAATTTAACCCTAACTTTAATCCTAACCATAATTTAACCCTAACCCTAGAAAACTCTTATTGAATCATAGACCTAACCCTAATTTAATCCAATTAAATCTAAACCCTAATTTAAGCCTACCCCTAATTTAATCCTTACTTAACCCTAATTAAATCTTAATGTTATTTGAACACTAAGCCTAAATATATCATAACCCTAGATAACTATAATTTTTAACCTATAGCCTAAAACTAACAATAACCCTTACCCTAATTTAACCCTAACTCCACTCCTAACCATAATTTAAATGCAACCCTACAAAACTCTTATTGAATCATACCCCTATTGATCCCTAACTCAAATTGAATACTAACTGAACCATAACCCTAAGTGGATAGTAACCTTAATTGAACTTTAAGAATAGCCTTAAGTAAACCCTAACCATAATTAAAACATAACTCTAACTTTAACCCTAACCCTAATTTAACCCTATCCCTAATTGAACCCTAACTCTAACCCTAATTCAAGCCTAATTTTATTTGAACCCTAACCCTAAATAAATTGAATCCATAACCCTAATTGAACAATAATTGTAATCAAATTCTAACCCTAACCTAACCAAACTCTAATTTAAAACCTAATTGTAAATATAATTTAACTCTAATCCTAACCCAAGTTTAATTAAACCATAACCCTAATTAAATACTAATTGAACCCTAACCTTAACCCTAAGTGAACCTTAACCCTAACCTAACCCTAAAAATTAACCCTAACCCTAACACTAACATGACGATTTATCTTACAACGCTAGTTGGACCGTAACACCAACCCTAATGTTAACACTAATCTTAATAGAATCCTAATCCTAATTAAAGCTTAATCCTAAGCTAAGTGAACTCTTATCCTAATCATAAATCTAACACTAATTGAGCTCTAATCCTAACCCTATCTCTAATTAAATCCTAACCCTAATTTATTGGTACTTGAAATCTAACTCTAATTAAATTTTAATCTTAATTGAAACCTAACCCTAATTCAACGCTAACCCTTACCCTAATTTATCCAATTAAATCTTAACCCTAATCCTAACCCTAATTTAAGCCTACCCCTAATTTATTCCTAACTTAACCCTAATTTAACCCTAAGTGAACAATAACTATAATTGATCCCTAACATAAACCCTAATTTAACCTTAACCCTAATCCTAATTAAACTACAATCATAATTAAACCCTAACCCTAATTGTACCTCTAATGCTAACACTAACCCTAGTTGCACCATACACCTAATCCTAATTGATCTTTATCTATAATCCTAATCCCTAAAATGAATTGAATCTTAACCCTAATTACATTATAACCCTAATTGAACCATAGTCCCTATTGTAATATTCCAAACCTATCCTTAACCATAATTATAACCTTAATTCTAACCCTAACAATAAACTTAGTTCTAACCCTAATTTATTATGACCTTGACACTAGCCCTAACCCTATTTATAGTTATAAACATAACCCTATTTATAAACCTAACTCTACCCGTAACACTAACCATTCTTATAACTATAATTCTAACTCTACTTCTAACACTAATTCTAACCTTAACCCTAATTAAACTCTAATGTTGATTGAACCCTAACCCTTACCCCAATTAAACTTTAACCCTGAACTCAATCCATTGTAATCCTAACCATAATTAAACCCTAACAATAACCCCAAGCTTTATCATAAAAATTGAACCCTAACACTAAACCAAAGTCAACCCTAATAGAACCTTGAGCCTAACCCTAACCCTAATTAAATGTTAACCTTAAACCCAACCCTAACCCTAACCCAAATTAATCTATAATTCAACCTTGACTTAACCAGGTAATTTTATCCTAACCCTCATTGATCCCTAACCCTAACCGCATTTAAATTATTTAATAATTATTTTAAAGAGTTGTTTTCTAAAGAATTATTTTATTCACTCAGGAGTTATTTTATAGTTTGATTTTTTAAATATATGTAATGTGTCTTGTTGTCCACTATAAAATAATAGTTAATAATAAAATTAGTATAAATATTTTAAATACATATGTGAAGAGATTTTTTTTATTATAAGTTATTGCAGAATTTTTTATTTACTTAAGTCTAGTAATAGTTGTACCTATTATAATATCTATCAACCTAGTAAAATCATGATACATTTGGCTTGTAATAATTTGTTGATGTTAAACTATTACGTACCCTGCCTAATTATTACTCAATAACTCATTTATCAATTATACAAATATTTTATTACCATAATAGAAAATTAGATATTATTTATATGAAGATTGTAATAAATTCTTACACAATTCAATTAATAAAAATATTAATTATTATAAATATCTTAAAAACATCTATCTCAAAGATAGAGATCTTACTACTTGATATTATTACAAAATATAAATTAATAATGACAATAGTATAAAATTGCTAATCAAAAGCCATGGGGTATGGACATAGAGCTACATATAAAAAAAATAGATCAAAGCTTGTCATGTCTTTGATTATGAAGATGAATTGAATTTATGTTAAAAAACACACTACTTTCTTATACATTTAATACACTGCACTATTATTATTTTCTTATTACATATGATATATATCAATTTATTATGATTAATCTTCATATTGATCATATCAAATCCTAAAAATCTCTATCAAATGACTTAAATAACCATCAACATGCACAATTGTAACATATTCCTCTATTTTAAAGAAAGCTATATATCGTTTATCTTTCACAAGTTAATAACAAATCCAATTATTGAACTTTGGGTTAGACGTTCCAGTGTCAAATTTAAGCTCAAGGTCATCCTTGGATGTGTGTCAAAGTAGAGGAAAATAATGAATTCAAGATTGGATTTAAAATTACGATACAATTTATTGGTAATGTTTTCAAGTACAATCCACTCAATAGTTAGGGGCTATATTATCCTTGACATTTTGACTTGTGCAACCACAGTATTCAAGGTTTCCTTCTATTTTAGAGAGGTTGTTACTCTTAAATAAATTGATAAAGATGCTCATGATGGCAGTGGAGTTACATTTCGACAGATTTAACTAATGTGTCATAAAATAAGTTTGAAACGTTGTAAAGGAACACAGAGGCTTTGATACTACTGTGTTTGTTCTTGGCTTGTACTCGTATTTTTTTTTTAATTATAGCAGTTCTTAGTTTTACATTCCACTATTTTCATTTAAAAGGAGTATAAGACAACTGTCTGCATCTTCTAACTCTCCATGACCAAATATGTTTGTGAATATTTTCTATTCAACCATGTCAAATAATGTGATTCCATCTTTGTAGCAGATAATAATAAGGCGATTCTATATTTATAGCAGATAATTATGTCTTTAAATATGTTAGATGCTCTTAATTTAAGAAGGGTTATGAAGATAAACAGTAGAAAATGTGAAAAATTAAAGACTATCTCCCGCAAAAATATATGTTTGGTTACAAATGTTTATGATTCTACTACAGAATAAAAAATTAAAAAATAATTATATTTAATAAAATGTGTACCACTAAGTATAACAATGTCAGTTAGAAAGGAAGTTAACTATATAATACCCAATTTATTAACAAAAATAATGTATAAGCATGATCGCTGGAATTTCGAGCATAAAATAGCAGAGAGAAAGTTGCAATTGCGCATGAAGAAGCCATGGGTTCTATACAGTCAAACATTGTAGTAGTTCTGGTTTTAGTAATGAATGTCCCTCACACTCTCTTCACCGTGCAGGAGATATAAGTGTTACAGAGGAAACAAAATTTGTGTGTTTCTATTCACAGCGAAAATGTGGTGCCTACTCAAAGATATGGGGAAATTGAATAAAGCAGAGGGTGAAAATAAAAAATAAAAAAATAAATCATATTGATCAAACCCCCGTAACTGTCTGGATCAAACCTCTCCAGGCTCATGTACACGCACGTCCCCACGTATGTATTACATGGATCCAATGTCTGTGAAAGGATTCAGCTAACACCAAAATCCCCAATCTTGACCTCGTGCTCCCGATTAAGCAGAAGGTTAGAGGGTTTAATGTCCCCGTGGATGATCTTCTGGCGACAGAGATACTTTAGCCCCTCCAACACATTTTTGTCCACCTCCGCCAGAAAGCCCTCTGACATACGCTTCTTCTACAGCATGCCATGGCATTTAACAATAAAGGGCAAGTTCGTCTTCTTCAGGATCCCCATCTCATGAATTATCTAACCCCTGATGTTCTGGTCATGGTTTCTGTGGGTGAGTTTCAGAGCATACACCACACAAACAGCAATAAAATATGATAAGAAAAAGATCCTACAAATTTTATGATAAAATATGGTTTCTGTGGGTGAGTTTCAAAGAACATCCAAAGCAATGTTATGATCTAGGGGAGTACAGATTCAAAAAAAATTAAAATCACTAAAATCATGCCAAGTGACTTACCTCAAGATTTTGCACAAATTGTGTTATGCTGTCAACGATGCTGATGAGAAAAAGAGCTTCAGAAAATCGGTATCGTCTAAGAACTCGTCGATCTTCTGAGAAAAGTAGAATATCAAAATTAATTGGAACAACAAAAAGCAGAATAAACATGAATCTATATTTGAAGGTAATACATATAGAGCTTTTACTATTTGATTTATAGTTTTTAATTTTATTTTTACATAAATTTTTTATGTATAGTAAATAATGTGTTCTTGAATTTTAATAGTAAATAATTTTTTCTTGGATATATATAAATTAAATAAATTAATTTATGTTTTCATCTTCATTTATCGAAATGAAAAAGATCAATTTAGTGTTGGGAATTTGATTAATTAAAACTATTGAGAATAAAACTAAATTATTTGACAAGGTCCAAAATATTATATGTAGATTACAACATGTAAAATTTGATTTGATGCTCAAAAAGTAATCCTCTTTCCACCCATTATACCTCATTTATGTTTCCTATTGTTCTATAAATAAATAAACATATGTCATTTAAAATATTTTTTAATCCTAAAATCTATTTTTGATGCTTCAATATTTTAGTGACCAATAACTTATATTTTTTGAGTGTAAAACCATATTTTCATAATATATATCTCTAAAACTCCTTCCTAAAATAATCTCTTTATACACCTTCTCAATAATTGTTGTAATATTTTATCAACGGATTGTTTTATAATATTTTAGTGTGAAGCTATATTTTTATTATACATTTCTAAAAACCTTTCCTAAAAGAATCTTATAGAGCCCTTTTCAAAAATAATTTTATTTATTCATGAACTATTTCATTTGCTATATACATGAAAATATATATAAATAGGTAAAATGAAAAACCTTTTTTATAGCTAGGTTATTGTCATGAGGCAACTCCCTTTTAGTAAATATAAAAAATTAAATAAAAGTTACCTTAAGGGTTTGAGCATTGGAGTCAAAACTTCCAAGTGAATTGATTTTTTAAGTCCTAAAAATATTCATGATTTCAAAATATTTGAAGCTACAAATTTTTAATCTCTTTCCTCAATTTCATTGTAGTTGTAACTACCTCTTGTGATACTATGGATGGTGTATGAAATTCCTTCAATTAGTTTTATTAGCTTTCTTTTCTAGTCCTATGTTAATCGTGGTGTGTTTCTTGTTAGTATAGAATATTCTATGACATATTCTCTCATGATTTTTTTCTTTTTGAAGATAAGATTACTTAGGTGTACTTTTTAGCCTTACTCTTTTATTGAGTTGCATGCCACTTTTCAAGGAGTGATTGCACTCCTTTGCACTATATATGTACATCTTCTTATGAGTTTATTTATTTTAGACTGTTATGGATTATTCATCTTTTTATGCTATATTCTTTCTTGCAACATTTTGTGTTTTCTAAATAACTTATAGGACATGCAATTTCTTGTCTATCATTCTCCAAATTTTATTGACAATCAATCTAGTGTGTCATGGTAAAATTTGCATTCCTTTCCAAGTGTTTCCAAAACTTGTTAAATAAGCTTGTTTAAATAGGCTCATTTATTTTTGAAAAGGGGTCTAAAAGATTCTTTTAGGAAAAGTTTTTAGAAATGTATAATAAATATATAGCTTCACACTAAATAATATAAAATAATTGGTTGATAAAATATTAGAACAATTATTGGGAAGGGGTATAAAAAGCTTCTTTTAGGAAGGAGTTTTAGAGATATATTATGAAAATATGGTTTTACACTAAAAAAATATAAGTTATTGGTCACTAAAATATTGAAGCATCAACAATAGATTTTAGGATTAAAAAATATTTCAAACGACATATGCTTATTTATTTATAGAACAAGGTGAAACATAAATTAGTTAATATAATGGATGGAAAGAGGATTACTTTTTAGCATCAAATCAAATTTTACATGTTGTAATCTATATATAATAGAATGGACCTTGTAAATAATTTAGTTTTATTCTCAACCGTTTCAATTAATCAAATTCCCACCACTAGATTGATCTTTTTCATTTTGATAAATGAAGATGAAAACACAAATTAATTTATTTAGTTTATATATATCCAAGAACAAATTATTTACTATTAAAATTCAAGAACACATTATTTACTATACATAAAAATTTATGCAAAAAGAAAGTTAAAAACCATAAATCACATAGTAAAAGCTCTATATGTATTGCCTCCAAATATAGATCCATGTTATTATGTAATGGAATTGATGATAATGATCATATCACATTACTTTGGTGCATAATTTATGTGTATGTTTGGTTTCTTTGGTGTGTATATATAAATATTATAGAAGAAAAAATGGAGGGTGAGGGTACTCAACTTATTCAATCTACCATTTATAATGTAACCTTAATATTATTTTTTACACAATTAAATAAATTTTAGGAATTTATTTAGGAATTACAAGTGACAATTTATTTTTGAAATGAAATTAATGGCATTGAGAAGATCCACACGTTAATTAATGATTTTTTTTTGTTATATATAAGTTAGTTAAATAACCACATACTAAAATATATATAATTCAATATCCAATTCCAACATATAAACTAAAACTAGAATATAAAACCCAAGTCTTCAAACTTACAGTTGAAGAAATACTAACATGAACAGCTTATGTGACACCCTAAAACTACCACAATGGTGTCAAAAAGTTATCATATAAGCACACAAGCTAATCAATAAATTGAATTCTCAAATCAACCAATAAATGAAAACATATAAGAAGTCATACTTACCAACACACATCACTTAGTAATTAATAATTACATAAATTATAAACATAATCATAACTAAACAAAAATAGATTATCACATATAAATTAAACATAAAAATTAACCTAACTTAAAAGTAATCAACTATCAACATAAAAATCTATTAATCATAAAAATTACCTATCAAATAATTTATTAAAATTTATTAATATTGAACATTACAATTAAAATAAGAACAAAGAATTTGTCTACAATATATAAAGCTAACTAATAAAAACCATTAAACAAGAATAATAACTAATTTAATTGATTTGAATAAAATATTAATATTGATTCTAAAAATTCTAAAAATTGATAAAGAATGAATCAATTTTCTATCGAAACAATAAAATATCATTTAAAAATAATTATTATAAAAATAAATAAAAATTAAATATCACGAAATTTATAATACTACTTCATATTATAAAAATTTAAAATTTAAATATATATTTTAATTGATTTGGAAAAAAAAAACATTGATACCAAAATTTCTAACTGATATGAATGAATCAACTTTATCATAACATATACCTATAAATCTTAAGAATAATAAACCAGTATCATTTAAAAATAATAATTAATAATACAATTAAAAAAATCAAATATTACAAAGTTTAATAATTCCAATGTAATGGAAATTTAAAATTTATTGAATGAAAAAGTGAGGAAAAATGAGTTTGCTGCAGAATAAGTTAGGGATAGTATGGGAATTGGCTGCCAAGTTACAGTACTTCCTGAAAAAAATTGTAAGACTGCATCAGCCATCGAATGACTGACAAAATTTGTAAGACTATGCATCAGCCATCGGATGACCATAGCATAGCCAATGTCGGACCCCAACGGAAAACAGAAAAGGTAAAAGGTCATTGACCGGCCAGAGCTTAGTGTGTGACACTTAAGCCCAGCCGTCATGCCCACTCTCCTTCCTGTGATAATGGTTAGTGGATCTCACGCCATAGTCAAGGGAATCATCCACATTAGTATCGACTTGTTCAAGTCTTGTCACCCTCCAAGCAATGCATAAGGGAATCATCCACATTAGTATCGACTTGTTCAGGTCTTGTCACCCTCCAACCAATGCATATGGTTAAACCACAATGTGACTTCTTGATGTCTCTCCTGCCCACAATAAATTTCCCCATGTTGACCTCCATCCTCGCCCCATAGGTTGACATTATCTATTTTGGCATTGAATTGTTCATCACTTCGTCAACAAATCGCCAAACTACCACGACTTGGTCTGGCTCCTTTTGTTCCTCCTAAGCATGACCATCTCCACAACTTTTGAATCGGGCTCCCAAACACCACACACTCTCCCATGTGACTCACTTCTTCCTCCAAGCACTCTAGCTTAGTGCCATGCATCATCTTTTAATGGTCAAATAATACACGCCTCTCTATTAACATTACAATAGTCTTTAAATTATACTTTCATTATATGATTAGTTTTTTATTTTAATAACATTTATTGTAATGTAGCAAAACTATTCTAACCACTAGCAATAGATGTAACAATAAGTGGTTAGTTAACCACCAAAATTGACATTTTTTTACCAGATAGATCACGAAGCTCCACATAGTGCTTATAAGGGGGGCTTTTTTTCATTTTTCAGAACTTTTAAACCATAACTTGAAATTTTGATTGTGAATATTCAATAGAAGTTTATTTTTGTTCCAAGACATTAGCATTGAGAAATTGTGAAAAATGTGTTCTGTAAGGGGTGATCCCACAATAGTGGTTTACACTTTTTGGTCAAACTGTACATTGAACTAAATTTTTTTAATTAAATCTTCACTTTCAAACACCTATAGTTGTTAAACCATGAGGAATTTGAAGATAATGCAAACTAGTGATTTGTGACATTTTGTCTATAGATTTTAAATATATATTTTTAAAAAAAATTGGAATCAAATTGCATTTCTTTTTCCATCTCCTTCGAAAACTAGTTTTTAACAGTAAACACCATTTTTAAAGAGTGATGTTTACTTGCTAACACATAGTTTTTTTTATATGAAGGATAAAATTCTAATTTTTTCGAATTTAGATTTGTAACTATGATATTTAGTACATGCAATTGGTTTCATAGTGTTTTATTGATTTTTTTTTCTTAATTAATTTTTTAAATCAAACTAGTTACAATTTAGACAAAGGTTTACTTGCTAGCACATAACCTTTTTTGGATGTATTGAAATTCAATTTTTTTTTGTTGGATCAAGGATATCAGTATCTAGTGCATAGATATTTTTTAGATTTTTTTTATAATCTGTTATTTTTCCATATGTGTAGAATAGAGAGCTTGATTTTTGGTGAAAAACCTATGTTTAATTAAACTAAAAAATATATATAATAAAACAAAAATATATTAAAATTATATTTTATGGATAGCTCGTTCTGAGGACTACTATCATCTAGTTGGGTCTACGAAGTTGATTCCATTTTCATCTTCAACCTAAGGTCGGAAAGGGAAAATTTTGTGAAGTTGATTCCATTGTCGTCATTTTATGGGGGGGCTACATATTTTTTCTTCATTGTATCATCTTTTTTTTTAGAGGAGTTTTTATTTCCATAGGGTTTTTCTCCATTACTCCACTTTATGAGAAACTTGTACATGAGTACCTAACATGGCCTAGTAACCAGGACTCATCATTAGTTTATATATTACTCTCTAAGTTTCACATAGGGGGAGTGTTGGTGTAAATAATGATTGTATCAAACTAGTTAGCTATTAACCTAACTGGGAGAGTCTTATTCACATTTCTTAAGTCTCCACTTAGGGTCTTCCATAGTTTTATCTCGCCTCATTTGGTTGAGACATGTGCCTTCACTTGTGAGATACCTCTTGCATGGTCACTTGCCACTCACTATAACACTTGGCATGTGAGTTAACAAGAGTTTCATCATTGAATGAGTAGTTAGTCATTGTGTTCGACTTGCCTACCTTCATCGCCTTGCCTATATATGCAAGGTTTCTATGTGCATTCTAATCATCTCTTGATAATATCAAATTAGGTTGATTTATGTGCATGTATTTTGTGGAAGTTTCTTGATTTTTGCTTTATGATCTTGAAAATCATGACAATATCTACTTTCTATTTAAATTGATTACAAATTGTTTAACTTGATAGTATTGTTAAAAAAATTATTTCTATTGTTAATGCATAAATAATGACACAAAAATCCATGAAACCCCATGCAAAAACATGTATAGAATCAATAAATAAAATCTCTACATTAAAAAACTAAACTTTTTTGTAGGTTAAATCTTTACATACTTTTATATTCATTTTTAAGTAATAATTAATTTTAAAGAAACAAAGGATAAAAATATAGCTCTTGTATAAATCATATTTTTTATTTGCATTGCTAGGAATTTGAAATTCTTTATTTTGTATATTGTTTCAATTGTTTATTTTTTAAGATTTTTTTTTCTAAAATTAATGTAATCAAGTATATTTTTTATTAGTGTCGTATGGGAAATATGTAAGCATGAATGGAATCATAAATGAAGTAATTAGAGCCTGAAAACACTAAGAACTTACACAATTGAGATTATACAAACCCATACTCAATGAAATTCATTTGTAAAGCATTCAAATGATTTAATCTAAAGAATTGAACTCAAATCAAAGTAACTAAACCACTAGAAAGTGCAAGCCTTCAATCCCATTGTGGATTGATACATATTTGTAATGTGGATTGCTCAAATTGTGCATAATCTTGTTAGATGCATAGGACAACTGAGGGGGGGTGAATCAATTGTACATTAAAACATTCAATCCCTCATTAACTTTCAAACCCTTATCAAACTTTAAACCCTCATTAAGCAAATTATCAAAATTTTAAGCATATGAAACAACAATGAAAACTCATCCAAACACATGAGAACACCATATTTACATGGAAAACCTTAAGCAAGGAAAAACCACGGTGAGGATTAATTCATATATATATATGAATAACAACACCAAATACAATTAGGCTCACTGCCTAGAAAAAGAAGAAAGGCTCACTGCCAAGAAGAAATAAGATTAGAAGAAACTACTAAGAGAGATTCACTATCTCAGAGCAACATGAAATTTCACCACTACAACTCTATGTTATCTGCAACCTTTGGCTCATTGCCTCCAACAACTTCAAGCACACTAAAAACGTAGACACCTTCTGCTCACTGCATCTAGAGTCATAGACATTAAAGCTCACACTCAAATCACCACACTTGATCACATTCACATATTCACACACTACACAAAATCTCCAACAACTCACCTTGCATTTATATCATCCATGACAAACAATCTTAATTAGGTCGGACTTAATGGAATGTATGCACCTCAAATGTGTAACACCAAAATAGGTCAGAACCAAACACTTCCCACAATGGAAATAAGTGAAGGAAGACCATGCTAATGGTTAATTAGGACCCAAATCTATATCACCACACCCCTCAACACATCCACAATCCATGAGGTACCTCCACAAATAATGTTAGCACGCTAGGTCGACCAAACCTGAACTAACACTACAAGTGACAACATACATGCCTCCCCAGGTCTGAAAAAAATATGTAGACCACAAAGCAACACTTCACAACATCCACACAACATCCTAGAATATTCTAGCATCATCAGAATATTCTGCAACTCTACCACAACCACTTGAAATTAAGAACGCCAGATTTTGTGCAACCAAACATACTGCCACATAACACAACTTATGAATCTAGACTTGTGGAACAACGCAACACAAAAAACTTCAAGGGAAAGTAGATACATAAAATATAAGTATGTTCCCAATCCATAAGACAAGAAACCTCACTGTAGAGAAATGTTGAGCAATCTCATTTCTCCCAAACAACCTTCTATATAGATAGACACACTGTCAAACACAACTTCCACTATCACATGATCCATAACCTAAAAATCTAGATATAACACCTCTAAACACCTTTGATCATCATATACAAACCACACAAGCATGTCTTCAACCATGAAGAAATGTGGAGCACAACATTGAACACACATTTGTCATGCTACACACTCTTTTATTCAAATTTTATCAAAAGCACTTGGAAACCAAGTGAACTTACTGCAAATGCAACACTTATTAATCACAACCATATAATAAATCAATGACAACATTGATGACATCACCACAACACCTTATCAAACCACAACACATCCATATAAGCACCAACACTTGACAACACCAACAATCTCCATATTGTTGACATCAATGGCAACGCCAACAACATACTTGCAACAATCTCCCCCTTTGTCATTGATGGAAACACCATCTTTGAACAACCATCAACAACAAAAGCAACTCTGCATTAAGCAACACTCCCCCTTATTAGGGTACACTTCACTCTCTCCCTTTACCTCTATTCTTCAGACACCATTCTCTTTGCAATCTCTCCCCCTATCTAAGGAGTTCTTCAACCATTACTCTCCCCTTTGTCATCAACTCTTTCCTTGTGTTTTTCAAACTTCATCTCTCTCCCCCTTTGACATCAATGGAAAATGGCAACACCTTTCTCTTTTGACAACACTTGAATATAATTTTTCTTTTCTACTCTCCCTCTTTGACATCTACATACATCACTTTGACACTACTTGCAACACTAGCAACTACTCTCTCCATAGTTTTCATATTTCAATTCTCTCTCCCCCTTAGGGGCAGGGGCATAATATATGCTCCACCTGACTGCACCAATCAAAACACTACTACCTACTCCCCCTAAGAGGTAGCCTTCAACATTAGTTCAAGACCAATAATGTGCCTTGAAGTGCTTCCTGGATAGATGCACCAACTTATGCATCTAGTTGAAAGGAGGGGCAATAATCCCCAACTTTATTTGGAGACACTCAAATGTATCTTTAGGAAGAGCCTTTGTAAAAGTATCTGCAACTTGATCCTTTGTAGGCACATATTCAAACTTCACCTCATTCTCTACAACTTTCTCTCTTATGAAGTGATACCAAATAGAGATATGCTTTGTTGCAAGAGTTTTTCCCTTGGTTTCCTTGTGTTATGCAGTGCAATGCTTGGGTTCGTGACATGGCTTAATCACCTCCTGTGTATCTTAGATCTTGTATAAATATGGTGGTTGTATTGAGCATTAACAAGTTGATCTTTTGGTGCAACGACAACCACCTATACAACAATTGCTATTAGAACTGAGGTCACAGGTTTAAACCCCTCGCTTACGTTGGGGGGGATTGTTGCAAGAGTTTCACCCTTGGTCTCCTTATGCTATGTAGTGCGACACTTGGGTTCATGACATGGATTAACCGCCTCTTCTGGATCTTGGATCTTGTATAAATTTGGCGATTGTATCGGGCATTAACAGGTTGATCTTTTGGTGCAACAACAACCACTTGTGCAACATGTTTTATTCTTGAATGCATTACTAGGTCCTTTGAAATATTGATAATACTTGTATTATCACACAAGATAGAAATAGGTTCATCATATGATACTCTGACATCCTTTAGTGTTTGCTTCATCCATAACACCTGTGTACAACATGATGTTGCTACAATATATTTTTGCTTTGTCGTAGATAATGACACTAAATCCTACTTCTTACTCAACCATGAACCAATCTGCTTCCAAGAAAGAAATCACCTCCACTGGTACTTTTTATATCATCTATACAACTTGTCCAATCTGCATCTATATATGCACTCAAGGATAAATCAGTATCCCTAGGATACCTTAAACCAAAATCCAAAGTGCCCTTCAAGTATCTAAAATCCTTTTTATTGTTGCAACATGTGATTATCTAGGATCTTCCTGAAATATTGCCACAAGACAAACTGCATGCATGATATCCAGTCTAGTAGTAGTTAGATATAGCAATCCACCAATCATTTATCAATACTTGCTTTGATATGTCTTAGTAGATTCATCATTTTTTCTCAACTTACAACCAATAACCATAGGGGTACATACTGGTTTAGAATCCTCCATTCCAAACTTCTTCTATATTTCCTTGACATACTTTGACTATGAAAGAAAATACCTTTTTCTGATTGATTGATTTGTAATCCAAAGAAGAAATTCATCTCCCCACATTGACATCTCAAACTCTTTCCACATCTCCTATGAAAACCTCTTGCACATGCCTTCATTTCCTCCAAAGATAATATCATCCACATACACTACCACAATCAAGATTTGTTCTCCCTCAACCTTAAAGTAAAGGTTGTTATCTACAATACCTTTTTTGAATCCTTGTTGTAACAAGTACTTATCTAACCTTGCATACCAATCTCTAGGAGCCTATTTGAATCCATACAATGCCTTCTTCAACATTCAAGCCATATTGACATCATCTAATAACTAAAAACCTTATGGTTGTTTAATGTACATCTCTTCTTTTAGCTCACCATTCAAGAATGCAAACTTTACATCCATCTGATATACCTTGAAGTCTTTATGTGTTGTAAAGGCCAAAAACATTCTAATAGCTTCAATCCTTGCCACTAGAGCAAAAGTATCTTTGAAATCTATTCCTTCCACTTGTGAGTAGCCCTTACACACAAGTCTAGCCTTATCTCTAACAAATTTTCTATCTTCAATCAACTTGTTCCTGAAAACCCGCTTAATTACTATCACATTCTTGTTTGCAGATCTTGGCACCAATTCCCATGTCTAATTCTTTTCAATCCGTTTCAATTCTTCTTTCATACCCTTAATCCAATTCTCATCTTTGCATGCCTCAGTCACTATTTTAGGTTCCACCTTTGCAAGTAAACAAAAGTTTACTTTTTCCTCTGTCATAGTAGTTTTTCTTCTTGTCAACACACCTTTGCTCTTATCTCTAATGATATGATCTTCAAAATGGTTCTTATGCACATACTTAGGAGTCTTAGGGATCTTTTTCAAAGCTTCTTCCTCTTCAACTATCATTTCTTCTTTTCTCTTCATCTTTTTCCTATTTACTGCAAGGGGATTCATCAGATTCATATCCTTCTATCAAAACATAATTTTGATGTGGTTCTTCATCCACTTTGACACTTGTACTTTCAACAATGTTCTTAAACCTTTTATTACAACACTAGTAAGCTTTGCTTCTTATAGAGTATCCAAGGAAGATTCTTTCATAAAATATTGCATCAAACTTTCCTAAGTTTTCTTCATCTCTTCTAATATAGCATTTACTTTTGAACACTTTGAAATATTTCATAGCAGGAGCTTTTCTATACCATAACTCATAGGGATTCTTTGAATTGTTCACTCTTCCTTGACCTTTGTTAAGAATGTAGACTTTAGTATGAATTACTTCTCTCCAATAAACATTAGATAGACTTGCTTCTTTCATCATAGTTCTTGCTACTACTTGAACTATTATATTATTTCTCACCACAACTCCATTTTGCTGAGGAGTTCTAGGAGCTGAAAATTGCCTCTTTATTCCATGATCTTCGCAAAAACTATTAATACCATTGGAGGTAAAATCACCACCTTTTTCAGACCTAAAGCACTTTATTTTCACATCCATTTCATTCTCAACCATATATTTAAATGCTTTAAACTTATCTAGAGCTTTTGATTTTTCTTTAAGAAATAACACCCAAGTCATTCTAGAATAATCATCAATCAATAACATAAAATACCTATCACCTTGAGAGCTTCTTATTCTGGTAGGTCCATATAGGTCTGTATGCACCAACTCCAAAGGGCCTGCGGTAGAATATTCTTTAGTCTTGAACCTCTTCTTTGTTTGCTTTCCAAATTGAAATTCCTTGTACATTGCATTGATAGGATTGTAATCCTTGATAGATCTCTCACATCATCAATAGAATGAATCTTTGCTAGGTTGTCAAAATTGATGTGACCCATTCTTCTATTTCATAGCCAACTTTCATTAATTTGAGACATAAATCATTTAGCACGGCTACCTTTAAACCCATAAACTTTACCTTTTGTCCTTGTCCCTACAACAACCAAAGTTCTAAATCTTGCTTTTTTGATTTCACAACCATCATCCTGAAACACCAAATTGTATCCTCTACTACACATCTATCCTACACTAAGAATATTATGCTAGAGACCCTTGACATAAAAAGCATCATTTGTTTTATGATTTCCATCAAAACTAATTGAACCTTGTCCACAAATCTTAGCAGATGTATCATCACCAAACTTAACAAAACCACCATCATACTTTTGAAGTTTAACAAACTTACTCTTAACATTTGTCATATGATTTGAGCATCCACTATCAATTATCCACCATCATTTGTCATATGTTGCGACCTGTTACCAAAGCACTAAATCCTTCATACATCTTTCAAAATTAGTAGAATTAATTCCAACATTTAAAGCCATGAACAAGCATTCATCACTAATATCATCAAGATAGTCTGATTCCTCATCATCAGATAAACCATTATCTTTTTAAAATAATAACTCTTCTTCACAAATTTTCCTTTATGATCCTTAGGTTTTTCATTTGAAACTTTGATTGGACATTTAGAAGCATAATGACCTATCTTTCCACAATTGAGCACTTAAAGGGTAACTTACCTTTGTATTTTCTAGTGCCCTTTTTCAATCTCCTTACAAAATTAGCTTCCACCTTCAATTAAGATCATCCAGATCTAATTCATCATTCTTCTCTGCTTTGCCAACTTTAAAAGCAATTTCTTTCTTTGTAGCATCTTGACCAAACTCTCTTAATTCATAAGAAGTTATGGCACCAAACATCTAATAGGACCTAGGAAAATAAAGGTGTCGTAGTTTCTTGTGATGCTTCTACAACCCAATGGCATACCTTTGCAACCCAATGTGATGCCTTTGTCAAAGGCATCAGAGCTTTCCAATTGCACTGAGTTTTGGAAAATTGGGTAACGCCTTTCCAAAAAGGTAACACCTTTGGCTAGTTAGGTCTGACACCTTTGGAAAAAAGGTAATGCAAATGCTTTAGCTTGACAGTGCAACACCTTTGCGAAATCATGACACCTTTGCAAAAAGGTGATGCCTTTGACTAGCAATAGAGCAATGCCTTTGCAAATAAGGCTCACTTTTGCTTTTTAGGCACTTTGACCTAGATTTTGTAAATTTTAAAAAAATTGATATCGTTAGCATTATACTTGCAGGATGTCTTAGACCCTCTCTTTTTCCGAGAGAGGAGGCCACCGATTCTAGAGCGAATTACTAGATTTTCTACCATGGAGGTCAAGTTCCTTCATGTAGTTGCTTTATATTATGTTGTGTACATGCTTGAGATTCAGGCGCATCTCGCATTAATGACAACGATGGTCGAGAGATGGCACTCGAAGACTTCCTCTTTCCACTTTTTGACTAGTGAGGCCACCATCACACTTGAGGGTGTGTTACGCATTCTTAGGGTTACTATCCATAGGGAGCACATGGTATATGATGTGTACTAAGGTTTTGAGGCTCTAGAGTGTGTATTGATGGATAATGAGATCAAGCTCGAGGAGGGACAAGTGGATCTTAGGGAGTATGTTGGCATTGCTAGTGATGTTACCATTGTGATTGTTGGACTCATTTGCAGACCACTCATATCAGACAAATGTTCAAAGAGATTTAGTCTTGGATGGGGCAAGGTCCTAGAGAGGATCCTAGAGGATGAAGTTATTTCTTCTCGGGGACCCTAGATCCTTGCGCACCTATACCATGACATGTATAAGGTGGTGTATAGGACACGACCAACATTTCTATCGGTGCCACATTGTTACATATTTGGGCATGGGAGCACATTGCAATACTCATACCTATTTGTGATTTACACTAAGAGGTCAGTGAGCCTTTCATTTATAGGTAGATGGGATTGTTGCCACACCATCACATGGGGGATCTAGCTCATTGGAGATGAGTTATGGATGTCATGACAAAGTTCATATGGAGGCCATGGATAGAGGTAGAGGCATGGGAGGATGACATTAAGCATCTCCCATATTGCAGGATTATTAGCTACACCACTCATATCATAGAGTGAAACCTACCAGACAAGGTTAGACAATAGTTTGACAAGTAGCAGGATGTTGCTAAGGACGACTACCAGGCAGTGTTCCCCCATACTGTCAAGGAAATAGTTGAGTGGGGGCTAGTAGTCATAGTTCATACAACTATTGTAGACTTTGACCATCTTGCTCTGGTACCATGGGCTTATGCCGATGGTGCAGATGATCCTAAGACCATAAAAAATTATGATGCTTAGTTTGTGACCCATAGGCCTTTTGGGTTTACCGCTCCAACTAGGGGTAATGCAAGCGACAAACAATGCAAAGAGGAGTCTAACCAAAAACACCGATAGAGATAGAGGGTCGAGGTAGAGATGCCCAAAGTAGAGGACAAGGGACAAGGTCTGGAATAGGGACCATAGGGTCCACCACCAGCTTAGGGTCCACGGGGTCATCGAGGTCATCGACAGCATCAAGTGGAAATTATAGCAGGAGACCATGATGATCATAGGCTTCAAAAAACCCTACAAGAGAGAGATCAGGCATGTCAAGAGCGGATGGATTTTGATAGGAGATAGATGGCCTCTCCACTCAGCTTGTACAGAGGATAGCAAAGAGGGACTAGGACCTCACAAAGTGGGATTAGATAGCCATAGAGCGATACCAAGCCTGCACTGAGAGAGATGTAGAGATCACTCGATGGCAACAAGTCGAGTTACAATTGGCATAGGATAAATCTCGTAGACAACAACTTCCTATGGAGCCACCACCGACTCAGCTTCCTCTCGATCGAGAGGATTGAGGGAGCTCGAGATAGACTTGATTTAAACAAACATTTTTGTATCCATGTGTTGATGTCGACAAATTTTATGATTTATACACATTCATCAACTATGGATAACCTCATGTATATTTTGATGAATATCACACACATTTGATATGAATCATGACAGTCATTTTTTTATGATATATGAGATGAGTGATTTTGATGTGACCATGATATGGTGTTATGTATATATTGATCTTTTATGATGTGATGTATGACCATGGATGCAGAGTATGTATATGTATAGGAGTGAATTTGCACCCCTTACTCAAATTCCCCTTTTACACATCCTCACCTTAGAAAACCAAATCCAAAGGAAAAATTCCACATCAGCTACCTAATCTCCTTCCACTTGGCATCTGTATTTTGTGTCGATAGAAGAATATTTTTCGGGGATGCCTGCGTGGTGCGCAGATGTCTGCGTAGCGCGCTTATGTCCCTGATGGATTCCTGCATTTGAAGTTAGAAAAGGTGTTACACTTCCTATTGGGAACATTTTGTAACATCCCTCTTCGACCAATTGACTCCAAAAATGACAGATTCTCTCTCTTCCCCTTAAAATCCTTCCATTCTTCTTTCAACTCATCTCTTTTTGCAATCTTGAAGCATTCACTTTGTTGTCCCTAATTTTCGACTTGCTAAAATTGGGATAACCTATCAAAATTTTGATAAAATTTGAAGATTTTCTCTTCTAAGGCACGTATTATGAGGTGCAAAGATTAGAAAATCTCAATTTTAGGTTTATAGTCCTTTGGGTTACCACTTTTCACTCACTCTCTTCCGTTTTCATGAAGTTCTGAGTCATTTTTAGTGTGTTTTTGGTCAATTTCGGGTTTTTCTGACATCACTGCAAGTAGGAGTTTTTGAGCTTGACTGCAAGTCAAGTATAGGAACTTTTTGTGTCTATTGCAAGTCATTTTGTTTTTATTTTCTCATTTTAAGTCTTTTTAGGAACTTTTTAAGTCATTTACAAGTATAGGAACTTTTTGAGGTCACTGCAAGTTACTTTTACTTTTTAAGTTGCTTGTAATTGCTCTAAAAAGGTCCGACTTCCTTTTTAAGTTACTTGCAATCACTCTAAAAAGTTCCGATTTTACTTATAAACACTTGCAAAGGCTTGAAAAAAGCCTGATTTTAATAAAAGACACTTGCAATTGCTCTAAAAAGGTCCGATTTCATTTTAAGTTACTTGCAATGTCTTCTGAAAAGCCCGATTTTCATTAAAGTTATTTGTAATCACTTAAAGTCACTTTCATTTAGTCCTCAAAATTCTGATTGCACTTTAAAGTCACTGGTTATGACTTTTAAAAGTTCCTATTTGAGTCAAGTCACTTGTAAAGTGCTCTCAAAAACCCGATTTCATAAAAATAAACTTGCAAAGTGTCATCAAAAACCCGATTTCTCTTGTTGCAGGCTTGTTCCTCTTTATTTTTGTTGTTTATCCTCATTTTAATGTCTTGAATCTCTTGCTTTTTGGGCGCCATTGTGTGTATTTGAATTTGCATTTGTGAGAAATGTTCTTGGGATGCAAAACGCGTTTTTCTCTTTCAATGAAAAACGTCATTTGCTGAAGACATTTTTCTTATCATGCAAAATGCGTTTTCCATTGTATTTCAAACGCCTTCCATTTCATACCATATTCCTCTCATTCTATTTGAAATGCCATTCATTTCATGATAAACACACGTCCTTCATTCGCCATATCCATTGAAAACGTCTTGTATTAAAACGCGTTTTTCATTATTGGAAATGCATTTTCTTCATTTTAAAAAAAGGATGTTTTTCCTCCATTTCTGCCCTTCATCTCATCCGCCATACATCTACTTTTACACTTCAAATGCCATTCAAAAAGAAATGTATTTCTTGGCTGCAAAACATGTTTCTTATTTTCAGTTATCTTTCATTCACCATACATTTTCATTCGCCTTTCATTCATTCCATTTCATTTGACCTTCATCTCACATTCACATTTCATTCCATCTCATTACCATTTTCTAGAAAATAAGAAAAGAATAAAAATGCCCTAGAAAGCAAATCGGGATTTTTCCAATCAATTGCAAGTAGGGTATTTTTGTCTAAAATGCAACTACAAGCTAGCACAAGGAAATAAACTTGCAATGGTTTCCTATTTTTCCTACTTTGCACTTTTACTTGCAATGGCTTCCCAAAATCCCGATTATACCTCTCACTTGCAGCCAGCTTCCAAAAACCCGAAATTCACTTGTGAGCCCATTTTTGCATCAATTTATCCCTTCCTTTGTCAGTCTTGTTTACACACATGATCTATCAAACCAACAAATCAAGGCATGGGCATTATTTTATAACAATTTCATCTTGAATAAAGTGTTATGGGTTCTTCATCATTGAACAAAAGAAGAAGAGATACAACAATAATTTATGGAGCAACCTGAACGTCAATAATCCACGTGAAGCCATCTAGGGACAAAGTGAATTAAGCATGGAAAAAGAACGCAACGAAGAGAAGAACTTCCTTCCTAAAGAAATGGTACTATTCCAAGCCTGTGCTGAGGTTGAAGTTTTCCAAGGACACAAAGATCATTAAGAATGCAAATTCTTGTTCCAAGTTCAAGATGTCTTCACCAATCCTGAATACTTCAAGTTCTAAAATCCTGAAGCAGCATGAAGATCATTGCAGATGAAGGATGATGTAGTTAGAGTCGTGTCTTGGACACTTAGAATAATTTCAATTATGCATTTGTAATTTTGTTTTGACAAATTACATGTAAAGTCAGAAATTGTAATGGCAAGTGGCCATGCTACTCGCATTATTGAAGATTGTAATTTCATGTAATCAAATTACAAGTCAAGATAAATTAGGATTGTAATTTGGAATAAGTCAATTGCAAGTAGTTGGTGGTTGAGGGAATTTCTCAAGTTAGTTGGGATCCTCCCACCTTTTTCTCATGACCTCTCTCCTATAAATACTTGAGGGGGTCCTTTGTAATTTATATCTTTTTGGCAAGCAAGAAAACTCTACAGAATTTTGTACTCATAAAGACTTTGAGCTTTATAGTTATAAGTTTATCTTTTTCAAATAATATCAAAGAGTTGCAGATTTCAGACTTTGTGTTGAAATCCTACTTTGTATCCATTGTGTTCTTATGTCATTTTGGAGCATTACTTTGTGATCATTTGAAGATTGTGGAAGATTGCTAGGGAGAGCTTCAATTGAAATATTTTCGGACTTTGTGCTGTAAATGTTGAAGATTGAATTCATAAGTTAGAAGTTAAGAAGAATTACAAGTCTTTGTGCTCGTAACAATTCCCATTCTTAGTAGTTAATAGATACATCATATTCGCAGACTTTGTGATGTCTTATGTTGTATATTATCATTAGAATTATCTTTCAAAAGGGTAGATAGGATTGCAGATTTTCAAGACTTTGTGCTTGAGGTGGTTTTCCCGTCCCGAAGGAAGTGACAGAAGTCTTTGAGCTTTCAGGAAACTTCATTTCCTTTCTACTGAATTTATTGCAAGCTGCTGTTAAAATCTATTTAAAAGTCCAGATTACTTTTTTTGTAAAGAGAAAAGAGTTTAATCTTTCCTGAAACAAGAGGAGAGATTATTGTTCCACCCATATTTGTTTTTAGTTATTTAGATAGGGGGAGCCTTCCCTTAAATAGGAGAGTTTAACTCACACACTGTGTTGAAATCACCATTTTTCCAAACCTCCTAAGTTTACAAAATATTCAACCAACACACTTCATCCTTCTTCACAATTTCTTAACATTTCCAGCATTCTCAACACTCCATTGTAGAAACAACACTCTATCAACTCCATTAAGCAAGTTTGAAGCAAGCCATTGCAGCAGGGGCTTGAGGTTTTGCAACACCTCCCTTCATCACAATCAAGGCTATGGTGATTGTTCAATCTCTCTTTCTCCATCATTGGCTCGTGAGCTCTTGGTGGAGGTGGTAATGTTTCATTCCTCTCCTTTACGAATTGGTTGAGTAGCTATATACTATTTTGTAGTGTTATTTGCTTTCCTTCTTTACTTCTTTATCATACATTTCTCTATCGTTGCTATTTGGTGTTCCATGGAGGTGGAACACACCAAAATGGGGGTCTGATTAAGGAAAGCCCCTATACAACCCCAATAAATTTCCCCTCTTTCTTGTGTGTAGGTGGACATGCATTTGGAGCTAGCTAGCGAACAGGTGCTTTTGTGAGATTGTCTTTGCCACCCTAGTTCTTGTCTATTTACTTTATCATTTTAGTATCTATTTTGCATACTTTCTCATTCTATTTTTACCATCTAAATTAAACTAGCTAAGTTGTTAGTAGGTATTTTTTGCAAATTTACTGTGTTCGTTGTTTTCTGGCCGTACAGGCACTAGCGCGCCCAAGAGACGCTAGCATGTCGCGTCGACATCCCAGAAGTGCGTTGCCATCCTTAGATAGAGAGTTGTCTGAGGCACATAACCAACTCCAAAAAGCAAGCTCACCTAGTCCAAACTAAAGTTTGGGTCTACAGAGTGATCGAAGGACTTTATAGTCCTCATCATTCTCATCCCTCGCATCAAACACCCCTCTAGAGTGAGGTAAGTTAGGGCAACCTTCTGCTCTTAGCTCTTCATGACCTGAGGCCTTGACGTGTGTGGTCCCCCTCTCTTACATTTTTAGTGAACCTAATGTAAACCATTTTGGTTATGTTTAGTGATACTGAACGTTCCTTTCCTTATATTCTAGGAGTGTTGTGAGGCCTTCGCCTTACAACCCAACCTGTGACCCCTCCAGTAGGTGTAATTCGAAGGTTCTTAAAGTATTGTGCAATGAAACCTTAATTGGGTCATTGTCCTATCATGCAACCTTTGGAGGGCCCTATAAGAGTGTAATTCATTGTATGTGATGGCCTCTTTCCTGCATCAACCTATCCCCTTTGTGCAGCCTATGAGTAGTGATACTGGTATAACCTTCACCTCATAGGATCTGCCAATGGGTTTTAATAAGGAACCATCTCCTCTCTACATCCTTGTGCGAATCAATGAAAACATCGTAGTAGGTGTTCTCGTTGATCTGACGTCTCAAGTAAACATCATAACTAAGGAGATCATGCTAATCAAATTTTTGCATAAAGATGGGTACAATGCACCTGTGAGCATGATCTACGCACATGATGAACTTTCTATACCTCCTTTGGGTAGTATTATCTTATCAGTTCTGGTTGGACCTAAATCCGTGAAGCTTTTGTTCGACATAATCCCTGTATCTAAACTCTTCAAAGTGAAGCTAGGTATCCCCTGGTTAGTAGCTATGAATGTAGTATCCTTAGTTGTGCATAAATTTTTAAAATTTTCCCACGAGGGTTTCGTGCATGTAATTCATGACATAGGTTATAAACCGTCGATTGCCCATGGTAGTTACTCCATGGATTACTCTTGGCCTGTGCCTATTGGTCCTCTTCTACCTAGGAAGGAGCTCTTGTATCAGACTTATCAGAATTACAAGAGAGGGCACTTAACCCCGAGAGTGAGATACCCTCCATCGCCTTATGTTGTTTCACATAGGGCTTGCTTAAAAGCTGACAGTGATGTTGCCAAGGCACATAGAAGGGAAGAAGAGAAGTGGTCCTAAGATCCTCCTTCTTCCTCTTTCATTGTTTAGTCTGACGCTCCTTCTTTCCCTATTGTGGTGCCATCAAATTATGTTTCACGTCTATGAGAGAATCTTGTCGTTCCCGCTTGGCGAAAGTCTAAGCCTCTCGCATTTGAGCTTCATGTTCTGCCCACGAAGCCTAGGCCCGTTTGGTATAGCAGGAAGAAAGCTTCCCATGAGGAATCTTATATGTCTCGATCTCCACGGCCTCCTACCGCTTCTACTCCCAAGGTAGTAAATAGGAAGAGACCTGCTACCGAGGCGTTAGAGCTGACTCCCTCCAACGTTTCTCAACCCACTCCTCCTGCTCCCATTCAGGAACCTGTCCCTCCGCTAGAATCAACAGTGGAAGACACTCCCATGGCTGAGCATGAACCTTTTGTTCCTTCGCAACCTCTAGTCTCTAGCTCGAAGAGTCGTAGAAATTGCCTTGAACATGAGTACAAGCATCGGTGAAAGGCTCTCGTGGCTAAGCAGGTCACCTTATAGAGGAAGGAAGAGGAGACGACCGCCCCTGTATGAGGGCCTCCTGTCACGTCCTCCTCTCTCCCCCCCTCTGCTCCATTTAACCAAGCTCCACATCACTTTCGACTCCCGCTGTGAGTTCAAATGCACTTGACCCTAAAAATGTGCAAGTGTTCATCGCTCCTTCGGTGGAGTTTCCCTTGTTGATGTCCCTTTCATATGTCCCTCCTTTCCCAAAACCCATAGATATGTTGAACACTTTGGTGGTATCTACAACATTTTTCTCCTCCTCCTCTTCCTTCGCACCTCTTGCCTCGTCTGTAGGGAGTTCACATCCCCCAATGAAGCAGAAGGTGGAGAGTAGTCCCTCCAGCAATGGAGGACGTAAGAGGATTCCACCTTCTCTGAAAGGTGGCCCCACATTGAATTGTTTTATTTTAGTAACGGAACCAGTCCCAACTTCCCCTGAATTCGTCATCGCTCCTGAGTCACTCAGTGAGCCTAGTGGTGAACCTCAAGCACAAATTTCCCCATCCATTGAGGTACAACATGGCACTCTAGTGAAGTGCATGTTTAACTCTCTAGATGAAGTTATGGCCTTATCAACGATTTTCACAAAATCGTTGACCATAGCTCCACAAGAGTCGAGTGGAGGAGACCTTGCAGGGCCTTCTTCCTTAGCCCTTATTGCGAGAGGATCAGAAGCTCCTCCTCTTAACATCCCACCATTGCAAGGTCATCCTCCTTCCCCCTATGATGATCTGGAGTGGGAAGCAGATGACCTCTTGGTCGATCAGTGTTAGGGGAAGGCCTCTTTTTATCTTTAGATTAGATGTGTGTGTGTGTTGTGATGTGTTCCCCATGTGACCATGCCATGTGTGACTGGATGAACCTTGTCACCCTTGTTGGTGCTTTGATACAAGAGTGGTTTTTGTGTCATAAACCTTCTTCTATTTATATCATCATTCTTCCATGTTTGTGATTGATTTTTTGGCAAAATTGGGGACGATGCAAAGTGTTGGGGGCATTTAGGCTTCCCTTCCATGTTGATCAATTTTTTTATTTTATACTTTGTCTGCTCGTGCATTCTTCGCATGGTCTGATATAGTAGGGGGTTGATGACAGTTCATTTTATATACTATTATTATCTTATATATGTATATATAAGTGTATATATATATACATATTTATGAGCAGTTTTGACCCCGAAATATCAGATCACCCATGTGCCCTTTGTTTGTGATGACTTTGTCTCCCTTAGCTTTTCTTTTATCTTTCTCTCTTCTTTGCTTGAGTTTTCCCTTTCATGTGTGACAACACCATTTCTATAACACTTTGATTTTTAGAAAATGCATTTGTTTCCAACAAATCTTTTCACGAGAATATTCGCAAACTTTTTTTAAAGAATCGCATTCTCGACTTGAAACCCTAACGGAACGTGTTTACTTCACCATGGGTTCGTGAAGAAAGGACTGGAGACCTTTCCTTTGAGGTTGGAGCAACTTTCACCTTCCCCTCGTGAGGGGGCATTTTTTTCCTTTTGAATTCCTTGATGAAGTGAACATCTTTCGAAAGGATTCCTTGATGATGAATCATTTCAAGAAAGAAACATCTCTTCCACACTTTCAAATGGCACATCCCTTGAGTGGACCCCTTTCTTCACACCGGGTTTCCAAGGGATCCCTTTGAAAGCTTTCCAATCTATCAACAATTTGCATGACTGTCCACTTACTTGTTTGTGTGGCCGCTTTCAAACATGTTTTATTTGTGGGTAAACATGTCACTTTGCAAGTGCGCCTGTAATGCCGCTTCTAGACTCTGTGAAGTCTCCCTTCCTTGGGTTTCCTCCATGTGAGAGATCTTGGGGGATACCTCCTTGCAGGTCTGTGATCCTATAGGGTGCTTCTTCTGAGCTTCCTCCATGCGAGAGATCTTGGGGGTCGCTCCCCTGAAACTTTGTGGGTCTATAGGGTACTTTTTTTGGGTTTCCTTCATGCGAGAGATCTTGGAGGACACCTTCCCTGCAGGTTTGTGGACCTATAGGATGCTTTTTTTGGGGTTTCCTTCATGCGAGAGATCTTCGAGGACACCTTCCCTATAGGTCTGCAGGCCTGTAGGGCAATTTTCTAGGATTTCCTTCATGTGAGAGATCTTGGAGGACTCTTTCCTTGTAGGTCTGCGGCCCTGTAAGATGTTTTTTTCTAGGTTTCCTTCACATGAGAGATCTTGGAGGACACCCTCCTTGTAGGTTTCTGGGCCTGTGAGGCACTTACTTCTCAGGGCTTCCTTCATGTGAGATATCTTGGGGGTCACCTCCTTACAGGTTTGCGGGCCTGTAAGATGCTTTCATTCTATAGCTTGATAGTTCTGCGGGGCTATGGAGTCCTCTGCCTACCCTACACTTTCGAGCTCGCTAGATTGCGGTTTGCTTCCTCAACAGTTTAGGTATAAATTTCTAACCCTATTCACTCTCCAATCTACTTTACCGAAGTACTCATCAGTATTTGTGCTCACTAAAGTGGGGGCAACATGTATAGGAGTAAATTTGCACCCCTTATGCAAATTCCCCTTTTAGACATCCTCACCTTAGAAAACCAAATTCAAAGGCGAAATTCCACATCAGCTGGCTAATTTCCTTCCACTTGGCATCTATTTGTTGTGTCGATAGAAGAATATTTGTCGGGGATGCCCACGCTGGTAGAGACATTACACTTCCTATTGGGAATGGTTTGTAACGTCCCTCTTCAACCAACTAACCCCGAAAATGACAGATTCTCTCTCTTCCCCTTCAAATCGTTCCATTCCTCATTCAACTCATCTCTTTTTGCAATCTTGAAGCATTCACTTCATCCTTCTTCACAGTTTCTTATCATTTCTGACATTCTCAACACTCCATTGCAACAACAACACTCCATCAACTCCATTAAGAAAGTGTGAAGCAAGCCATTGCAGCAGGGGCTTGAGATTTTGCAACACCTCCCTTCAATCCAGTTGAGGCTATGGTGATTGTTCAAGCTCTCTTTCTCCATCATTGGCTAGTGAGCTCTTGGTGGAGGTGGTAACATTTCATTCCTCTCCTTTACGACTTGGTTGAGTAGCTATATATTGTTTTGTAGTGTTTTTTGCATTCCTTCCTTCTTTACTTCTTTATCATACATTTCTCTATTGTTGCTATTTGGTTGTCCATGGAGGTGGAAACACCAAAACGGGGGTCTGACTAAGGTAGGCCCCTATATAGCCCAAACAAATTTTCCCTCTTTTTTGTGCGTAGGTGGACGTGCATTTGGAGCTAGCTGGCAAACAGGCACTTTTGTTAGATTGTCTTCATCGCCCTAGTTCTTGTCTATTTACTTTATCATTTCAATATCTATTTTGTATACTTTCTCATTTTGTTTTTACCATCTAAATTGAACTAGCTAGGCTATTAGTAGGTCTTTTTGGTAGTTTTATTGTGTTCACTATTTTTTGGTCGTACGGACGCCAACGCACTTGAGAGATGCCAGTCCATCGTGCTGACGTCCCAGAACTACGCTGTCGTCTTCGAATAGAGAGTTGTTTGAGGCACAAAACCGACTCCAAAAAGCCAGCTCGCTTAGCCCAAATTAAAGTTTGGGTCTACAGAGTGATCGAAGGACTTTATAGTCCTCATCATTCTCATCCCACATATCAAACACCCCTCTAGAGTGAGGTAAGCTAGGGAAACCTTCCGCTCTTGGCTCTCCGTGATCTAGGGCTTTGACGTGGTTGGTCCCCCTCTCTTACAATATGTATGAATATCTATGATGTTATTGCATACTTTCATTATGTGATGATGGATATCTATTTATTATGCTTTATGATGTGATATGCATATTGCTAATGATTTATGGTTGCAGGATGTATGACATGGATGACGATATGATCATGATTCTTTTTTTTTAATTTTAAATGACCTATGAGGATTATGCAAGATGGATGATATGGGATGGTACTGACAGTTTATGGATGTAGGATGGATGAATATATATTTTCTCATATGTCATGATACTTGGATGGAAATGTTAGTATGGATGGAAGAATGAGATAGAATAGGATGTTTAGAATAGGATGAAATGATGATGTTGATCAGGATACGAATAAACCTATGATTATTTTGAGATTTGATTGGATATGTGATGGGATAGAATAGGATGATTTTTCTTTTTCTTTTTAGATTATGTAACATAATGTAGAGAAATCTTTATTTTGATATAGCAAGTAGACACGATGCATCGAGGTATGAAGAACCAAGGAGACGTATCTATTGCATTTACTTTGACTCTCCAAATAGATAGGAGTATCCTTGTTTATACTTGACATATGAAAACCTTGTTTGGTCATGTGAGAGAATGAAGCCATAAAAGTAAGGAGACCAATACAAAAAGGTATAAAGAACCTAATATGCACCAGTCATTGTATTACCCGAGACTATCCCTACACACACAAGGCAAGTATTCACCAAGGTCATATTACAACAACATCCAACAGACACAACAGATGAAAGCAATGGCAATGCCCCATTATGTACCCCTCTAGACATACCAAGATATTGAAGATCAAGGTAGTTTTGAGTGAGTGATGTAAATAAGACAAAAAGATAAAACCAAAAGAAAAGATCAAAATGACAAAACCGTCAATGTCATCATATCTCTTGCTAGAGAAAGTTGTTTTAGGTTGATATCTGAAATGATTTCTATTGTAGAAAAGATATATCTATTAATGCATTCATTGGATGTTAATTTTAAAATGTTTAGGCTGTTGATATGAAGGTTAACCAACATGTTTGACAATGATCAAGGCTTATGACTTTTTGTGAAAAATTATGTTTCGACAATTGTATTGTACTTGTTTCTATTTGTATCACCAAAGGTGAGGATGACAATAGGTTTATTATGTAAAAAAATTATTGTAGATGGAAAGTAAAATGGAATTGGTGAGTATTTTCTTTTCAAATGTTTTCAATGTTTTTTACTTTTTGAGGATGTTTTGAGGCTGTTTTTGGTATTTTGCATTTTCTGAGTTTTTTTTTGGTATTTTTGAATATTTGGATGTTTTTGAATGTTTCAACATGTTTTCAAATATTTTTAGGATTTTTTAACATTTTTTGAGTGTTTTTGGGATTTTGATGATACTTGGATCACAATGTGAGCTATAAGACATGGATCGAGATTTATTCTGAAGAAAGATGTAAGTACCTACCCCCAATGTCTAGCAATGTATGAAATGATATGAATGGATCAAAATGATGGATAGATAGATATGCAAAGGATGTCGAGAATTATATCGTGATAAGATAACATGTTCAAATAGAGGATGATCGTTAAGATAATGTTATATGCTTGTTGGATGTAGCTGATGGCATTAAATAGGATAGGATATGATCAATGATGATGAACCATGTCAAGATTTTTCCAAGAGAAAGTTTGAAGTATACCCCTAATCTTTATCAAGATCAAGATAGTTTTAGATTTTGGTGAAAACAGATTGATCAAATTAGATTGAGTTGGATTGGATTTATTATGGATAGGATGTGATGCTAGATTTATTATTGATAGGATGAGATGCTTCCACCTAAAAGGGCACACGTAGACGCTCGATTCTACACATGAGGCCTATTTGCCAAGTTTTCATCAAAGTACTTTCCCAAAGCATGATCGAAGTGGTTTTCACTAGAGGAAGATTTTTCTCTTTATTGTTTTCTTGATTTTTTTTTTTGGTTTTTATGATTTTTCGGATTGATTGGATTATTATGTCGAACCACCTAGTGGTGTTGATGCCAAGATATGCTAATGGTATCCTATCTAGAGGAGATGCTTTACCAAGATTCAAGCGCTTGAATAGAACCCCTGAATGTTCTTGTCCTCGTTGATACCAGAGTTAACCTTATCTAGATGTGCAAATCGCAATAGAGTACCCTTAGAGTCCTTATGATAAAGAGTTGTTGCCAAGACATGTTTAATGCAACTTTTAGATATTCTAGATTTTGAGATGGATGGAGGATTCCGGTGAAGGATATGAGACGAGTATGGATTAATCGATAGTTTGGATAATGGGTCTTTGATACTCCAAGCATGGGGAGATGAGCAATAAAATGTGGCTATGGAATTTTGAGTGGAATTAGAAGCAACTTCTTCATATACTTTGTATGTCAATCTTGAAGCCTTCTTTTGTCTTGGTGGACCTTCTTGATGGATGAAATTCACTTTTTTATTTTGCTCCATAGTTTCTTTAACTATTATTCGAGTTTGATAGGGATTATTTGTTTTATTTTTCTTTGGGGCACATTTGAATTTTATCTGTCCATCTTGATTATTTTTCTTCAATGACTTGCTCTTTTCCTTTGTAAAGATTTTTCTCTTCTTGTTGGTCCTAATTATTGGGTGGAAAGATGCAAGAATGATGATTCGTGATACATATGCTTGAAGTACTGGAAGTTGTTTCATCGTAAGGACTTTTCATGACTCCCATGTTGATATTTGTATTAGATAATGTTGCCCCCAGTATTATGGAGGTATCACTAACATGGTTTGATTCTTTGATTGTTGAATAACTGATACCTTGCTATTTAGGATTGTTGACCATCTGCACTGGTTCTAGGATACCCTATTCATGTAGGTTTGATTCTTCTTTGCACTTCTAAGAATCTTCAAAATTAGTAGTGGAAACATTGGATTTTAATTGTTCTTCAAAAGATGTTTGTGATTCACAAACGATGTAGGAGCCTTCTTCATGATCAATGTCTGGAATGCCACCATGAAGTTCTATGAACTCTGTCATTGCTTGATTATTTGTAAAGATGTCAAGAGTAGGAGACTCTCGCTCTGGAGGAAGATCATTTATATGTCCATTGGAAGTAAGCATCTCATGTGTAGATGTAGGAGTGATATGTCTATGGATATCATTATCTTTTTTGAAACCCTGTATAGATTGGAAAATAGTCATTAGATCATGATAGTATTTTGAGGGAGTGGGTTCTTGATCTTGACTCATTTCAGATCAAATGTCATTAATGGATTGGAAAATACTATGATCAAATAATATTTAAAAAAAATAGGCTCTTGATATTGGCTCATTTTAGAGTAACTTTCGTTATGTTGAGGATCATGTTCTTGACATGTATCTTGGGTTGATGGTGGAGTATGGATGGAAGACTCTTGGGTGGTCTTAATGGATTTAGATGATGCAATAGAGACTTCTTTTAATGGAGCTTCTTTGATATGTCCTATCATGAAATCAGATGAGGGAGATATGTTGTGATCGCAAGCATATTTAATGCCATTATTTTGAGGTAGAAAATTGTAGACATTGTTGGATGGTCTTGATCACGTGTTAGGAAAGTATCTTGATAAATGTCTAATTTCTCATATTATGAACCAATATTGGTGTCAACAGACTCATGGGATCCCTAGACGTGTCCTACAATGTTGTTGTAGGAATAATTCATATTGTTGTAACTTGTTGTTTTACCAAAATATTTTCCTTTTCCATGGTTGGGCATCATATCTTTGTACATTCTGATATCTTTGTTTCCAAAAGATCCCGAGTTTTGGCCTACATTCACTTCTCCTTGATCAATAAGGTCTTGTATGAGATGTTTTAGTTTCACACAATTCTGTGTCTTGTGACCTTTTGTTCTATGATATTGGCATAAGTCATTGTCATTATACCATGAGGGTTTTATTTATGGTTCAAGATAATTTTTGTACTCAGGAAGTTCAATATGTTTTGATTGGACTAATTTGTTAAGGAGTCTCGATGGGTTCCCCCAAGGGAGTGAATTGACGTCGAGGAGCATTGTTAGGTCTTGGTAGGATTGGTCCTCTTGGAGGATTAGTGCTTTGCACATTTTGTTGACCATGTTGTGTGTTTGGTTGTCTATTTGGTTCATATTATGTGGTTATCACAATTTTTGAGTCTACCACATCGTCATTAGTTAAATTATTATTTGTGGCCCATATACGGGGTTTGTCACTTGAACTAGACTATTGGTGGTTGTTTTTATAGATTTTCATTGATCCTTTAGCAATGAATGCTCTTTCAATGTTAATCCCTTTTGAGATGAGTTCTTCAAAGGTTGTTACACGTTGCATGCATAATTGGAAGGCAATATCTATGTTTAGATTACTCGCAATGATTTGTACTTATTTTTTAGGCATTGGTCATTTGCACTTGCTCACCTTGTGTCTCCATCTTTGTAGGTAAGAGGCAAATGCTTCTCCTTTGTTTTGTTTGAGAAGGTATAGTTCCTCTAAAGTGATTTTGGCATCAATTTTTTAGGAGAAATGAGCTACAAATTGATCAACAATCTATTGAAATGTTTTTATTCTTGGTGGTAGATGTGAGAATCACTGAATATCTTGTCCACCTAGATTACGTGGAAAAAGGCACATAAGATATGGATCATTGTATGACACCTCCATGCAAGCTACATAAAATTTGCTTATATGTTATTCGGGGTTACCACATCCTTTGTATTTATCAAACTTCAACATTTTGAAGTTTGGGGGAAAGGGTAACATTGTTATGCTTTTTTCGAATGGGTATGGACATAAGTCTTGTACAGTATATGATTTGTTTGTCTTTCCCTTTTGTATATCCTGAATATTTTTGTGTCAATGTTTGAATTTGTGAGGGTATATTTGTTGGTGGAACGTTTGATAGTTGATTGTAACGTTGTTATGCTTTTGTTGAATGGGTATGGACATAAATCTTGTACAATATATGATTTCTTTGTCTTTCCCTTTTGTATATCCTGGATCTTTTGTGTCAATGTTTGAATTTGTGAGGGTATATCTGTCGATGGAACGTTTGATAGTTGTCTGTAACTGTTATATTGATTTGGATCTTGATATGTAGGGGGGTTTGTGTCGTATGGGTTGTATGAAGGTTGATGACCCATTTGATATTGTGGATTGGGTTGGGGTGGAGGAGGTGCATTATAAGGTCCACATTGGTGTTGGGGTATGATGTTTGGTTGGGCCCAGGTTTTGTTACAGGGCTTCTTGTTGTTGTTGTGTACATAATTGTTGTTGGGCTTGCAACTGTTGTTGAGTGTGCAACTATTGTTGCACAAGTAGTTGTTGTTGTGCTTGTAGTAGTTGTTAGTATGTGACGTTTTGTTGGTGTTGTGGGGTAGGATTTGGTTTTTGAGGATCGATGTATTGATTTGGTGGGATGATGTTATGTTGGGGAGGTTGTTGATGGTGTTGTGGAAGGATGTTATGTTGTGGTAGTTTTTGATGTTGAGTTTGAGTTTTCTATTGAGATTGAGGTTGAGGTGGTTGTTGAGGTTGATATTGAGGTGGTTGATGAACAAGTATGTTTTGTGAGGGTGATGTGGTAAAAGGATTGCTCCCATAGTTCATCAAATTTGGATTTGGTATTTTTGGATTTGGTTGGTTAGTGTATATGGGCGAATTTTTTGTATTTTGAAAGCCTAGGTTGTTGGGAGTTCTTAGACCTTGAGTGTTATATAGCCGATTGTTATATTGATTTAAAAAGTTTGTTTGATTTGCTCCTTGTAAAGTGACTATGGGTTTACCTAGTGCATTTGTTGAAGGAGGATTTGGTATTTTTTCACTGATATGATGGACTAAGGGGTCACTTCCTTGTGGATGGTTCCTTGCTCCAAAAATTGAAAAGTTAGTTATTCCCTATGTTGATTGACATCAAAATTTGGGGGGAATTTAGCACCAGCTTGTGCGAGTTTTAACATGTATAGGTTTGGATCAAGATTTAACATAACATCCACTACCTTAGCAAGAGATGGGTCTTGTGACATCTCTAATGGTGAAATCACAATACTGTGTCTCACTTTTTGCCCAAGATGGACATTTACATCAATATTTTTAACTGGATCTTCATCTTCTGAAACTTATAGCAACCAATCTGTTAAGAATTTGAAGATGATGCAAACTAGTGATTTGGCATTTTGAGTGTAGATTCTAAATTTATTTTTTAATTTTTTTTATGAGATAAATCATGAGTATTTCAACATCTCCTTTAATAACTGGTTTTAAATAGAAAACAACATTTTCATAAAGTAACGTTTCTGTTGTCCAACATAACTTTTTTCTATAAAGGATAAAATTATAATTTTTGAAATATAGATTCTCAACATCAATATCTAGGGCAAGGATATTTTTCATTATTTTTTGATACTTTCTTTTTTTTAATTAATTTTTGAAGTCATTATAACTATAATTTGAACATACGTGTGTGTTATCCAACCTAACTTTTTGTGTATATATCAAAATCCTTCTCTTTTTTTTGGTGAAACAAGGACATCAATACCTAAGGCAAGGGCATTTTTTGAATTTTTTTTACAATGGTTCACTATTTTTCCACCTCTACAAAATGAAGAGCTTGATGTTTGGAGAAAAACCTATGTTTAGTGAAAATTGAAAATTAAATACATGATAAAATAAAAAACATATCAAAACTATACTTTTTCAGAAAGCTTATTTTGAGGGTTGCAATCTTACAAGATATATTTTCTAAATGACATCATTTAATCCCTCAAAAGATAAAGAAAAAGTGTTTTTTTGCCAGCATTTTGACAGGTGCGAAAGAGACTCCATTGTGGGTATGATTTAATACTAGAGGGGTTCTATCCAAGGGGGTTTGATCTAAGGGGGTCTTATATATCCCTCTTCAATTAAAACCCTTTAGATGGAACCTCTCAAGGCTTAAATCATTATTTTTTTCTAAAAAAAAGTGATTTCAGGCAAAAATCAACATGCCCGAAAAGTGAGACACGCTATTGTGGCAACACCCTAATTTTTTGGGAGTGAATTCAAAGGGTTTTTTTACTGTCGTCCACTATATGGATAGTTTCAAATTCAATGGTGTTGGTTACATTTTAGCTGGAAAAGGAATTTCATACCCTTTAGGATTGGTTTTAGGCATTCCATATCACTAGCACTTGTGGTAGTGGGGGGAGTTGAGCCACTAGGTTTTTTCTTCATTTTCTTTTTATGTTGAGATCATGTTGTGACCATAAAACTTGTAGTATCCCTGGGAGATATGGATGTTGAAGGTGTATTATGATTTGTTTGTTGAGGCGTTTATGGTGCTTCAAATTTGGCTAGTAGAGACAACATCAACCTCTTTGGACCAATGATGAATGTTGTTTAGATGAATGAATGAAGTGAAACCTTGAATTTGGACAAATTTTGTTTTGATTAAATCTCTTGTTTGAGTGTATTTGGAGGATGATCCTTGCTTGCAACTAGAAAAATGAGTTCAAGCTAAGGAGAATGATAATGAGATTCACAAACTTTGGGAGTAGACTAATGACTCTAAAACAATTTAACTCACTATGTTTTGACACTAATTCAACTAAGTACTTGAAAGAAGGCAATTTTTCAAGTAAAGAGCTAAACTAGGAGATGATGGTAGAGATTTGAACCAAAAGTGAGCTATGTCAATTTTTAGGTTATTTTTTTTGAATTGATTGGTTTGCTATTTGTGATGGGGTTGAGTTGATCCAATGATGACTAAAGGTGTTTAGACAAGTTTAAAGTGAAGTAGTGACGTGAGATGAAGATGGAAATGGTATGTTTGTTGTTGTTTTGGATGATTAGGATGACTACATGCTTATTTTGCATGAATCTCAAGTTGTCTAATGTTTGTTGGTTAAAATTCAAAACCTTAAAAATTCTATGTTTCTTTATTTTTAGCTGACAGTCAAAGGCGCTAAGTTACAAGCAAAGGCATTGCACTATTTTTGACAAAGGCATTACAATATCTACAAAAGCACCAAGAAACAACAAAAGCATCACATTGTTGAAGTCAAAGGCATCGAGATGCAAATTTGCTAATTTAATCTGAAATAGAGGTGTCAAGATGCACAAATGCGTCAGGATGCAAACAAAGGTGTCATTTTGATAAAAATAGAAGCGTCATTTTGAATACAAAGGTGTCGCATGGTGACAGTCAAAAGCATTGCTTTTGCTCAGAGGTTGAAATTTACAAGTTTGACTTAGGGTTTTGAATATTTGAAGTCTGATTTGTGTTCAATTGATCTAGCAAGTGATAGAAAACAACAAAAATGACATGTAGGACTGACTCAATGGATGTTTGGATGATTTTCATGTGTCTTCTTCAACAAGACCACACTAATTGGTATCATAGGTAGATTTGCCAATAAAGACATGTCATAGATACACAACCTATTTTAGCGGTGGATCGAGATTATTCTCTTAGAGTAGGTCCACCTCATAATACTATCCAATGAATGGGTGACTAGAGTATGCCAAGGTCATGTACCACCTTGACACCTCTCACCTTGATAGGAAAAGATCTTAACAAGGAATAAGAATAACCTCAACAAAGGTTATCACATGGTGAGTTACTTCACACATTGATACTTGTACGTTGCACCACTTTAAGCTGACGATTAACAAATGATTCTTAGGCTTCTAGATAAACAAGTTCATAGTAGGGGTCTATCATGAACTAAGAGCTCATCTGTTATGCTCAAGTAGAGAGGAGACTCATCTGTTATGCTTGAGTCGAGAGGGGTCTCCTCTCTACTCATCACCTCCCTGTCTCGGTGGACCGAGGGTCATGGGGCTTAGCTTGAAGGATGCGGGCCACTCCTTGGGGTAAATTTTTTGTTCTTCCCCCTTTATATAGCCTACTAAGAAACATGCATAAGATCAAAGCATGGGGTCATGAGGCCCCCAAGCAAGTATCCTAATTGAAATAAATGGAAATGGTGTTGCTTTTGATCTCCAAGATTGTTCTTAGGAGTCATGAGGGGAGAGCATACACAACACCACACCTCAAGGTGTACAAATAGATTATATAAGTTAGTGGTATTTCTTATTTCCAAGATCAAACTAGGTGTAAGGAAAGAGAATACGTATGCACTAACCTACCAAGCACATCAAAGAATTCATTTTAGGAGCACTAAAACAAAATGCAAGATTTATCTTGTTCAATTTTAGGTACACCAAAATAAAATGAGATTTGTACATGTTCAATTTTTTGTCCAAAACTAAGTGTGTAAGTTGTTTGTTTATTTTAAGTACACCAAGGGAAAATGAGATGTGTATTGTTCATTTTTAAATGCAACAAATGAAATGTGATATTGTATTTCAAGTGCACCAATGGAAAATGAGATTTGTATTGTTCATTTTTAAATGCACCAAATGAAATGTGAGATTGTATTTCAAGTGCACCAAGGAAAAATGAGATTCCTAGATTAAATCAAAAACCTACAACACAAATGTTAGTAGTTTCTTGCTTTCAATCTTCCTCCCATCGATTGCCACATGGTGTAAATTGTTAGATAAACTCAAGAAAATAAAGAATTGTTAAAGGTTAGTCAAAATAAATTTCAAATCAAACTACAAATCTTGACATAAGATATTTTTACCTAACATAGGCATCAAAATTTTGAACAAAGGTGTTGCACTATCACTCAACAAAGGTGTCGATCTTCTGTAGAAGCATCAAACATTGTGTAAAGGTGCTTCACTGTCCTACAAGAAAATAGAGAACAATTAGAATATAAGCATGGCTTTAGGACAAATGCGTCGACCTTTTGACATACAAAAGTGTCGTGATTCTTCAAAGGCTTCGCCCTTTGATAGAGGCGCCAAAGTTTCCTGCAAGAAAATAGTTAGATGCGTCAAGCTTTAACAAAGGCATCGAACTTTGATCTATAGATGCATTAATTTTTTGCAAAGGCATCACATTGTTGAAATAAAAGAGGCTCACTATCTTTGTAACCTGCAAGGCTGACAAAAACTCCACAAAAATGGTTAAATCCGGGGCGTAGGTCCCATCGGACGTGCCAAAATATTGTATAGGAAAGATTTAAGCATGAATGAAAGCATAAATGAAGTAATTAGAACCTAAAAACACTAAGAACTTACACAATTCAGATCACACAAACCCATATTTAATGAAATTCATTTTCAAAGCATTCAAATGATTTAATCTAAAGAATTGAACTCAAATAAAAATATCTAAACCACTAGAAAGTGAAAACCTTCAATCCCATTGTGGATTGATGCATATTTGTGATGTGGATTTCTCAAGTTGTGCATAATCCATGTTACAAAAGCTTGATGAGAGGTGTGGTTCATAAAATAGGTGCTCTAAAATGCTCAAGATTGACTCAAGAATTTTTGAGAGTGCCTATGCTTATGTGGATTGTGAATGATTTGCATGTAGATGAAGGCTTGTTTTATAGATTTTTGAAATTTTGATCAACAATCAAGATTTGATCTAAGGATCAATGGATGAGGGGAAATCAAGGAGATGGGTGAGAATTAAGAAGGATCAATGGTTGAGGATTCATGAGAGCCCAAAATATCTCTAATTTCATGGAAATAGGTTGGAGATGTTTTGAATTGGAGGGAAGAATTTGAATTTGAATTGAGAATATTCTCTAAGGAATATTCTTTGTGCAAGTTGGAGAGTTGGAGGAAAATTAGTTAATTAAACACTTATGAAAATTATTTAATTGTGAGGATGAGGGGAATTAAGATTTTTAATTAAATAATTGGGAATTATTTAATCAAAAATGATTATTAGCATAAAAATAATGAGTTAATCAAATAACCTTAATTATCCAATTAATAGCTTGGAATAAAGTGAATTTAACTAAATAATTATTTAATTAAATAGAGGAATTAGGTGATAATGAGGAAAATGATGTTAGTAAGTGAAATCGAGATGTGTGATATGCTTAAGACAATTTTAGGTGTCTACAATTAGTAATAAATATATTATAAAAATTATATCTACTTTCTATTTATATTAATTATAAATGGTTCAACTTGATAATATTGTTATTTTTTTAATTGCTAATGCATAAGTCTTAATATAGATAAAATAAAATCCATGGAATCTCATGTAGAGGATCAAGATAGAAATGATGACTTCACTAAGGTGATCAAGAGATCTACTTAAAAAATTAAACATTTTTTAGATCAAATATCTACATGCTCTTACATTATTTTTTAAATTACAATTATTTTTAAGAGAACAAAGGATGTACATCTAACTTATACTATAAATCATAATTTTACCTTTATTATAGAACATTTGATTTATTTTTGTTTGTAGTGTGATTTTAATTATTTAATTTTTAAGTATTTCTTATTTTCTAAAATTAATAATTACATATTTTTTATTTTTAAGTTTTTTTAATTTTCTAAAATCAATATTTTAACTAAACTAAAACAATTGATATACTTAATCAAGGGAAAAATAATGGTATATAGATAAATATAATTTATTTTATATATACAAAAATCATTTGGATTATGTATTTTTATTTTAATATGTTAGATTAAATATTATGAAGGAGCAAATATCTAAATTAGAAGTTATCATTTGGTTAAATTATCACAAGTGATCCAATCCATCAAAATTATTTGGGATCAAATAAAGATCAATCATACAAAAATATTAAACTTTGATAAATGATATAATAAAAAATAGATCATCATTCTCACTATTTAAATATAATACGTTTCTAAAACCTTTGAATATTCCAAATATATTTGAGATATATTGCAAACTAATTTAAATAAAAATAATTAAGAGAAGACAATCATAAGAAGAAAAATAAACGGGCCCACTTGAAAAGATAACTCCAACTCCCAACCATATAAAAGTGGAGTTGAGATACTTTTTTGAAGGGTCTCTTTATGTCAAAAGATAGAAAAACACGATCGCATACAAATGGGGTTTATTGGCCTTTTGAAGATCATTGAATGCCACTTCTTCATGCAATAAATTTCCATGCTCATCAATCTATTTTTGCTTCTTAATGCATTATGGGCTCAAGGATTTTAACAAATAAATGTCCCTCTCCATCTTCCTCTCCATCTTTGTCTATATCTTCCTCTCTATCTCTATCTCCTTACCCCTTTGTCTCTCTCTCTTGCTCTTCCCCTCTCTCTCCCTCTTTTTATTGCACCTCTCCCTCTTTCTACCTCTCTCCCTATTGAAAACATAATATAAGTCTATTTGTAATGAAGCTTGATTATCTTCCCAATTCACAGGTTTTGTTTCAATCGTATTTGGATCCTTGTAAGTGGATACATAGTTGATTTGAGGTTATCACTTTTCCATTGATACCTTTGTTGGAGCATATTGTGGTGCCCCCTAGCAACCACATTCACTAGGCGATATGTATATGAAAGATGTGGAATATTTGCTACATCTCCATCTCTATATCTATCTCTATCTTCCTCTCTATGTCTCTCCCTATCTCTATTTCCTTACCTTTCCCCGCATCTCTCTCTTCCCCCTCTATCTTTCCCATTATATCTATCTCTCTATATCTCCCTCTTCTTTCTATCCCTCTGTATGTGTGTCCATCTCCCTTTTTACGTTCATTTCTTCCATCTGTCTGTTTCAATAATATGTCTCTCCTTTTCTCCTCCTGTAATCATTTACACTTTCTATATTCCTTTGTCTTATCTCTCTCTCTCTTTCTCTTCCCATATATCTATCTCTCCCTCTTTCTCTCTTCCTTTATCTCCCTATCTCTACTTTACTCTTTTTGTTTATCTCTCTATCTCTATCTCCCTCTCCCCCTCTCTCCATATCTCCTTATGTCTCCATCTCTATATCACTCTATCTCACCATCTATCTCACTATCTCCATCTCTTCCTCTTTATCTATCCCTCTCCATCTCCCTCTCTATCTTTATCTCTCCCTCTACCTCTCTCTCTATATCTATCCATTTGTCTCTCTCTTCCTCTCTCACTCTATTTTCATCTCTACCTCTATCTTCCTCTCCCCCACTCTATCTCTCTATCTCTATCTCCCTCTCCCCCTCTCTCCATATCTCCTTATGTCTCCATCTCTATATCACTCTATCTCACCATCTATCTCACTATCTCCATCTCTTCCTCTTTATCTATCCCTCTCCATCTCCCTCTCTATCTTTATCTCTCCCTCTACCTCTCTCTCTATATCTATCCATTTGTCTCTCTCTTCCTCTCTCACTCTATTTTCATCTCTACCTCTATCTTCCTCTCCCCCACTCTATCTCTCTATCCCTCCATCTCTCTCCCTCTTTCCTCACCCTCTTCCTAGACCTCTATATCTATATCTCTTTGCCTCTCTATCTCTATTTCTCCACATTTCTTCTTCTATTTTTCCCTCTATCTCTATCTCATTATCTCTCCATCTCTCTACCCCTTTATCTCTCCCTCTTTCTATATATCACTTCCCATCTCTATCTTTATCTTTCTATCTCTCCCTTTCTCATTTTCTTCGTCTCTATATATTTGTCTCTTCCATCTCTATCTATCCCTCTCTCCTCTCTCTCTTTATCTCTCCCTCTACATATCCCTCTCCTTCTGCATCTCCATCATCACCTCTATCTCTAACTTCCACTCTATCTCTACCTGCTTACCCACCCCAGTCTCTCTCTCTTTCTCGCTCTTACCCCTTCTGTCTCTCCCTTTTTCTATCCCTCTCCCTCCCTCTCTCCCTATTGCAAACATAATGTGAGCTTGTTGGTAATGGAGCATGATTATCTTCTTGATTCAAATGTTTTGTTTCAATCATGTTTAGATCCTTGTAAGTAGATGCATAATTTATTTGAAGTTATCAGTTATCTATCGAGGCCTTTGTTACACAAACAACATCATTTACTAAATCATCTAGCAATTGACCTTATGCAATGGACAAATGCATGAAAAAAATGGACCAAAATTTTCCCTACTTCCACACCTCTTGGACGTCCACATTGCGGTGGTTTTGACGAACTCTTGGTCCCACGGTCTAGTGGACGTTATTGAAATCATTCATACGGCGGATATAAAATGTGATAGCCCGCGCGGGGGATGTTCAAAACAGGGATGCGAGCAAATGCTGTCTTCGCTGCACGCTGCGTTAAGGGAGTGATTCACGAGAGGTGGTGGAGAGCAAGGAGAAACATATCAACAACGAAGTCCATGGAGGAAGAATGGAATTTGAGCGCGGAGGAGCTTGATTGCCTGGAACAAGATGCCATTCGAAGCCTTGCCCAGCGCCAACAATCATCCACAGCCGCATCTGCTTCTGCCTCATCCTTTTCTGCCATATCATCTCCACTCATCTCATCTCCTCCAAGAATGTCCGGCAGAAGTCAACTGAGCGTCAAGATTTTCAAGGATTGCCCCGGAAAAATTGCCTTAGAAACGCAGTATAACCCGGTTCGTTTTTCTACCAATTTTGTAAACTCCCTTAATTACTGTAAAATAATTTATTTTTTCTTTTTTGATTTTGGTAACTTCCCTTTGCGTGTCCAGTGGCTTCCTTTCTTAGGGCATTGTAGCCATTTTTCATGACTTTATCATATATCTTTGGGAGTTGAACTCAATTTTCTGCCTTGAAAGAGCTTTAATGCGTTTACGGCTTTAATTCAGTCCATAAATTTCCCGAAGCAATATTAATTTTGATAAGCATTCAATTTTTAGTAGAAAACATATAAAATCTTAAGGAAATAGGAATTCATTTAATGATTTTTCTATAATAATCTAGTATTAAGAAGATTCACCAAAAATTCCGAACTTCTAAAACTGTATGGAAAATTAAAATTATCCCTAACTTGCCAATGCAAGGAGTTGTTCTTCTGAAAGTTTTCATATAGTTTTCTCAATCTGTTGGTAAATAGACTTTACTTTGGAAATCCTATTTATAGTTAGAGTTTCAGGGCATTTTTTTTCTTCTGAATTTTGGGGACAGTGATGGGATGGCTATTAATAATATATAAAAAATTAATTACAAGGGACAGAAAAAGAAGATGCAATTTATTATTTATGTAAACAATATTTGTAAAATAAGCTGAAATATATACAAAGCTTGACAATTTGACAATAAATTGATCTACATAATTAATTACAAGGCACAGAAAAAGAAGGTACAATTTATTATTTATGTAAACAATAGTTGTAAAAGTAGCTGAAATATATACAAAGTTTGACAATTTGACAATAAATTGATATATATATATATATATATATATATATCTATCATTGTGTGATACAAAGACTGTGGCATACTCTTCATTGTTGGAATTGCTCGACTCATCTAGCTTTAGCAACTTACCTTGGCCAACCCTCTATATACAACTTGGTCCTTGTCAATTGAGTCAACTCCTTAGGCACCGCATCCCATCCTCTTGTTGGAGTTTCCTTGTATTCAATTGTCTTGAGATCTATGAGATGCAAGGCACTGTGTACAGCCACAAGCTTCTTTGCTCAGCTAAAACTAAGTCTCTTCCTTTTTATAGAGTTAATGAAGTCATATATAAACTAGTTCCTCTTAATAATAAAGGAACTACAAGCTCATGATAAGAGCTGAATGGCTAATGTGTCTACTAATGATTAAGGTCCATATTACTACCACTGATTCATTAGGTTGTATGCCAAAAGTTCTCCTCTGTATCTTTGTCAAACTCATTTAGCCCCCTAAATTTGACAAATCCTATTCACTCCTCTTAAATTGATGCAACTTATTTTGTACTGTACATCTTCTTAATGGTTTTTATGAAGCCCCTCTTCATCTCCAAGTTATCTATGGGAGATGTGTATCATGCCTTTGCACATACCACTTCGGGTTTTGTGTATAGGTGCCCATGTACAGAGAAGTATTGAGCTTCACCTTTGTTGAATGATAGGCTAAACTTGCTTATTATAGGATAACAATGTGGGGTTTCTTTGTCAAAAATGACTCTCATTTGGTTGAGCATACTATTGATGTACTCATACACCTCCTCAATGTCGGGAGTGTTAGAGGCTTCATATCTGATCACTGTGAAAACTAGGGATACGATAGAGGTTATGTGTTTGGCACCCAACCAAAAAATGTCCCTCTACCACTTCCTTCACCCTCAACCCCTACTCTATTATTGACTTGGTCCACTAATTCAACTCTTGTGTCATGATTAGCTATAAGGGCTCTTGCAACTCAATCATCCCCTCTTAAAGAATAAATTAGGATGCATATTTGGTTTCAATGGGTTTGATAAATTCCTTCATAGAGAAGGACCATATAGTGCTTGTAATGTGTGTTGATTGCAAATAAACACATGTACATCTCTTGCATTAGCTATGATCTATTTGATTTGCTTAATTTTTCCTATGTCCTTGAGTGCATTGATCATGGCATGCACACAACAAGGGGTCCAATAGATATTCCTATAGGTAGCTTCAATAACTATTGCGCTGTCCTATACACATATGCTACATTTGTCACAACTTGTACTACATTGTCAAGGTCATTCTCCTTAATGGTATCTATGATGATTTGAAATTGGAAATCCAAATCCTTGTAGTTCTTTGAAATCAATTATTCTAAAGAATTAAGAGCCATCATTATATGTAGTCATGAAATTGATGTGTGGAGGGTTTCTAATGTCCTTACATTCAAGATTGACTCTGATTAGTATGCTTTGCCATTCTTGGTTTTCTTTGTTTGATTGATACTCTCTCTAATATGCCATGTTTGTTGTTTTGGGTTGTGATTTTTTAATGTTATGCTCAATTTAATTTCAATAATGAAACAACTTGCACAATGGAAGATTATAATAGGAAATACGTTGCAAATACTTGATAATAATATGCCACTTTGAGGGGGCAACCTCCTAAACCACTTTGAGGGGGATACCTTCAATAGTTTTCAATAAGAACATAATACTCAATATGATGATAATAACTAACCTCCACCTCCTATATATACCATACTCATGCCTTGGATGCCACCTAGGTTGGCTTAGCTATTTATATAAGACTATATTAATGATTATATAACTTAATTATGAGTTAAGGTAGCCACAAGCCGATTACTCATAAGTGTAGCATGGCCCCCTCTTCATACAAGCACTATCCTTGATGTTGGTCAATTGTGGATACTTTTGCCTAAAATCTCCATCTACCCATGTGATAACTTCGACAAGCAAATATTTCCAATTAATGAGGTACTTTGCGATTTTCTTAGTCCTCAACTTCTTCATGCGTGTTTGGAAATTTAACTCAAGCTCCAAGATGGGTCTTCCCATAACATCTAGATTAGGTAGCATTGTCTATGTTAGAATTTTGCATTGATCTACTTGCCTCTTCATTATGTTGTGGGCCTTTGCTTTGTTCTACTTGAGACTAGATGGTACCTCTTTTTTTTAGATTACAGGAATCGGGTAGCCCTCCTATAAACTGTAGTGCGCCTGGTAAACTTTTTTCATGTGACTAGTGATGCTGGCGTGACACATCCTCCGGTACCATAGGGACGGGTGGGAGACTAGACCTCGTGAGCTCTTGCCTACAACAGGATGCTTTAGCCAATCGAGCTAGGCCCCACGCCCTAGATGGTACCTCTTGTTGGTGCTGAATGTGCTCTTCCATTTATCTAACCTTTTGGTGTGCCTTTGAAGAAGAGGTTAAAGGATGACAGATGGTACTGTAACATTGATTGAATCACTTGATCAGGATCTCCTTGAGAAGGTGATCCTTTTTGAATTTCTCCAAGTAGTTATAATGCATGGTAAGTTGTTATTGGCTTGATTTCTCCCCCCTCCTTCCCCCCCCTCCTTCTCCTTCTCCATCTTTGTCTTTTCCTTCTCCTGCACCTACTCCACCTTTGTCTCCTCCTCCTCCTCCTCCTCCTCCTCCTCCTTGCATATGAACATATTCTTCATTGGTAATAGGTTCTAAGATCTGATATGAGTGCTAACATTTAGATCTAGATTGAATGGCTTAGAAAATCCATCTTAATTTCTTGAAACATTAGGTTGTGAGAATGATATCTTCTAGAAATGAATTTGCCAATATGCTATGGATGCTAGATATATTTCCATGTATGGTATTCAATTTTCATTGCAAGTGTTGCATATCCTCTTTCATCTTGTTGGTTTCATCCCTTATCTCTTTCATGAATATGGTATCCATCTCCTCTAGTAATGAATCACCTTCGTTAGGAGTCTTACCAAGAGTTTAGGAATTCTTACCCTCACCTTTAGCTTATGGTCCAACCATATAGTGCAAATTTTTTCTTTTTGTTAACCAAAACTTGATTGAATGATTTCAAAATATCTTTTAGCCCCAAAATTAAAATTTCAAAGAGTCTACCCCTAATTATTTTTTCCAAGCTTTCTAAAAATGTTAAAAAATCTGAAAAATTCCACACATTGCAGCATATAGAGTGAACTAAGAAAAGCCCTAAAATTGCAATAACTTATTGAAACAACTCCAAATGCCTCCAATTCAAGATTTCAAGTGGATCAATGCCCCCTTTGTTCAACTGTCCATAATTTAGGAAAAAAATTGTTGATTGGCAGCCCTAGGAGTCAATTTGGTGGAAAACTTAATTTTGCAATGAGTTTTTGAATTCTGCTCCATACAACTTTAAATCTATACTGAAGTAGCTTTGATATGGCCTTAAAAAACCTTTTAAAAATCAGGATTTTTTTAAAAAAATTGAGAGATATGCACTTCACAATTTGCCCTCCAAAATAAATAAAAAATTGCCTTGTTTCTTGTCCTCCGATTGCCAAGATCATGCTCTCATACCACTTGTAATGAAACAACTTGCACAATATAAGAATTCAATAGGAAATGTGTTGCAAATAATTGATAATAATTTGTGTAATGTCCCTTACCCGGCCTTGCCCTAGAACTCGTTTGTTTGCCCTAGGTTTCGCTTGTTGATTAGGGTTATGGTTTCTTCTTTCCAAATGAGTGTTCTCCTAATTCAATAACCCTAGATTTGAACCCTATATTCACCATATTAACAACATATCTGTTAGCATTAATATCTAGATATCCAAAATATAAGCATAATCATAAAGCAATAATGAAGACATATGAGGAGTGGCATGGGTAGATCCATTAAAGCTATCCATCTAACTATTTATCTAAGCCCAAGAGCACAAGTATCCGATCAGGACAACCCACTCCTTGGCCCCGAGTTGAACGTCCAACTAGGACCATTCCATCCTCGGAGCGGCGTGCTTAGTGGAAACACTTGTACTTGCTTTCTCTACCCACGTCATCACCTTGGAAGACACTTAACTTACTGGGGAAGGTCGGCGGAGCTTATAAGTGTCCCGGGCCTACCACCCCTCCATGGCCGTAGCGGATTGTTAAGTGGGACCCCCACCCCTCCATGGCTGCAGCAGATTGTTAAGTGGGGTTTTTAGGCACCACTTACCTCAAGCCTACCTCCCTAGCAAGTTTGCAAACACTCAGAAGACAATCTTTTAGCAATCAAATACATTTGCATTTATTATTGGTTCTTAAGTCAATATCGACATCATTATCATCGTTATAACACTAAAGAAAGCATTACACCAATAATTAGATTAGCAATATCAGTTTCTTATATTCAAAATATGCTAAATATTATTGCTAAGTGAGTACATCACCTTAACTGCTGTGTCTTCCCATGTGGTTTCCTTGATTAGTGAGTTTGGATGTTCTTGTAATAGGGTTGTTTGGGTGATTGTCAATAAAGATGACATCAAATTTGATATATGCTTGATATGTGCCCCAAATAATTATAGGGAGAGAAGTGGGTTATGAAAAGGGATTTCCTCATCCCTCCCCAATGCTCCTTGGGTTATAGGAGGTGACTAAATAAGGTTGAACATAAAGAAAACTAAATTAGTGGAATCCTAAGCCTTGGAAAGAAAATGAATTGTAGTTTTGGGCTAAAGCTAAAAAAATTTTGAACTTGATGGCCCACCTTGAAAATAAAAGAGCTAATAGCAAAGGGTATTTGGTATATGTGTTGCAACAACCAAAATGTTGGTAATAGGGTCTATTCAAGACTAGATAGATTTTTATGTTCACAAATATTTTTTAGTTTTGAAATGGTTGAGAATAGTAACTTTCTCCAAATTTCTCCTTTTACAATGTCAGATCATTGCCCCATTGAAGCTATTATAAATTTCAACTGTAATGTCTCAAATTGAAAATTTCTTTATTTATTTTTCTTTAACAATGAACGAGCATGGATTCTTAAACACCTTTTGATCACCAAGATCCCAATGTGGGCACAATGAGAGCATATGGTGAATGGATTAAAATGATATTATAGTAAAATGCTTGTTGGGGGCAAGCCACACAACTCAAAATTGCAAGACTTCTAGAACAAACTACAAACTTAATATTAAATCTAGTGGTGAACCACACAGATAAACATTAGAATATTGAAAATGAGATTAAGTTACTAATGTCATGGCAGCATAGCCATTCAAACTTACAATACTGAAACTATTCTATTCTAAATTGGTGGAGAACCACCTAGTTTGTAAAATTTGTCAAAAAAACATAAATTCTAAAGTAAAATGTAAGAAAGAGGTCAGCTAATAAAATCAATATAACTAGTCCCCAATGTTGTACGATTGCATAGAAGCAAGTAAAGGAGAGGTAGATATCCTTTGAAATATTTTGCAGCACCTTATATCATGCATGGCAGCCTAAAAGCATTAATTAATTGGCAGCAACAAAGGTTGCAATTCACCTTAAACATGATATGGTTGCAGACCAACATTCCTAACATGCATTTATTTGCACCAACAAAGGTAGTGACCAACCTTAGTTATGAACCCTCATTAGTATGAGTTGCTCCAACACATGTTAGAGTTTTCATGCTAGGAAAAAAAAATGAAGAATGTTCAATCTCAAAAGAAATGAATATGATAAAATGAATTGGTAACCTTCTCCACTACTCAACTCCTTATATAGGCTTTTTAAAGAAAAATAATATTATTTTCTTATTTTCTCCTTTTTCCTCAAAAACTTTGTTTTTGAAAAGTTTCTAGAAAGTCTTTTAATTAATATTATTACCTTTGGATTCCTTTTTTAACAACACTTTTTGTCCCTCTTTTTTTAAAACATTTTTTAATAATAAAACATATGTTGCCTTATTATGAATGAATCATAAAGTTACTTTTTGGACAACTTAAAGTCAAATTATTAAATGATTTCCCTTGCACCACCCTATTAGCCCACAAAAAATTAAATAATATGCTAAAGATCTCCTTATGACTTATGCTTGGAAAGGGGACATGACACCAAGGAAAGAATTTTTTTGAGAAGAGTAGACATGAAGAATATAGATAAGTAGGAGGTATCTTCCACAGTGTGTCAAATTATGATATTGCTGTCAGGATTCAACCGTGAAGTTTTACGAGTCAAACTCATTGACCCATGTTTCATGAGTAGTGGTTCACAAGAACCCATCTCTCATGATAATGAATGATCCACTTAGCACTCATTGCATCTAGGGGATGCTCACAGAGGTGAAGCACTGGGCCTTCCCGGGATGGGTGATAATAACTACCAAAGCAAGGAAGCTAGAGACCTTTGTGCAAAGATTATTCCCAAGAAACTTAGTAAAGAAGATGCTATGGATGAATTGGAAAGAACAATAAGGTCTTTTGAAAATGGAAAATCTCTAGGTGCTGATTGTTTCCAATCGAATTCTACAAAACTAATATTGATTGGATCATAGATGATTTGATTGAATTATATAATGAAGCCATTGAGCATTGTTCCTTGGATAATAGACAAATAGGGGTATCATTATTTTGCTTCAAAAATAGGGGGACAGATCTCTTATAAAAAATTGGAGATGGATAACTCTTCTTAATGTGTCACTTAAAATTCTTACTAAAGTACTGGCCCTTATGCTCATTGATATCTTCCCAAAAGGAATCTTTGATACTCAAACTGATTTCGTATAAGGTAGATTCATTCTTGACAATTTGATCCCCAGTTAGGAATAGCTTGAATGGGCAAAAAAGTTTATGTAGGATGTGTGTATGACACTCGTTAATTTTGAAAAAGCATGTGATAGAGTGGAGTGGTCTTTCATCTTGTTAGTGCTGGAATGTAATGTCCCCATTTTTAGCACGACACCTTTCAGTGATTGATGGCCTATCCACGGTGAGCTGTCGGCTAGCAGAAGCTCGAATCAGGGTTTCCAAACTTCTTAGAGGATGTTTTCGTCTTTTTGCTTAGTCTGCATTTGGAATTGTTGATTTTGGATTGCGGATTCTTTCTGGGTTTTCAGAGAGCTTCGCGTTGGTGGTTTCGGTTCGGCTTTCTGAGCAATTACATGGATTTACTATTTTTAGCAGTTGACTTGTTGACTCCTAATCAGTAGGCTTCACTATGGCAGTCTGTTCAGATGGTATGGTTGAATTTGGCTTCTGATGCATTTCCATGGTGATATAAGATATTTTATATTATAATGTTATAATTTAACATTATAATTCCTTGTTCTAGCATCATGAATTAATATTGTCTTTAAAAGGGGGACATTGAAGGGTATTTTCACATGGAGGAAATATTTTAATATTTCTAAAGGCCAAATTTTAGCTAGAGGATTTGGACGCCAACTTTGAGGGAGATATTATTTTATTAAAAGATTTATTTTTGCTCTTAAAAAGGGACGCCACTCTTGGAGGGAAAATGAAGTCAAATTCAAATTGGAAAAAGGGCGCACTTTCTAGAAGCATCTAGAGATTCTCTACTAAGTCTATAAAAGAAGGCCTTCTCTCTTCATTTTATCATCTTATGACTTGAGTAATGTTATGCTGCCGAAATGGTATTGGGATTGCTTCGAGGAATGAATGCCTCCTAGCCTTGGCTCGACTTCTTGCTTGAAAGATAGCAACTAGTGGAGAGTTAGTTTGTAGTTGAGTGGATTTTGTAGTGAGATTTTTGCATTGTAGTAGTTATTTTGCATTTGTAGTTCAATTTCTAGCATGTTAATGAAGTTCTGGAGTTGCTGATTTAGTATAGCTGCATGTTGTATTTGCTCATAAGTCAAAAAATAAAAATATATTCATTCTGGGTATTGGCTAGAACCATTTCTATGCCCTAGGCGCCCATTTGTGCAAATTTTGGTGATTTATAATGAAGAATCTGATTTTATCTTGTTGGTAGAACATTTCTAGAGGCTGTACCATTCTGTTCCGCCTGGCAAGTGTTTAGAAAAAAAAATACTTCAATTTGTCAGCTGTTTCTTTGTCTAGTCTTCATTGTCATCATCCTAGCATTCGTTTGCATCAAGTCTCATGTCATTCTGACAAGTATTGAGTGAGTTGTGAGCATTTTAGTGGATTTTAGGGTTGCTGGTTTTGCATTTAAAAGTGCAGATCTGATTTGATCAGAATCTTAAATCTGGTTTTTGAGAGAAGAAATCAATTTGGTATTTCCATTAAGCAAGGAGAATTCTATATCTAAATGCTCGTTGAATTGTTCTAACTCTATGCTCTTGGCAGGCGAATTCTCTATCATATTGTAAGCTGACAGTAGTACTGGCAGCAGTTTTTAATCTTGCTTAATTATCTGATTTGTAATGCTCATCTTTACATTTTGTAATTGCCTTGTAATATCTTACATCTTCCGCCCTATGGTAGCTCCTTTCCCATTCCGGGTTAGAAAGCACATTCTGGGTGTCGAGTTACTTTCCGCATTCTAGCTTATTTCCCTTAACCGCATTGTAATTCTTAGCATCTCCGTCATATGGTAGCTCCCATTCCATCTCGGTTTGGAAAGCACATTCTTGACGTCGAGTTATTTCAGCTTATTAGTGATAGGGATCCTCTGACCATATGATCGTCCTTCGCGGGCACATTCTTGGTTAGAGTTTTTGCATAAGCATTTCAATTCAGATCCTCTGACCAATGCTCACACCTTGCCCACATGGGATCCTGGTGTACATTCTGGTTAGAGTTGCTTCAGCATCGTTTTGGTTTAGATCTAACCTTAACGGGCGTGTTTGTTTGTAAACTTGCAATTGAAAAAACGAAAAAAATTGGCTCGGAATATTTCAGTGGTATCAAAGCCAAGATCTTGCCATCCTGTGCCCAACAAGGTTTAGTGATAGTCGAATGACAGAGAATTCAGTTTCTACATCAGAGATCAGAACGGAGTTCAGTTCAGTTTAGAAGTGGCAGTTAAACATGGCTAAGAAAGAAGAGATAAAGCTGGAACAAACACTTTTTACGGCTGGAAATAGACTTGACAAAGAATTTCAGTCAAGGGAAGATGAAGAGAATAATCTTCAAATATTGGAACAATGTTTGAGACAGGTGAAGCAGTCACCTTGTTATTTGATGCAGTTGGCAATGTCACCTACAGTAACCTTTTTAAAACAGCCCTATTGGTTGGGACATCTAGATGAAGAAACCAAGCTGTTGATTTCTTCTTGCTTCATGGAGATGATGAGAATTACGGCTCCCCTAACACCCTATGATGATAAAACCATGAAAATCATTCTGAATATGATTGTGGAGAGTTTTCAAGACCTAGATGAAACGGGAAATAAATTGTTTCCAAGAAAAGCTGCTATATTGAAGACATTTTCAGAAATTAGAGTTTTCCACCTTTTGATAGATTTAGAGATGGAAGTTCAAATCTATCGTTTGTTTAATTATCTCTTCTCTTCAACTTGGAGTGAGTAAGAAGAGGATGTTATTGCAGCTGTGAAGAATATTCTTGTTCTCACCATTAATGAGGTTGATGAAATTCCGCCTAGTGTCCAATCCTTCCTCTTGGACGCATATGAACATGAAGAAGAGGATTCTCCTATTGCTGCTATGCTGATTAAGGAATTGTTTAATCATTGTGAGGAGAAACTGAAGCCATTTTCGGAGAAATTAGAGCAAGATGCAGGAAAGATTAGTGGTCATGATGATAGAGATGTTTCCAATGAGTCCATACCCGATCATGTTGACGATTTGGTAAAGAGGGATTCTCTTCATGTTGCTGCCCCAACTTCTCAAGAAGTTCTACATGAAGAAATCAGTGTAATACTTCCTCATGGTGAAGATAATGACGGTGAAGTATTCAAAACAACAAGCAATGAAGATTTCTCATTCCATTATGAAGGTGACACTGGGTTTGAGCAGCAAACTGAGCCATTGGAGAGAAATGTTTTTGATGATATCAGCTTAAGTGATTTGGGACTTGACTTATTCAAAGAGTCATCACTACAAAGGGAGCATGATAAGTTTTTCCCAGTTGATCATCCTAATCAACCCACTAGCATTTGGGATCCGGGTGTGTTGGCACCAAGGTATGAAAGAGAACCCTTGTGGGATGAATTTCCCTTTGATCCTGATGAAGAACAAAAATCAGATTGCACTGCAAACTATGAGGTAGCCATTGAAAAGGAAGTTGTCTTTGAAGAAGAAGAGTGTTCAATGAAGCTCCATAATGAACACTTTGAAGTGGTTGCAGCCACTAAAGAAGAAAATGTTTCTACGGAAGCTTTCCGAACAGCGGATGATTATGACCCATTGAGCAAGTTGGATGTTGCTATAATGTTTGATCAAGGAGACAGTAATGAAGAAGAAGAGCTAGAAGACCTTATGGCTCTTGAAGATGGAAAGTTTGAAGTTGTTACTAAACACAAATCTGATTTTTCAATGCGTGAAGCTGATTGCAAGCAATGGATTGAAGAATTCGTGGAGTATGATGCTCTTTATGACAATGAGCATTCTCAACAAGTTGGTGGTGAAAGACAAGAATGTTGGAGTAGCTTTGAGGGCAGCAAAGGCGTGAAACTAAGTTCTGATTTTCAGTTGTAGCCTATCAGCAGTTTACCATCTTTGCATACTCTTGGAAGGGAAGATCAAGTCAGAGAGACCCTTGAAGAGGAAGTGTGAGTTCTATCCCAATTTGATCGCACTCGCAGTTTGATTGAAGAGCTCTACTGGAAGGCTCAGCTGGAAGAGAGACTAAGAAGAGTAAAAGATGAAGTTGCTCTTCCCAATTTGCAACTTATCAGAGATTCTTTGGAGACCTTGAAGTCCGAGTACATGCACTTGATTGAAGACCGAGATCGTGCCATTGAAGTTGCAAAGAAGAACATTTGTGCTTTTCAAGAAAAGGAGAGTATGGTTGATGAGCTCACTCTGGAGCTCGAATCAACAAGGGACATGTTGAAAGAAACTCAGCTGGCTCTAACGGAGGTTGAAGACCAGTTTGCTGACTTCAAACTTTTCAAGGAGCAAGAGGGTGCACAAAGAGCTGAAGAAATCAAGCAAGTGATTGGAGAGCTTGATTGTCTTCAAGAGGAGTTTGATCTTGAAAGCATCTCAAGAAAATCATAAGTTGCATGTGCTGGTTTGGAGCAGCAAGATGAAAGGAATAACTTTCGAGTTTTTGACAATCCTCTCTTTGAAGAAGGTGATGAAGGAGATTATGGCAATCCTCTCTATGTGATGGAAGATGAAACAAAGAATGAGATTGAGTATGGTTTCCAGTGCTTGGATGCTTTGATCTCACTCCATGTGGATGTGCCACGTTTGCTGATTAGTAATGAATGCATAAGTGGGTTTGAGGATGAAGGTTCTACATGGGAGGTGACGAAGCAAGGTAATTTCAACATCTATGACATCAAGGTGTTGATGAGACAAGTCTTGGTAGCTGTTGGTAACTTCATTACAGCAGCAACGAGTGAAGATTTCAGACCTACTACTCAGGAGGAATGGGAAAAAGGTGAACTAGACTTTGGTGGTTGCACTCTTGACAATCCATCCCTTGGGTGGAATGATGTTTGGAATCATATTGATCAGTTTTGGGAGCTGAATTTGAAGCCACTCTATGTTTCATACTCCCTTAATGTGGAAGCTTTCATGGTTAAGCTTCAAGGATTTACTAGATGGGGCATCAGTTTCGTGAGAAGGCACGTGGTTCTTACTAGCACTTGGGAATGTGTAGAGATTTCTTTTCAGTGTGTTGAAAATCACTTTCAGTTGGGTATCCATGCTTGGGATTCTCAACTTGGGTTGTTAGAGTTTATTACTTATGGAAAAGACTTTTGGAGGGATAAGGATCAAATTTCCAGATTTGTTGATGTTGTTCCCTTCTTTTCCAGCTACTTGATGGTTCCGTTTGTTCATCAACAAATGGATTGGAGAGAAATTTTGAATATGGGTTGGAGAGATCAACGATCGGTAGTTCTTGGAAGTGACTTTCAGCTCAGACAAGGGCAGATTTTGAGACACGAGCTTGCTGGTTGGAGGCAGACCAGCCACCTTACTTATGGAGTTACTTTCATTCAAGAGAGTTGGTTCCTCACTCCTGATCAAAGAAGTGGTAGTTTTCTGATGGAGATGGCTTTAGCGTGTTTTTCAGCCACTTTGGAGGTTTGTGATGCAAACTCTGATGGTTTATTTTCATTATTGGTTCATGACAGCGAGCTACCCCATGCTTTGATTCTACATTTTGAGACTCTTGGGGTTGGAATTGTGAAAAACTTCTTCAGACTTCATAGTTGTGCCATGATAATTCAGTTGAGGCATAGGGAATTCATGTGGAGTCATGAGTTTGAATTTGTTGAGCTCTTGCAAAGGATTGCCTTCCTCTTTGCAAGAAGATTTGAAGATGTCACATTTGCAGTCATGGTTCCGTTTGTTACCATGTGGAGGTATGCTGAAGAGTTCGATTTTGAGTTGAGTAGACTATCTTTCCTTTTGCCTAGGATTGTGATAGACATTGGTACGGTTGATATTTTTGACTCAGAGCATTTTGGACATGAGACATTGCATGAAATTGATCTCAGTCCTTTAAGATTTCTCAGTTTGAGTATCATGGACGGTAACATTCTGGAGTTACAAGGGAGGTTGGTGCAGCATTGGCGAGATGTCTTCACTGATGAGATCAGAGTGGTGCAACATTGGCATGGTGGGTTTTCCCTGAGACAGACTTGGGACCTTGGGATCTTACTTGTTGGGGTATTGATCGGTTCTATATTCTATGGAGTTGTGGTGGCATTGCTTGAGGACAAGCAATTTTGGGAAGGGCGGACTGTAATGTCCCCATTTTTAGCACTACACCTTTCAGTGATTGATGGCCTATCCCCGGTGAGCTGTTGGCTAGCAGAAGCTCGAATCAGGGTTTCCAAACTTCTTAGAGGATGTTTTCGTCTTTTTGCTTAGTCTGCATTTGGAATTGTTGATTTTGGATTGCGGATTCTTTCTGGGTTTTCAGAGAGCTTCGCGTTGGTGGTTTCGGTTCGGCATTCTGAGCAATTACATGGATTTACTATTTTTAGTAAATTCTATTTTTAGCAGTTGACTTGTTGACTCCTAATCAGTAGGCTTCACTATGGCAGTCTGTTCAGACGGTATGGTTGAATTTGGCTTCTGATGCATTTCCATGGTGATATAAGATATTTTATATTATAATGTTATAATTTAACATTATAATTCCTTGTTCTAGCATCATGAATTAATATTGTCTTTAAAAGGGGGACATTGAAGGGTATTTTCACATGGAGGAAATATTTTAATATTTCTAAAGGCCAAATTTTAGCTAGAGGATTTGGACGCCAACTTTGAGGGAGATATTATTTTATTAAAAGATTTATTTTTGCTCTTAAAAAGGGACGCCACTCTTGGAGGGAAAATGAAGTCAAATTCAAATTGGAAAAAGGGCGCACTTTCTAGAAGCATCTAGAGATTCTCTACTAAGTCTATAAAAGAAGGCCTTCTCTCTTCATTTTATCATCTTATGACTTGAGTAATGTTATGCTGCCGAAATGGTATTGGGATTGCTTCGAGGAATGAATGCCTCCTAGCCTTGGCTCGACTTCTTGCTTGAAAGATAGCAACTAGTGGAGAGTTAGTTTGTAGTTGAGTGGATTTTGTAGTGAGATTTTTGCATTGTAGTAGTTATTTTGCATTTGTAGTTCAATTTCTAGCATGTTAATGAAGTTCTGGAGTTGCTGATTTAGTATATCTGCATGTTGTATTTGCTCATAAGTCAAAAAATAAAAATATATTCGTTCTGGGTATTGGCTAGAACCATTTCTATGCCCTAGGCGCCCATTTGTGCAAATTTTGGTGATTTATAATGAAGAATCTGATTTTATCTTGTTGGTAGAACATTTCTAGAGGCTGTACCATTCTGTTCCGCCTGGCAAGTGTTTAGAAAAAAAAATACTTCAATTTGTCAGCTGTTTCTTTGTCTAGTCTTCATTGTCATCATCCTAGCATTCGTTTGCATCAAGTCTCATGTCATTCTGACAAGTATTGAGTGAGTTGTGAGCATTTTAGTGGATTTTAGGGTTGCTGGTTTTGCATTTAAAAGTGCAGATCTGATTTGATCAGAATCTTAAATCTGGTTTTTGAGAGAAGAAATCAGTTTGGTATTTCCATTAAGCAAGGAGAATTCTATATCTAAATGCTCGTTGAATTGTTCTAACTCTATGCTCTTGGCAGGCGAATTCTCTATCATATTGTAAGCTGACAGTAGTACTGGCAGCAGTTTTTAATCTTGCTTAATTATCTGATTTGTAATGCTCATCTTTACATTTGTAATTGCCTTGTAATATCTTACATCTCCGCCCTATGGTAGCTCCTTTCCCATTCCGGGTTAGAAAGCACATTCTGGGTGTCGAGTTACTTTCTGCATTCTAGCTTATTTCCCTTAACCGCATTGTAATTCTTAGCATCTCCGTCATATGGTAGCTCCCATTCCATCTCGGTTTGGAAAGCACATTCTTGACGTCGAGTTATTTCAGCTTATTAGTGATAGGGATCCTCTGACCATATGATCGTCCTTCGCGGGCACATTCTTGGTTAGAGTTTTTGCATAAGCATTTCAATTCAGATCCTCTGACCAATGCTCACACCTTGCCCACATCGGGATCCTGGTGTACATTCTGGTTAGAGTTGCTTCAGCATCGTTTTGGTTTAGATCTAACCTTAACGGGCGTGTTTGTTTGTAAACTTGCAATTGAAAAAACGAAAAAAATTGGCTCGGAATATTTCATGGAATCTTTTAGTGTTGCTCCCAAATTTTTGATTATGGTTGAGATGCTCTTTAATGATGCTCAAGCATAGATGGATATCAATGGTTCATTAATTGAGCCATTCTCTGTGCAAAGATAGACAAGGGTGTCCTTTAGTACCTCTGTTGTTTATTATTGCCTGTAATGCCTTATAACATATTTTGAGATCTAATTCAATCAGTCCTCTAGTGAAAGGAGCTTTTTTGCCAAACAAAGATAATTTGATTTATATATTTGTTGATGATTATTATTTTTTGAACTGTCGAAGGTAATTTTTGATAATGTGATCGATAGACTTAACATATATTGTCAAGCTTTTGGGACTAAGATTTTGAAAATAAATCAATTGTGCTAGTTGGAGAGATTCTCCTCTTTAGTGGTTAAACATTTGAAATTGGCAATGGAGTTGACTAATGTTAAATACTTGGGTATTCCTTATTGACCTCTCTATGAAATAAATGTGGAAGTGAATGTTTAAGAAAATTGAAAATAAAAATATCAACTAGCAAAGCTGATTTATTTCTCTCTTTAGTAGAATTCAAGTTTGTTAGGAGGCACCTTCTTCTTATAGCATATATTAGTCTTTTGCTTGGCTATTTGGTAGTTGTTAAATTAAAAAAATTCAAAAAATGCTAAGAAATTTTCTCTAGTTGCATGAGGCACAAAAATAGAGGGTACACAAAATTGTGCAATCCTATTAAAATTATTTAATATTTTATTGTTTATGAGAAAAGTAGTGTCATTAATGATTTTCATTTAGTTTGAACTTTGAAGTAAAAACTTGAAAATGGAAAGAAGATTTATTAATGGGAATTGGGAACATACCTCAAGGGATTGGTGTTCGTTTTCTTCATCTTCGTCTTTGTCTTTTTCTATTTTCCTATATTCCTTTTCTTCTCTTTTGGTGATTGTGGACGAGCATGCATGATGCTTTTTAATAGGTTATTTTAGTTTTGGTGCCTTGGTGGGCTCCCATTTCAGGCCTAGGTATAGGTTTACAACTTTATTAATCTATTTTTTCAAAATTTCAAATTAAAATGGACTATTTTGACCAACATGCTTTGATGCCCCTATTATGGTTGGGGGATGTCTAGATGATAGGGACAATAGGGCATCCTTGGATGCCCTCCTAAAGGGTAATGTCTTTGCTTTGTAGGGGCATCTTAGGGATGGCTCCTTGTTGGGGCTTGAGCATCAAGGTTTGTTGGGGAACCCCCTAAAGGGTAGTGTCTTTGCTCTATAGGGGCATCTCAAAGACGTGTTGAAAATTGAGGTGTTTATGTAGCTTAATACTTTGTAAAACTTTATGATTGCTGATCTAAATAAGTGTTCTTTGTTACAATTTCTTTGTGGGTGATTATCTAATTAATTCATTTTATCATTTGTAGAATGAAGACAAAAGGTTTTAGAAGAATTAGACAGGATATTAGAAGATACACAACATATACCGTGGAGAAACCCTTTCAGGAAAAAACTCCACCAAGAATCAATGTATTATTTAATCTCAGAATAAGATTACAATAATTCCAATCCTTGCTTGAGATGCTTCTTTTGCCTTCAACAAATCTTCTTCACAACCTGCAATAAAAACTGATACAAACTCTCTTCAACTTGCTTGAGATAAATAGGCAATAATGAACCTTGTAAACTCCAAAGAGTTACTATTACAAAGCTCAAAGCTTATCACCAAAAACCTACTCCTATCTCTTGCAAGTAGAGTTCTACTGTGAAGAACAATGACAAATCAACTCCTTCATCCATTTGGGCGTCCCAAATTGAAGTCATAACTCAACCTTTATTCCGAAGATATCTTCAAAGCTTATCCTCAAAGTAGGCGCCCAAGAATGGGCCCACTTAACTCAACCTTCTGAAATATCTTAGCATGCAAAAGTGTTAACTCCAAGAAGCCAACTTGGGCGCCCAAGGTGGGTCCAAGTCATTCTCTATTAACTGAAACATATCTCTCCACCATTCATGCAAATATTATGCATGATTGATCATCCCCACTTAATTGAATGTATCACCTGTTATCTGTCATGCAACTCAAGTCATTAGTCATGCATTCCAAGTCAATTGAAGTCAACTAGCATTCAACTGAAACTAACTACATGCAACTGAAGATAACTGAACCATAACTGAACTGAACTGATACTGAACTGAATTGAATTGAACTGAACTAAACTGATATGAACTGAACTGAATTGAGCTTCATGTATGTAAACATCAATCCCTAACTTCTAGGATCTTTACATGCATTACAAAAGTGTTATATTTTTCTCCAAACAGTTAACTAAACTCAAGGTGAGTTCCACCTTCCATGTGGGCGCCCCATGTGCTCCTATTATTTAGGAACTCATCTTGGACGCCCTCGCATGCTCCTATCATTTAGAATTAATTACAAATGTCAATTAACATGATTATTTCATTCAAAATTAATCTCTTTCTAATCCTATTGTTTGAGAACACTTTCCAAGGACTTAGGAGATACGTGAAATAAATAATGTTTAGGATTGCAATTAAATGGCATCCTATTTCCAACAAGACGGCCCCTTGTTGGGGCTTGATCATCGAAGATTTTTGAGGGATGTTTTGTCTTGTCTTGCTGCTTGCAAGATGTCATTGTTTTGGGGAATGCCATGAAAACCCTAGGGTTGTGTTCTCAGTGTACATTGGTAATAGTCTTCTTTTTAGCTTATCAAAATAGATTTACTAAAATAATGGGTTTATTCCTTTTATTTTGATTGAAATGGCCATTGCTCTACCATGTTTGACTGAAATGTAGCAGATTACATCACTTTTCAAGGCTTCTTCATCTAAATTTCCTTTTATGGATGCTTTGTGTTTCTATTTTTGAATGTCAATCATTTTTTTTTACATCTGTGGTTCTACTTCTAAATGTTGTTCTAGCTTGTTTACATTGATTGGCAATTCTAGGGGAAAAGAAAGATATAATTTTTTATAAGGTTCACAATGTTTGGTGCCCTCTCACATATCCAACAATATTATGTATCTTTTAGCTACATCAACTGCTTTTTAGTCCTTTCTGAGGTCTTCTATAGGCATTTGAGCAGGTTGTTGTTATTGGGAGTTTCTTCCCATAAGGCTTCTTTCATGGCTTATTCACATCATCATCAACAATCACAATGACAACATCAGCGGGATATTATCATTGGCCTTTTTACGTCATTTGTATACATTGGAGTCTATTGTTATGAAAATATTATATTTAAAATGATCAAATTCTCTGGAAAGCAACAGTAATTTGATCATGTGTTTGACATAATTGAGGAATACAAAAATAATAGCAGTAAATTATTCCAGGATGCAAGCAAATTATGTTGCAAACAGAAGATCTGATATTTACGTGATGGCAGTTGTAATATCCCCAATGGGATCTGCCCTAAAATTTTGATTTTTTATTTCTGCTCAAACCCTAATTTTGATTTCTGATTTTTATTTTCTCATTTCAAACAAAATATAACAGCAAACATACAAGTGCCCAAACATGACAAATAAACATGCCAAATAATGCTACCAATTGATATTCATATCAAACATGAAATCCACCATGAAGAACACAAGATAGGGCATCCAAATGCAAAATATAGGTCTGATTTTCTGTAGATAATTTCTGCTGTTACAAAACTGGATATTCTGGACTGATTTTACAAAGAACTCAGGGGCTCAAACATGCTAAACATAAGTCCAGATTTCTGCTCTACAAACCAGATCTAAAACTATGATTATACATACCAAATATATGCAAAATAGTCTTCAAATATCAAACCCTAGATGGGTGAATTCCTCCTTGGTAAGTGCTTAGGGTTTGTTGCTCCAAATATGCAAAATCGCCCTCCAAAGGTGAGCGCTCAGGTCTGCTCCAAGTGGCGCTCCAAATTAGGGCAAAACATAATGCAATCTGCTCACAAAATGCTAATATAATTCTGCTCCAAACTGCAAATCTGATTATGCAATGCTGCTCCAACCTCCAAATGTCTCCAATAAAGTGCAAATAGAACTCCGTTATGAGTCCTTCACAAGATGAGCTAGGTTTTTGTCCAACTCACTGAATTCACAAGGGTTTTCGTCCTTGGAATTAAGCCCAACTGAAGTTGCAGCCAAAGAGAAGAATCTCCAAATGAAAATATGATATGAATGGATGCCAAATGACTTGCACTATACTTTCTTTTATAGCCCTCCCAAAATAACCTTAACAAGGCCGACCTCCTTTATTTTATTTTATTTATTTATTTTTATTTTTATTTCCCTCCAATCTTGGCCGACCCCAATAGAGTATTTTTATTTTATTTTATTTATTATTTATTTAATTATATTATTTATATTTTAATATTATATAATATATACTAGTGTTTAAAAACACTATTAAAATAGGGTGGATTTAGGGTAGAAAAAGGGGACATTACAATCCTCCCTTCCTGGAATTGCTTGCCCACAAGCAATGATAAGCATACTACCACCTGGATCCCAAATATTGATATCATCACATTCGGCAACACATGAAGAGATGAAGCATCTCTGTGTAGAGCACCCCTCATAATTACTTGTAAGCTGCAAGTCACAAACAAGTACTTCTTCTTCCTTCTCTAACCTTTCTTCAATGATAACTTTTGATTTTTCTGTCTCTTTCCTCAATTTTTTGATATCTGCATGTATTCTCATGTCATCCTGTTTTGTGACATTTGACCAATGGATGTAAGCAACTGTTGCTGTCACTGCATAAAACTTTGCATCATTTGATTCAAGATGTTTTGAACACTTGGCTGCTCATGCTTGTTTGGTTTCCTCTCTTGCTTGTTTTTCTTCTTATCCTTCCGCTGATTCATAAATGGATTCAAGGTGATTGCATTCCTAACCTCTGTTGGAAGTGTATTGTACTCTTCATAGGCAATTCAGATCTGAAACAATGATTATACATACCAAATATATGCAAAATAGTCTTCAAATATCAAACCCTAGATGGACGAAATTCCTCCTTGGTAAGTGCTTAGGGTTTGTTGCTCCAAATATGCAAAATCGCCCTCCAATGGTGGGCACTTAGGTCTGCTCGAAGTGGCGCTCCAAATTAGGGCAAAACCCTAATGCAATCTGCTCACAAAATGCTACAATAATTTTGCTCCAAATTTGATTATGCAATGCTGCTCCAACCTCCAAATGTCTCTAATGAAGTGCAAATAGAACTCCGTTATGAGTCCTCCACAAGATGAGTTAGGTTTTCGTCCAACTTATCGAATTCACAAGGGATTTTGTCTTTGGAATTAAGCCCAACCAAAGTTGCAGCCAAAGAGAAGAATCTCCAAATGAAAAATATGATATGAATGGATGCTAAATGACTTCTGAATCACATACCCAATAGGCTGGCAAGATAAATGGCTCTGATACCACTGGAATATCCCCAATGGGATCTGCCCTAAAATTCTGATTTTTTATTTCTGCTCAAACCCTAATTCTGATTTCAAACAAAATTTCACAACGAACATACAAGTGCCCAAACATGACAAATAAACATGCCAAATGATGCTACCAATTGATATTCATATCAAACATGAAATCCACCATGAAAAACACAAGATAGGGCATCCAAATGCAAAATATAGATCTGATTTTCTGTAGATAACTTCTGCTGTTACAAAACTGGATATTCTGGACTGATTTTACAAAGAACTCAGGTGCTCAAACATGCTAAAACATAAGCCTAGATTTCTGCTCTACAAATCAGATCTGAAACTATGATTATACATACCAAATATATGCAAAATAGTCTTCAAATATCAAACCCTAGATGGGCGAAATTCCTCCTTGGTAAGTGCTTAGGGTTTACTGCTCCAAATATGCAAAATCGCCCTCCAATGGTGGGCACTCAGGTCTGTTCCAAGTGGCGCGCCAAATTAGGGCAAAACCCTAATGCAATCTGCTCACAAAATGCTACAATAATTTTGCTCCAAATCTGATTATGCAATGTTGCTCCAACCTCCAAATGTCTTTAATGAAGTGCAAATAGAACTCCGTTATGAGTCCTCCACAAGATGAGTTAGGTTTTCGTCCAACTCATCGAAATCACAAGGGATTTTGTCCTTGGAATTAAGCCCAACCAAAGTTGCAGCCAAAGAGAAGAATCTCCAAATGAAAAATATGATATGAATGGATGCCAAATGACTTGCACTCTACTTTCTTTTATAGCCCTCCCAAAATAACCTTAACAAGGCTGACCTCCTTTATTTTATTTAATTAAATTTTTTAATTTTATTTATTTATTTATTTTTTATATTTTATTTTATATTTTTATTTCCCTCCAATCTTGGCTGACCCCAATAGAGTATTCTTATTTTATTTTATTTATTTTATTATATTAATTATATTTTAAAATTATATAATATATATACTAGTGTTTAAAAACACTATTAAAATAGGGTGGATTTAGGGCAGAAAACGGGGACATTACAGCGGGAGGCTAAAAATGTCGATAATAAAAGTGCAAAAGCTGTGTCGTTTTGAGTGGGCAACCTCTAGAAGGCAGAACTGTAAACATATGGAGATAGTTCCATAAGTGATGCCCAACAATGAATTACTTAGCAAAAAATCCTACTACAGGGGAGATGGCTGCCAACATGAATGTGTCATTGTAGACTACTACAACTAGGATAACACAGAAAAAGCAATGGAATAGCTCTTATACCACTTATTAGAGCCATTGTGTAGGACCATAGTTATTGAACATAGACATTGAAAACAGCGGCATTCATGCTCCATTAATTCATACAATCAATGTACAAAGTACATATAAGTAACAAATAACTGCCAAAACTGCTTGGGAGAAACCAACCATCCGACCACCCAGCCAACTAATCTATGTGACTTATGATTAGATAATTTTATTCTAACAAAGACATCATCATTCTTTGGATTTAATTGGATGCATAAGAAGGTTTCCATCATGTAGCTTTTTGGTTACTAAACATTCCATGCAATAGAAAAAATGAGTTAATATACATTTTACTTCTACAGTTAAGGTGGAATTTCTACGTAAGATTTTTACCATTAGCTTTTAAATTCAGAGCAAATTTTCACTTATCTTGAAGTGCAGTTAATATTTCCATTCTTACATTGCAGCTATTAATTTTCTTTTGGTTTTTGGTATGTTGCATTTTGAGCTTGGTGAATCATCATTGAAGTGGAGTTTTTCTTTGATTAATTTCTTTTAGATATGTACATTTCTAATCATTGATTTCATACAACAGCAATTGGTGGCCATGCTAAAATCTGTTGCTGGACATGAATGGGATCAACATCGGAGGTTTGGAAATTTCTTTACTCGCGAGAAAGCTCATTTCTTAGTTTCTTGCTCAACTTTTGGACACCATTTAGGGCATATACATGATACTAGACTAGTGCTGCTTCTTCCTTCCCCTCCCATAACCACTTAATTGGAAGATATTGTTTTATGAATTTATATGAGCAAAAGGAATCGATAAGGGATGTCTTGCCATTGGAAACCAGTAACTTATCATTGTATTTGCAACTAAAATTGCATAACAATAATGTCCAGCAGTTGCAATGAAATGTTTAGAAATACTTGATGATTAAAATAAACAACGTTAGAAATGTTGGTTGAGTGGTATTGCATAATGACTTTGATAAAGTAACTTGATATCTATAGATATAAATCTAAGATATAAAAGGGAAGAGATCCTGCCTTGGTCCCACCTTGGGTGAATATCTAGGGCCCCATGGCCCAGCTCCCCTAAAAAGCATAATGAAAAAACAGAAAAATGTCAAAAAACTATCCTAAACTCTAAAAGCAACTACCCTAACAACACTGACAACATAAAGCACGATAAAAAGTGACTCTTTTTACCTTTCTTTATTTTGTTAAATTATGGCTATTTTTTGATATTTTAATATTTTATATAGTTTCTGTATGGCAATACACAGGCTATACTGAACTTGTCTAAAACAATGAGCAAAGCACTGTACCTCTACCCCCAAACCAAACCCAAATTGGTAACTTAGCAAAATACCAATTGAATTCAAGTCACAAGTATGTAAGAAGGAATTGAGTGTAATGTCCCCTTTTTTGGCATGATCGTGTTTGATGGTGGTTAGCCTATTACTCAGACTCTCGTAGGCTAACAGGTTGGGTTAGAGGGTCAGTGGTATTATTTGATGAGTTTTGTCGTTCTCAGTTCAGAGCCCAGTGATTGGTTCACAACAGGCGTTAGCAGTGCAGGAGTTGACAGCTTCTAACGGCACGGGATTATATGGTGTTTTGAGTGAGTTTTGGGTTTTTGAGTGATTTAAATATTAATTGATTTAATATTTAATTATAAAGTCAAATTGACTTTATATTTTTAAATCACTTAAATATTCTTTAAAAAGTGATTTAATATTTTAATCACTTAAATGGATAAAGTGCACCCAAGTATTTAATTTATATACTATTGAAATGAATTAAATATTATTTAAAAGATTTTAATATCCAAAAGTGGCGTATCTTTCTTGGGATTCGTGCCTTTGCATAAAAGGGCATTTCTGGCAATGAGAAACTCACCTTTTGACAATTTCGACTTTGCCTTGTGCTATTTCCTATGCATTCTCCTGTGATCAGGGTTTGAACAATTTTCCATTGAAGAACGACACCTCTTCAGTGTTGAGCACTCTTGAGATTGTGAAAGATCAATCGAATCAGTGCAGTTGAGAGCTTCATTAAGAGGTTCTACAGATTCAGACAGAGAACATATATTGAGATTTCATGTTGTTTGCAATAAGAGAGGGTTTCATCCTTGTGGCGCATCCTTCTTCAGATTTAGAGGCTTCCAGCAGGGATACTACCTATTCTTTCCTTGGCCGTACGGCTTACCTTGGAATTTGTGCATTCTGGAAAGGCGTGTGAAGGAAGTAATTGAAACGCCTTCCTCTTTGCTCCTTTTTGTGCTTCTATCTTGGCGTCTACCTCTACCAGGGCATTGTATCTCATTTTGGAGTGGGAGAAGTCAGATCTGGAGCTTGGGCGAGCTTATTTGCTTGATTTCATCATTTCCGGCTGTCAAACTGGCTAATTTCTTTAATTAAATAATCTAGAGATATCTGGTATGTTTATCATTTGCAATCTATTTGTCACAGTTAAATAATGCAATCCACACTTTCATTCTGAAGAAAATAGTGCAAATTTACATTTTATGAGCATTTATGTTGTGCGCCCCTTCTCTTCTGTCTATCAAACTTTCTCTAAAAAACTAAATAACACTAAAAGACTTAAGAAAAATTGGGGGTTTGAGTTGAGAGCCAGCAGGGCTCATCACATTGAGCCTGCTTTACATTCTCACAAGTGCCTCCCATTACCATTTCACCACAACCCCTAGACTCTCTCTCTCTGTCTCTCTGTCTTTTAGTTTGTGTCATTGTATGCATATATGAATGCATATCTATGTTCCATAGGGATCATCCCTTCTCCTCAGCCCCATGTCTTCCTCACCATGTTATTTTCTTTCTTCAATATCATTCCTAGGATTTTAGTGCACTTCTAGGGGTTCCATTTTGTATTCATGCATTTTCTTGCCCTCTAAAAGACCTGAAAGAGAACTTTGTGCAACATGTATAAAAGAGTACCTTAACAGTTAAAATTATTTTTTATCAGAGCATTTAATTTTTCCAAGGATTCCTAATGAAGTTAATTCAAGACATCATGTTACTGAGATAACAAAATAAAAATATCAAATTATCTCTTAATGAGTGTGCTTATTTGCAGCTTACTGCAGTCAAGTCTCAAATTTCCCGAGTAAGGCAGCTGAACACTTGAAGCATCTAAATGCAACATTCAACTATAACAACAATAAGGTAGAACAAATAACTGGGGATTACAAACAACAATAATAAATCAAATACAACCTTTTTAGAATGTCATACTAAAACTCAAATCCAGTTACATGGCTGTGATGACAGCAAAATAAATTTAAAATGATTACAGACTGTTCCTAGTGATTCAACTTTAAAACTTGCAACTAGCTCTCCTTATTCCTGAACGTTGGCAGTCCAGGATTTTCAGAGTCCTCTAATTGTAAAGTTTTCCAACAACCATCAACTAAGTCTCATTGACCATTACATTCTTCCTGACAATCTAGAAGTAATCTTTCTTCATGTTGCATGGAAACTGTATTTCCTATGTCACTAGAATTTCCATTTTCCAGTTATGCTTGTCTACCAACACTGTCTGTTGTGCTTTCCAAATCAGGAGTTTTTGTCCAGCAGTCATTCAATGTGTGTATTAAATACCCATATTCATATCAATTGTATCCCAAAACAAAATAATAATTATTATTTTGGATTGATGCCTCCCATGATCCATGTAGCTAAAGGCTGCTGTAGGTATGCTAAAAATAGGAGAATCTCTGAAAACTGCTGCCATCGCCAAGTTAAGAGTAACTGGCATCCGCTGCGTTATGAGCAGCCGTCACGTTATGAGCAGCTTCCGATAGTACATTCTTTTGAAATTGATGTGGTCAACCGTCAAAGAGTGAGTGGGGTTGGCTATACATGGAACGACAGGCCACCTTCGAAAATTACAATGTTACAACATTGAGGAGCCTTCCAAAATTACAATGTTACAGCATTGAGGAGCCTTCTTCCCATGAACAGGTGTTGGAGGAATTGAAAGGAAAATGCCCAGCTATAAGTATGCTCAAATTTTCAAGGAGATTCAACAAATGGAACAGCAAAAAGACAATGGATAGACATGCAACAAACACCAAAAATCTGGAAGAAAACCCAAAACTGTTAGAATAATCTTTTTTTCTTTGTTGTGTAGGATTACACAAACCCTAGAATGGCTCTTGCATCTGACAATCCAAGTAGATGAAAATGTTCCATGAGTTTGCAACTCACGAACATTTGAAAAGTTTTGGAACCGAGATTCCTTGCATGGCCACTTTAGATGTGTGCATCCAAGTCATCTCTTCAACCCTCTTATTTCTCTATTTGATCAAATAATGTTTGTACTCCTTCCCTCTTGCCTTCTTGGCTGTTCCGAAATCTATGACAGTTTCAACTTCATCTCTTTCTTTCTTAAGCATTTGTTGTAC